>JAWMRA010000113.1:5660148-5670181 GCA_035584735.1 Pseudotriccus pelzelni | reverse complement strand
GGTCCAGGTGTCCCCCTATCCCAGACTTCCCCTCTTCTGCCCTTATAAACCCACCATGTTACCCAATAAACCAGATCAGTTTTGACCTTCACCCTGCACGTTGTGTCTGTGTCCTGTTCCTCTGGGACTAAACACGTGGAACTGCAACTCAGGATAAGGATCCGCTGGTCTCGGACTTCTACCCCTCTCCCATAACCGGGACACACTGTCACACATGTTGAGATCGGCTGCACATTTGATCTCCTCAGTGCTGAACCCACCACCTTTGATGACATCTGGCCACAGAGTTCTGCAGCACAGAATTGTTACTTGGGAAAAGATGCAGAAATCCCCTGTACACCCAGCAACCTGCTGATGACAAAGCCTTGCCTTCATCCCTGATGTCTGCAGCACTCCCAGGACCCGTTTTCACATGCATACATTTACTTCTTACTGGACTTAAGCTCAGCCTGAATTTGAACTGTCCACAAGCGCCATCTGCCCTTACCATGAGCACGGTACTTATTCCTGTCTGGGGTTCCAGCAGCCCACCCTGGAGCCTGGGAACAAGCAGGTTGCTGCACAAGCCAACAGATGGCTGTCTTGCATTTCTTTCCATTGACAATCATATTTGCTACAGAGAAACAACTGTCACTGTTCTCTGGAATCTATTTCCCATCAGGATTCTACATGATTTTGCAAAAAGAAAGAATAAGAAATTATCTAAACTGTTCCACCTTGTATATGAAGAAAATTTTAACTATGACATGAGTGCTGCACTGTTTAAATATGTGACTGCTGTATTAAACATTTTTTTTCCTCTCTGGGCCTCATCAATTTTTAGACTAGATTTTTTCTGCTTTTATTTAAACCTTTTTAGTCAATGTACATTCAGCAGAATTAAAACAATAAATGCACATGAATATAATCATAATCCAGCATAACTACACAAGAGTACCTGCTCTACACTACCTAGAAAATCAGAAAAATGACCCTTCAGAATCTCTAAGTCAGTAGTTATTTATACACCCTAAGCAGACTTGGCTGAATAACACCAAAAAATAGTGAATAATTTTGTCATAAGACTGTCAGCTCATTCAGTTATTATTTGTGGCTTATTATTAACAACTGCAAATGTATATCTGCATGACAAATGTTTTTAGCCCTGAAGATGTTTATGAATCCTAAATACTTCACAAATAGTGAATAATTATCCCTGCTGGAAAGTAATATTGCAAGTCATTATGGGCCAGATCTTTTCAGTGATTTTCTCATTTTAACAGACTAAATTATCTAACCATAGTGTAGAAACAGAAGACTTGCTTAAGCAGACAAATCAAACTCCTAAAAAGAAATAACAGATTCTGAAAGAACTAGTAGCAGGAGATAGTTCCTTAAAAAAACCCAAATCCTTTTTAATAATTGTTTGTTGTTTTTTTTTTTTTTTTTAAGTGACAAAAGTTAGAGGAAATTTAGAGCAATTAACACATTCATGGAAAACCTGATCAGTTCAGAAATAGGAAAAAAGGAAAAAAAAGATCAATCAGTTCTGTAGCTCATCAAGAATAATTTTGAACACCTCTAGTCCTTAACAGACTTACAGATTTACAATTAATCACCACTGTCAGAGTGAAATCCCCTCTATTCTTTAGGATTTAAAATAAATTAGACTTCATTCTGGACAAATTCATTGTTCAAAGGACATAATAAGCACAACTTGAAAGAGTGTATAGTTCAGGTTAGTGGACAGAAGAGCTAAAGCTACAGATGTTTGCATGGATACCAATTTTAGCCCAGTAATATTTTCGATTTGAGGCATATTCTTGAAGCTTCATGGAATTTGCACTCCTTTATATGCAAGAGTCAAAAAAAAGCTGGTTTCTCCTCTTAGGAAATACAGGAAATGCAATATGAAATGTAGACTTCAGGACTCTCTTCCAGGAAGAGAAATAAGGACAGAGGACAATATGATAGCATTTTGTCATTAAAGTGCTTATAGTTTTGTCCAGATTATTTGATCAAAGCTGAAACCCAGTTGGGGGTTGTAATTCAATTTATACGAATTTATTCTTTTTCAGAAAGCAGATTGCCCAGATTAAGACTCTTTTTTAAACAAGCATTTCTGTTGGAAAAGAGCACAAACAATCCATGTAGAAAAACAGCTTCAAATTCACTATTCTAGTATAAAACCTAGGATCCTGATAAAAATGTTTATGGCTCAGCCATTAAGAGAACAGAAATGCTATCACATGACTAACATGCCAAATAAATTTTTACTCCTCTGAACAGATGTCAAAAGGAATTTATAGCTCAAAGTTACTCAGGTAATCATTCTAAACAAATATGCTTGGAAAAATATCACTGCTAATTTCACAAGAGAAAGGAAAAATAAAACTTATCAAATGTAATTTCTGCTGTTACTTACTTACTTTAACACACCATGCTTCCATAAGCAGTTGCTTACAAAACTGTGCTACCTGATGAAAGAGAGTGATGGTGATTAGAAGATGTGCAAAAGGTTTATTTTCTGAGATAAAAGAAAAAATAAAATATCTACAGTTACTTACGCTGGGGAGAGTTCACATGGTATCAAACCCTCATCCTATATGGAACCTTTCAGCAGAGTCCAATCTCCCCAAGTTGCCAAAGATTATGAGGATGGTGATCAGCATATTCACATGCTGGTGAACATCAACAGGCAAAAGACCAGGGACACGACACTGATTACAATCATGATGTTCCTGAAGTCCTTCTTGTTTAATCCACCGACACTTGAACCTGCAACAACGTTTGGAAACAGGAGAGTGAATAAGGACCTCTCATTTCTTTTGCACATAAAGACAATCTTGCCTTTATTGTGATGCCTGGGTGTATTTTTTGAAAGCATATACTGCACAGCAGGTTTTCAGTCTGGAACAATCAATGGGCAAAATTTTTTGTGTAGCACCAGAAAAAAACCCCAATAGCCAGTTATTTACTGGAAAAAATAGCCCACACTTAAATGGCAGAAGAATATATTAAAAGGCAGTATATTTGTGAAGTGAAACAACCACATGTAAATTGTTTCTGGTCCAGTAGTTGACACAGCTCACAGTCTAAGGGCAATTTGCATAAGTCCTTGCACCGTGGGGACTCACCAAACAAGCATCATCACAGTCTCAGCTGAGAACCAATCTCTTGTCAGACTCTCAGCAACTCTTCAAATCCATGGTCTTACTATCTTGCACACAGCAGGCCTCCTTCTTGTAGGACTTTATTTATTTGAACAGATGACTGTATTCCATTGCCAAGATGCTGGGAACTGTCCAGACTGCTGGGTTCTGCTGAAGCTGTGGGAGCTCTTCACAGACACTCATCTCTGTATGTCGCTGATACAGCAATGGATGGTCTCTCCTCAGGAGCAGGCTGTCACCCACAGAGGAACCGTCACAGCCAGGGCTCCTTAACATATGCCAAGGTTACCTTGGCATCTACATGAAACTTAAAATCCCTAGCAGCAAAAATAACTTGTGGCATTGGCTGTGGACAGGAGTGACATTCAGCAAGTCTTCCCTGTGGGTGCATTGGAGAGAGCACTGGGGAGAGGGGCACTATGGAATGTTACCAGGACTCCTATCAATACAAGTACTTGTTCATTCCAGTGTGGATGGACATTATCAACAGCTCCTTATAAGCATTTCATATTTACAGCTAATGCATTCATAATGGAGCTACCAAACCTTTTCTTATTACTTTAATCTGCTTTCAGATTTAACTAAAACTTGGAATTCTTCCCTGTAGTCTCCACCCCTTCTTTTACCAAATTCCCTGCTGCTTCAGAATATTTTACTTTTTATGTTTCTGAGTTGAAGCTTGTGAGATCTGCTGATCTGGCAAGTGAACAGACCAGCACTGGATTTCTAGATATGGACAGGACATCTCATGCTCCTGCAAAGTCTTTAAGACAGTGCTCCTCACACCTTTAGTGTCAAGCTCTGAGTTTCTGCAGTCACTTGTGGTCCTGCCCAAGAATTAGGAATTAGGAAAATTCCTATCAGAAAATTTGTAGAGTCTCTGATATAGGGGATGATGCTCAGACTGCATTCCTTGACCTCCTTGTCAAGATCTTCAGCAGCCCACTGTTACTGGAGCTGACTTAAAAGGCACAAGAGGGGCAACTATGCTTTGCCTCATTTTTGCAGTTATTCCTGAAGATCATTTTAGGAGTGTTGATAATATTAGACTGCCATGAACAGACTTTGCTTATGCTTAGTTATTTCAGATTCACTGGCAAACCACAGGAATACCATTCCTAGCTACAACGTGGTCTTGGAAGATTCTCATGGCCCCCACAATCCAACTGTTCTTCAGAAATACCTAAATGGTTGCATTAATATTTGCCTTTTTTTACTATAATGCACTTAATAACAGCATATGTCTTTAAAAAATATTATTATATTTCTCCATCCAGCCACTTACTGGAAAATTTATGAATTAACATTCTTAGTTTTCTGACTGAGACAGGTCCTTAAATCTATGAGGTACTGGTTCATATTCAGCCTAAGAAAAGTAAGAGTCAAAATTATCCCCACGGAAGCATTCCTCATACTGCATGAACTTGCTGAAATAAAATAAAATAAAATAATGTTTCCAGAAGGTAGAAACGCCATGGTCCTCATCACAACTGGCACCTTTTAATCCCTTTTAGAAGAGATCTGATTAAAATTAAATCTAGAGATATCCCCAGCTAGAAGCTGAGACACACTGCTGGAGAAGCTTACTCACTAAATCAATATAAAATCATCAGTTTCTTGTCTTGTAATGGTTGACTGTGTACTCTATTTATTCTAAAGTCAGTGACAAAGTACATATTGATTACAATGGAGCAGAGCTGACTGGACTATGGTGCTGCTCTTTAGAAAACACCACTCACAGGTAATAAAACAACAAGGAACTAGAACAAAGAAGATCTAGATTCATCTCATAGCTCTTCCCTATGAGTGAAAGAAAAAGTCATGCCATTCTTCTGTATCAGATCAAAACCAGAGCCAAGAAATTTTCCATTCCTTCACTTCTTGTCTTAATCTAAAAGGGAAAGAGAACATTTATCCCCATCTCTTGCTATCCTGGACACTATACTTGTAGCAACAAAGAATCATAGAATGGTTTGGGTTGGAAAAGACCTCAAAGCTCATCTAGTTCCAACCTCCTCGTCATAAGCCAGGGACAGTTTCCACTAGACCAGATCGCTCCAAGCTCCATCCAGCCTGGTCTTGAACACTTCTAGGGATGGGGCAGCCACAGCCTGTTCCAGTGCCTCACCACCCTCACAGTGAAGAATTTCTTCCTTATATCTAACCTAAATTTCCCTTCTTTCAATTTGAAGCCATTACTTCATATCCTATCACTACAGCTCCTGGTGGAGTCCCTCTATGCAGCTCCCTTGTAGGGCCCCTTCAGATACTGAGGTGTCCACACAACCTTCTCTTCTCCAGGCTGAACAGTCCCAAATTTTTCAGCCTGTCAACAGCATAATCATGAAGTGCTGTCACATTCACTGAACCCTGTGGGCACAAGCCTAAAACTGCTGAGACTGATACCAAGTAAAGAGCTGTTTGAGCTCACATTCAGCTATTGGACATGTTGCTCTGGGAGCCACCTTCTCCTGTACAGCTGCAGAGAAACCCTCAGTTTAAACCCCTATAAAGCAGAAGCAGCTGAGGTAAAACTTTGAACACACCAATGTAGTTTTCCAAGAAACCAGGTCCGGTATCTCCCCTCTGTGCTGCAGCACTGATGTTTCCTTTGCCACAGACAGAACATCGCTCATCTCTCTCTCCCCAGGTACAAATGTCTTACAAGTCAATTCCGTGGCTGACAAAAGGAGGTTTATGTACTGTGCAACTGTACCCACTGCCACTCACTGGAGCAGAAGATACTTCAAGGGCAGGCTGCTCCTGCGTGACACAACTACTGCTTCCCAAACAGCACAGATGACTTGCAGCAGTAACACTGTTTTCTGCTCCAAGTCCCCCAGCTACACAGTCAACTCCCCTCTTGTGGCAGATGTGCAGATTAATCAGTATCTCAGCCTGCAGTGGTCCAATTAATTTAAACACACACTCTGTGGAGAGTAGAGAGCCTGAAGGAAGTGGGAAGGGAAAGCTGGTGGGCTTTGAAGGAAGCACAGCCTGCTAATTTCTGCAAAAACTGAGCAAGAGTCAGATAAAACTAAATTAGCAATCTATTAAAAATGAATTAATGACATCTGCAAATGAAACGATATCTAAAATAATCACTCTAATAGCAGGATCTCTGGTGACCATTAATGCTTAATTTTTTCTTGTATTTGATGAAGGCATCTATTAATTAAAAATATTTATACAATGTAGGGGCTTGACAAGACTTGACTTTGTGCAGCTGTTCTTAAGGGAGCTGCTTGTGTTAATCAGCTATTTCAGAAGAAAATACCTCTAGTCTATGCAAAGAAGGCAAACTTGTACTTCAATAAATCATATATAAGGCCTGTGGTTTCTAAATATCCTCTGTGGCTAGAATTAGATGAAGTAGGCTGCTTTCTATGGATGATATAATACGCTTTCCATTGTTTAGTTAGCTTGTACTAAAAAGAAACCATCTTATCCTCCCCCTCTTTTACCCTCCTTTTATTGTTAACCTTTTATTGAATTGTTGAACATCCAAGTACAAAAGCAGATGATCTGATATGTATGAATGTATTGTACAAACGAGGAGGACAAAGCTAAACACACATTCAATAGCGGGTATGAAAATATTATCAGACATTGAGGCAGACACAAACCAAGACTGTGTGTCATTAACGAGACTATTCAAAGTAATTTTGATGGAGTTACGATTCTATTGTCATCCAGGACTGAGAAGGAATCACTTACCATTTGAAAAAAGAATTGTTAATCATTATGCAGTTCTCTGGGACACAAACTCTTTCAGGATTTTCTTCTTTGTCTCCCATCCCCTCCTTTTTCCATTATTTTTCCCCTCTCTCATATTTTCACTGAGGTGAAAACAGAGAGGATTAGAAGTTGTCCTGACACATTTCACTGTAATTTCATTGTTAGTTTTGTCTTTTAGCGTTTATTAGTTTGAATTCTGTATGAGGCATCTGTTGGCTGTTGAGAATACATCAACAGTAAGGTCACAAATGGCTTTGCATTGTAGTCTTGCCTTTTTAAGCCCGTTGGGAACTCACTGCTTTGCTATGCAGGAATAAACGCCAGAGAGAAGCCAACCACGTTGTTCAACACTATTTCATTGTATGAATTGTGGAGGTTCCTTGAACAAAAGTTAAGATTAAAATCCCATTGCTAATATTGTCATAGTTAACCCAGGCCAGTGAGGGTAGGAGGCTCAGTTCATGACACCAGTTAAGTAAGTAATAGTTCAAGTGCTCTACCACAGCTCTGGGGATGTTGCACAGGAATAAAGGAGTGCTGCAAAAGGGCACTTGGAGAAATAAACAGGGAAGGTGATGTATGGACGCAGCTTTCTGAAAGCTCTGATGAAAAGGCTTGCCTGTGCAATCTATCATGCCTGCTAAGTCAAGGATGGGTGGCATAAGAGCAAGTGATGAACGTGTTAAATTGCTAAAAAGTGGATAGGGGGATGAAGGAGAATTAGGATTAGGGATTTTTGGTTGAGATAGAAATAGGTAGATAAAGATTTGAAGAAAGCTTCAAGGTCTGAGAACTTTGATAATTTGACAGGGAGAAACAGCAGCTGGTGGAGGGAGGGAAAGCAGCTGCTGTTGGGAGGTTAGGTTGACCTGCGAAGAAGCATAGAAATAGAATGTTATGGTTACATAAAAGAGAAGAAGAATGTAGAAAAAATAAGATATATTAGCTACAGTAGCCCACCAATAGTAATATAGCCCTAGTCGTGCGGACAGTTTGTGTTTTATATATGTAACCAATCACAAGTTTGATAACCATATATGTGGAGAATGTCATTGTATAAAAGAAAGCACGGTTTTCAATAAAGGCCGAACTTCCTGAACATCGTATTGGTGTGTATGTGAAGTTACCCACGGGTCTCACATGTGGTTACACACTGACATCAATGACCACCTGCAATGAATGCAGATGTGGCTGAGCCTACAAAGCAAACACTGTGACTATATGTTTTTCTTTAGTCAACTCCTTTGCCTCTTCTGAACTAGGATTTGGAACTTTAGAGAGGTTAAAGTCTCACCATCAGTTTTACTTTGAGGAAAGCTCCTTTCCTTCATGATGTTGTTTCCTGAGGTAATTAAATCAATGTCTTAACCAGACTCTGTTATCAATTTGCTTCCAGTACTTTGTGCTGTCTCAGAGGTGTTAACCAAGACAGGACTGGCCTGTGAAACAATTACTTAGCCAGGTAGCACTTTAAGAAATAAGAATAAATATTAAAAAATTAATACAAATATATTTTTATCATAAGTATGCAAAAAGCATCTCAAACATAAAATAGGAGTAACCAAGGAGAAAAACTGAACATAAAAATGAAATAGGTTTTTAAAAGATGCATGTAAACATAAGACAAAATAGCAAGTTTATTCTGAGGGGCAGAGTCAATAGTGAAAAGAAATTTTCTGTTAGAGATGTAAACTTTAAAAGTTTCAGTTTAAACAATTCTCCTCTATCAAGAGCAGACCAAACAAGAATGTAAAAGTTATATATATACATATATATATATATATTTATGTACCTGAGGCATCTGGACAAAGAAAACAGGTAACATTATGAAAAATAAAAAGGAGTTCTCAAATTAGGAGAGAGATGGCACTGCCACACACCATCAAGCTGTGACCTTTGCTTACAGACCCAACAGGTGCAGATCTTCATGGCTCTCTCCCCTGGAACTAGGGCTCTGCTGTGCCTTCCAGTATTGGGCCCAGGAGTCTACCAGAGATAGGATGGGATAGCTACCACATGATGAAAACCCGAAGTGATGTGTGAAGTGCTGTGCCATTAGTAGGCAAAATGAAATACTGAGAGAACCAAGAAATAAACCAAGTGAAAGACCCATATGGTGTTACTGCATTGAAACCTTCACTGAGGGTCTGTTCTGACCTAGAACATTTTTGTCATGGTTTGGTAATATGAACAAACCCAACTGACTTGAGATAACCATACAGGCAATTCCCCCTCCACTTGCCATTCTGTTGCAACAGCTAGCATGTGGTGGGAGACAGAGGAACCATGACTCAGTAGCTTTTCTTTTCTTGTTGATTTGTTCTCCGGCTTGAGTACATAAGAAAAAAGTGGTCTGAGAGACCCTTGCCCATGAATTGTGACAGCAAAAGCCTATGCAAAAGGTAAGGTGTATTCTACTTAGCTCCATGTATAAGAATGAAAACCAGTAATTTTGGGGTGGAGGGAAAAAAATAAAAAAGAAAATTGGAAGGCAGAATAAAAGGAGGCTGAGTCATCAAATAAAAAGGTCACAGAAAAGGTTGTGAAAATGCTGTCCTGTGAAGGATGTAACTGCTTAATATCTGGGCATTTTCTTTTTAAATGAGAGCAATGACTGTACTTATGTAGCTAGCTCAATGACAGGAATGGGAATAGATTGTTGCATGAGTTATCAGCAATAATAAATTGTGCTGATCAGTTCTTTAAATTACAAGGTGGAAATGATCATTGCAGAACACATTACTGGTCATATTTGGTGCCGCTCTGGAACTGAGAATGGTACTTATCACTGAAAAAAATAAACAGAAACAGAAAACTCAAGTGAAAAAAATCTTAACGACTATCAAGGCCACGTGTTGTTTTCTTCGGGTTTAGGGTGAGTTTTTTGATATATCTTTCTTCCAAATGTCATATCTGAAGTCTGATCTGTCCTTGACTCTTTGCTTACTTGTTCTGACACTCTCCATGCTGTCCTGACACACAGAGCTGCTCACATGTGTTACTTTCTGAGACCCCCCTTGGTACAGGCGAAAGTTTTGGGAAAAGAGTAAAAGAATTCTCTTTTTTTTTTTTTTGTGAACTTTGTTTTATAATAAGGTTGACTGCAGTGAAAACAGTTCATTCTTCTGCACATCCTGTGCAGT
>JAWMRA010000113.1:5570813-5591057 GCA_035584735.1 Pseudotriccus pelzelni | reverse complement strand
AGGCGCTGTTGAACCGCTGGAGATGTGGAGCCTGCAGTTGTTTGAGTCAGTCGGCAGGGGGCGCTGTTGGATCACGGGCAGTCGCCGCGTGGGGGGCCTCCCAAGTGCCGGGGAGAAAGACAATGGCCGTCCTTCCCCATCACCTAAAGGGGAGAAGGGGAAGGGGAAAAGGAAGGTTCACGACCCCCAACCGCTGGAAAACTCACTCTTTCCCACCGGCTGCAATGCACGGTGATACGGTGATTCGTCCCTTCCTGATGGACATCCAAGCAAGAAACTCCAGCTTGTACCAGCAGCACAGATACAAAGAAGAGAGGCCGTCCGGACCGCTCCCTGCAGCTCCCGTGCGCCGGCCACTCTGGGCACTCCTCCAAGCTCCCCTCACCCCTAGGCCTCCTCCCAGCTTTACAAGCTCTCCCATTTCCCTGGAGACAAAGTGAGGCCATTAACAAGCAATGCAGCTCTGCTGGTTCTCCTGTCCTGGGACATTAGTTGCCTAGATACCTAATTCCCCCTCCCCCCCCACACACAGTGCGCAGGGGGAAGGTAAAATTCCAAGAACAAACCAAACCATGACAAGGATTTTTACTCAAACAGGCTTCTTTTAAGGGTTTCATCTGCAGACAGCCAAAAGACTGTACTAATTCTGTCCAAAAGCACCATTCACCCAGGCTTGTCTGTTCATTGAGTTTCTATCCAATTATGCACACTCCTTTTAGAAATGAAGTTACTGAAGCTATCCATTCCAAAAATATGATAACAGCTCTCAACAACTTCCATTTTATAGCTTTGTCACCTCCATAATCCATGTTTGGAACATTCAACTTGCTTAGCCGAAATTCTGGTTTAATGAAAACTGCTGATAACTGCCTCGATACAGCTGACAAAGTGATAAGCAAAACCTGCCTCCACAACAGCAACAAAGAATTTTGCTAAGCTGGGAACATCAAGGGAGGATTTTCAATACAAGTATTTGAACAATATCACAGGCCAAGGTCTTTCTCAAATACCTTCAGCAAAGTCAGAAGGTGTATTCCTTCCCTTCCTGCTCAAAGAGGGTGTCTGTGTCACATGGGAAGCTTGTATATTTTAAAAGCCAGGGTCCCTTTTGTTCTTATATAATAAAATTTGTTTCTTTAGACTAGTTATTATTAAAACAAGTTCTGCATAGAATTTGAACAGGACTGGAGACAATTTCAGGAAAAGCACAGCATTCACGTTGGGTGTAGAAAGAGCACAGGGTGTAAAGCAGCCTTCTGCACTATGTTATCTCCTCATCAAATCTATAAACCAAGGGACTGTATTTTAGAAAATTGTTTGAGAAAGGGTTACACCTCAGGAAACTCATCTGTGTTACTCAGAAAGTTTCAGGTTTTTTTTCCAGCGTGGATTTTGTGCAGAAATCCTGCTGTTTTACACACAAAAAAAGGTCATGTTAGTAAAAACAGACAAGACTCTCTTAAATAATACCAAGCACTTAGTCTTTGAAATGGTAAAAGGGGATAGATTCCTCATTCGTGTTGATCAGTTGTCCTTCCTATCCCAAAACTCAGATGACCCCAGCTCAGGGCATTGCTGTAGGGACAGCCACAGGATTTGACACACTGTGAGGCAATGCTGGGGCCTCCTTGTCCTTCTCACCAGAGGTAACCTGGTGGTCTCAAGTTCTAGTGGAAATTTCCCCAGTCACATGGGTTTCTTCTCTGGGAAACTGCACTCAACAGACATAACCTCTGGGAAATAATCGTGGAATTTATTTTACTGGAGTCACTTTAATCTTAACATCAAAACAACCTGATGGAGTAAAAAAGGCTGCAATAAATTGAAACCACAGTGAGTTTTGCCTTTGCAAAACCTCTTCATTTTCATCTTTCTTTGCCTTCCTTAAGGGCAAAAGAGAAGGTCAACATCTATGAATTTCTTCAAGGAGAGAAACTCTTTCCTCAGTCCTCTCTTAATGCCATCACATTGCCAAAGCCACAGGTTAAATGAGTTCAGTGACCCGTCTAATCACAAGGTATAACTTACAGAAGAGGCGACTACTCCTCACTGCATCTGTAAATGCAGAACCTGATTCCTCTGAGCTCCACAGAGCTGGCAGCCACTCTTCCTCCCAAACCTCATGCAAAGGAGGAGGGACCAACCCTCTTGAGAGTTACAATCCCAAAATGCCCCTCACCAGCCTGCACCAGCTCTGTCACCATAGCTCAAGTTCCCTGGCTTGGCCCTAAAAGCAGCTTCTCCAAGGTGCCCACAGAAGCCACTTTCTCAAAGTACAAAAATGCTCCCCATGATATATGTAGAAAGTTGCAGGGTCAAAAGCACAAGACAGGTAAGACTTGAACACAACACAGCCTCTAGTCCAGAAAGCCCTGGCTTTCCAGGTGCATGGAGAGCACACACCTTGCTTCTCCCACCACTCTGAACACAGTATTAGGCGTGGAAGAAAGGTGGAAAGCTGTCTTCTGGTGAAGAAGACAGCTCCTAAACACTGCTTTTCATTTCTTAAGTGGCCCTCATGAGCCAAGATGGCTGTAAGTTATTTTTCTTACACAAACCATTCCCATGTGCATATGTATGAAGCTGCCCTGCAGCTGGAGCAAGTTGCTGTGATTTACCACTGTCCCTCAGAGGGCAGAGGAAAGCACAGGCAAAGGGAGCAACCAGCTCATCGAATGTGGGCAAGGGACACTGAGCCCAGCTTGTAAACAGTTCCCAGATACCCTAAGGCTGGACTGTTTGAAACCTCAGTTGTGGACGATGGTATCTTAAACTACTTCCAAAAGGAAAGAAGCCCACTCAGTGCTGAAATCCAGCACACAGCATCTCTGGGCTTCATCCAGTCATGATGTGTGAGTCCAACCGGGCTATGCGTTTCTGCCCATGTGCTCACAGTTGGGATCAAATCCTTATCTGAGAAAGGCATTTTGAGGTCCTTTCTGGCCTTTCGGAAAGCATCAGCTCACAGTGACTCTGCAGTTGGAGAGCACTGGCAGAGGCAGAAACATCTTTGCTCTCCTCAGCTTGCAGCAAGGCAGATCAAGGGACACAAAACCTCAGACAGAGGTTTTGTAGTCTGTGTCTGGCAGGACTGGAGTCAAAAGCAGCCTTTCACTTGTAAAATTAGATCTGCCTGCAATGTTATCAAGCATTAAGGCTCCTGAAGAAAGGATGTAGGTGTGGTCACGTACTTCTTCTACACATGCACAGACCAAACATGTTTGTTTTCCCATAGAAATGGCAAAGACAAGACAGATTTGTTAATTCCCATTCCTTTAAACCATTTTGAAGACCAGAATGAAGCCCTACCTTTCCTTTAAAGGACAAACACACAACCTCCACAAGCATTTGCACGAAGCTGCAGCCCTCTGGTGATGCACACCTTGCCTGGGAATTGCTCCACTGGAGTGGGTGCCCTGCTATGGTTTCTGTTCATAGCACACAAACACCACCCATGAACAATTCCCCTTTAAACAGTCCTAAGGTCACTAAAGCAACACCTACAAAGAAAATGCAACACCAGAAAGATGACTGGCCCAGATGGGTTTAAGCTCCTCTAAAGCAATAGCCTGTAACTTTATCACTCCTTGGAGATAACATGTCAGCAAGGATATGCCACCACCTCCATCTTCTGCCTCCATTTTCCCCCTCCAGGCACAGCAGGATTAGGCAATGCCACACAGGTATTGGTGCTCCCCGTGTTTAATCTCAACCTGCTTCCCCTCATCACCCAGGCAAGAGGAAAGTAAATAGCTCTTATAATTAGTTTACTAAACAGACAGGAGATGCTCTCTCTGCCTTATCCTGATCTTTGGAGATGTGTTTGTCTGACATCTCCAAAGAGCTCAGCCTGAGGCAAACTCTGGGCATGGAAAATGCCAGGTCTCCATGTCTGTGTGGAGAGCTATAAAGAGCAATGAAGCACGGTGCAGAGACAGGTAACTCCCACGTAAGTCAGGCAATATCAAGTTTAGCTACATCTTACATGAAATAGTAACTGTGGGAAGGAAATTTGCTTGTTTGACCAAATGTCGTCATTTTGCAGTTTGTTTAAGAGCCCCAAATTGAATTGGAAAATGCTATCATTAAAAAAAATAAAAAGTTGTGTAGATATAGCCTTAGGGGCTATTTTAATTTTCCCTGGGCCAGCTTGCTCACTCCTCAGAGTCAATGTAGATCAAAAGAATAATTTATAAGCTTTAATGAGATTATTGATTTGTAAGGTTCCTTCTATTCATGTGAGTAGGGAGGGGGGTGACAAGGGAAGGAGGTCCGCCGGGCTGTGGCCAGAGCCTTGTTGGAGGCTGCAAACCTTCTCAGGGCACAGAGAGCCCATGCTGGGATGGGGAAGGTGCATAATGCAGCAGTGTCACCTCTCACAGCACCTGCTCCCAGCCACGATTGACACCAGTGTTTCCAAACAACTCACTGTCTAATTTGTACTTATGCAAAAGAGCCATCCCATAACACAAATCATCGAGCAATTAACATGCAACACTTCAGCGCGACTCTCCTTTGCTTGTTGTTGAACTACCTTCAATGCCATTAATGAGAGCTAATTAAATCAATCAAGTCACCACCGCACGCAAACACGACTGTAGCTACTGAGCCGGTATCAAATCGGGAGCGTTTTCCCAGGCACTGTAAATATCAAGCTGCACATTTATCACGCTGTCCTTCCAGCCGTACATCTGTTCTCACTGCAGCGCCTTCCATCCGTCATGTTGTCACTGTCCCTACCCCCAACACATCTAGGTGTCAATTAATTCTTCCCCGTGCGGCTCAAGTGCATCCTACTGAATAATCTCGATCCTAATAACCATCCACAAGCTGTTCTCACTGGGGAACAGCAACGCTCAGCCACGTCCCCCAAATTACTGTGACCAGAACCTCTCTGTTTCTATACTGAGAGTTATTAAAACCTCAAACCACCCCCCACACTCGGATGTTTTTCAGGGAAGTGATGGAAGTTCGGACTTCCTCTCCTCCCCCGGGCTTGACAGGATATTTGCAGTGCAATTCACCAAAATAAACTTTTCTGACAAGTGTTTCCAGGAAAACCCTTTAAGTGGGTAACTGCTGTGGACCTTCGAAATGCTTTTTATAACTGGTGAACATTCAAATAACAATTTATCTCAACATTTGCAGTATTAGGCAATGGCATTTCTGCTAGACCAGCAGCCCATGTGCCTACCCACCATTATCATGAGCACGCAGGAGGATGAAAGTCTTTCTTTAAACAGAAGCATCGCCTCTCATTATATTACAACATTCGGTCTCTATTTATGTTTCTGCTCTGTCTGGCTAACTCTCCTTTTTGTTTACAAATCAGCTACATTAATGTGCTTTAATTTCAACACTGGTTGTTTATTTTAGAGATGAATCAGTTGGCAAAGGGGAAAAAAACCCCTCTCTTAACAGGAAGCAGCACCAGCTCTGAAATGATATATATTGAATCTTTGCTCAATAGTAGACTTAAAGTTTGTGGGGTTTTGATGTCACAAACATAGCTGGAGGCATTTTTCATGTTTTAATTATAAAAATACTGCCTCACAGTTTAGAGATGGAACAAATAACTAATGCATTAATTGCTTGCACAGCCCTTGGCCACCATGGAGAAGAGAGACGGGACAAAGTCTCTGTGTGTGTCCCAGAGAGAAGGACATGGGGGAAATGCACAGGAGTCCACACAAAAGCAGGGTCCCTGGGAAGGGCCATACTGAGAATCTGGGTGGAATCCCACTCCAAAACAAAACAAAAAGCAACTAAAAAAAAAAGAACACCTCATTAGAGGCAGAGAACAAAGAGTCACAAGCCAGAAATTTCAGCAATGGGTGTAATTGCCCAGGTGAATTTACAGGTGGCTTTATCCTGACTTGGCAGCCACCTGAGGAGTAACCAGCATATAAATAACCCTTATGACTTGATTTTTCCAAACTTGGTGCCCTGGTGAAAAAGCAGAGTAATCTTCCAAATAAACTGCCTTACACCGTCATGAGACAGACTCAGGCTTTCAGAGCCTCATCTGAACACAGCCAAAGATACACCAGGAATAATAATTTGGATAATTATAATTAATTATTATAGCTGTATGTAAGATCCCAGCAGAGATGAATGCCTGGGGATCCCTTTTCACCCACCACTCAGCTGTAGAAGGACCCAAGAGATTAAATCAAGGCGTTCTATGGTAGAATAGATGACAGCACGTCATTAGGAATAACCATACACAAATCCAAGCAGCATTTTTAGTCTCTGTGACCTCTCTGGGTACAAGAAATACAAGGTTTTTATTTCTTTTTCCATTCCTCAAACCATATTTCTTTTACCACTGAGCAGAGAAAGCTAAAGGTGCTGTAGAGGAGACAAGTAGAGCATGTCCCTGCTTTAGCATTACTACCTACAGAGCAGCAGCTAAGCCTGCCCTAGGAAAATGTTCAGGAGAGCTGACCATGAAATAGAAAAGTCTCTGAGAAAAGGTGGAAACCCCACTATATTTGCAATATTTGGTTATTCTGGCTTTTTGCATCGCGTTGACACTCTTCTCCCAGTGTCTGAAAAAAATCATGTTTTTTTTTTTGTCAAATCCACATTTCCCATCATGAAAGTCACATGGGGAACAAAATCCCACCCCTTGTGGCGATGACCATGAGGCACAGTGTGCAAAAACCAAGTCCCATGTAGTGCTGCATCTCAGAGAAACTTCAGTCCTGACCTCATCACATCAATTTGTTTCTCAAGCCCCTAATAACAAGCTCCCCCTGAGCCTGTGTCCTGCTGCAGCAATTTTAAGGCCATGACAGGCTTGTTCATCAAATAAATACATTTGACTGCACAGGTCTGTCCAACTTCATAGACGATCAATGAAATTCTTCCCTTAGAGGAAGGAGTCTGATGAAATTCTTGGTTTAATACCTCAATATCGTTTAGCTAAGTAAATTCACGTGACTAAAAGCATTCTGTCACTTGAAGGCATTTCATCAGGCACATACACATAATTCTGGCACATATACAGAAGTTTGTTTAGCAGCGAGTGAGTACACAGCAAAGGCAGAAATCAGATCCTGAAGATTATGCAATTATAAAAAGGCAAGAAAGGGAAATTATCTGTTTGGTGCCAGAGTGTGGGAAGTAGTTTACATGAAATGAGAAGGAGTTTACAAGGCAGCATCAGTTTCCTATGGGCCTTTACAGTCAGCATAAATCAAATCACTGACACAAAGCCACAGTCACATCACACAGGTGTTTCACTTCTTACTCCACTTTTGATCCTACAGTTGGTAGATCTGTTTATTGTCTCTGGTCTTTATCCAACATTTCTTCTGTTTATTGGTGTGTCTGGCATCAGAAACATGTGAATGAGGTGATTAAATTCTTTTGCCTTTTGCATAGCATCACATCTTCACCTAGTCTGCTTTGAAAAAGCAGCAGCTGAACCTCAGCCCCAAATCTGAAAACGCGTGGATATTGCAAGTGAAACATCCTTCAGCTCATTGCATGGGACCTGACAATTCTAGAATCCATCCAAGGAATGGTTAGGATTGGAAGGAACCATTAAAGGCCATCTAGTCCAATCCCCTTCCAACAAGCAGAGACCAGGTTGCTCAGAGCTCTGTCCATCCTGACCTAAAATGTTTCCAGGGATGGGGCATTTAACAGTGAACAGGCTGAAGGTCTGTGAGCAGGGGCAGGTGGGGTGCTATATTAAGTAATTCAGGAGTACAGGAAAAAGAAGAAAAGCAGAGAAGGAAGATACAGCTGCTCCATTGTAAGGAAGCAGAGCTGCAAGGGTCAACACATGCAGGAGCAAGGAAAGGAGTTTCCTACAGCAAAAACAGAGCACACACCAATAGAGGTGAAGTTAACAGCAGAGAATAGAGCTGTTAAACATCATCTGTCCTCAGAGATGCTGGCAGGCAGAGGAAGGAGGAAACCTCAGAGCAGCTTTATTTATTTGGTGGAAGTGCTTTTGATTTCCCAGCCGTGCAAGAGCAGCAGCAGGAACCCCCAGCCGGGGAGAGGCTGTGCAGTGTTTGTACACCCATATGAGGGGAAAGCAGCCCGTCCTGAGCTTTCAGGGTGATACAGAAACATTTTTCTTTCCTGCTCCCCGAGGTCAACACAGCACCTAAAGAAAGCCTTCCAGAGTGCTGAGGAGCAAGAAAACACCTTTTAGTAGATCTCAAACCCTTGTTTCTGACATGAGAGGACATTGAGGTGTCTGCAGGAATTAGGAGCTGTTTTCCCTGCCCCCTGCTGTGCCCCCAGCACTTGCCATTTCCTCCTGTGCCTCTCACGACACATAGCAGTTGTAGAGTCAGTGACCCATCTCTTCCAGCACACCCTCTCTCCCCTTCAGTTACCCTCAGAGATTCTTCACTGCTACACTAATTTTGAAGCCTTTGAGCTGTACTTAGGAGTTTACAAGGGGAGTTGAAATCTTCCAACAGGAGGAGCATAAGCAAAAAGCCCTTGTTCTCAGGGTTTACATACCTGGGTAATTATCACCTAGGAGAGAAATGAGATTAGTCTCAACCTTCTCCCTCTGTGGTAGCACTTCAGCTGAAGCCATAATAAAGAAAAATCTCACAATCTAGCCACTGGCAACCAGAGTCATTTGCCTGCTATCGATCCACAGCGTGATTTAATGGGGTGGAAAAGCAGATGCAAGTCCCTCTCTAGGCTAGGGAAGCCCTTGCTGAAGTCTCATCTCACCCTTATGGGCTCTGCTGGCCCTGTCTTGCTTCCATGGCAGCCTCACGGGCCTCCAGCTTGGGCCCTGCACATGTATTTCACCTCCTGGTGCCCTGGGAGGGTGCTGCTCCCCGAGTCAGCACTGCTCATGAGAGAGGAACGTCCCCAGGAATTGTAGAAAGAGGAAACTGTTAAATTCTGTCCTCAGCTGCTGAACCCAAGAGCCTGCAGGTTTAATCTCAGTCTGTCACAAACCAGGAAGAGATTTAACATCCATCAGGCAATTTTTGCAGACTCTCATCCCCAAACGTTTGCCTTGGAAAAGGGTTTGCTCTCACTCAGCTTTGCTGACACTTGCATCTCTACACCAGTAATTGAAAGCTGCAGCCTCACTGCAAAATACCTGGAAATTTACGGCTATTGTCATCAACAGGAACTGTGAAATCAAAATCCAAGACCCTCCCCTCCCTCAGTTTTTCCATCCACAAGCCCAGCTCTGCCTAAATCATGCAAAAGCTGTAAAAAGGAGCCGCACGCACCAACCCATAAATCCCAGCTGACCTGTCTCCCCAGATGAATGCCGAGTGATAAAGGTGCCCCAGAGTATATATGACTGCCAGTCCCCCCCCACTTGTTGATCATATGCATAAATAAACCCACAATGACCTCATTCCTTTAACCAGCAAAAGCGAGTGCCGGGAGCCCGAGCCAGTGTAGCTGGAGCAGCTCACAGTGATTTTTGATGGAAGCCAACTATTAGTGGTTACAATTAAGATGCCGTTTCAGTTTAAAGATGAATTGACCATGCAGGGACAAATCGTGAATACTTATTGCTGCCATGCTGAGGCAGGTAATCAGGGAATGAAGATGTAATTGTGGCACCTCTTGTTTTGCTCCTGCTGGAGCACAGAACGCGAGATTCAATTTAACAAACAATTTGCCACACAGCTCATCCCTGCTGGGTGGGAAAGGAAAGAGTGCTGGCGAGGCTTCTTTGGAGTTCTGCTCCTTTTTAAACCTGTTATAAGCAAAACTGGCACCTGCTTTAACCTTTGCACTGAAGCAGAAAGGAAGAGAAGAAGCCCTGGAGCATCGCTGATGTTGTATTTGAGAGTGTAGCTTGGGCTTCATCCAGAGATGATAAAAAAGAAACCTCACACAGTGGAGAGTATCATCATTCTTCTGGTAGCTCTTGGGTCTTTCTGAGCTTCTCTGGAAAAACCAAAGGGCAGCTGGGCCAACACATTGAATGTAGACAAGTCAGGAGGGATTTATAAATGCATAAAGTTGTCCTCCTTTTTGATCAAAGGGAGGACAAAGAAAAGTGTCCTTGAATTACTAGTCTGACCTAGCTCAAAAGAAGAAGACATCAGCTGTTACAGAGAGCTCTTTTTATCAGTTTGTGTTTGTAAATGGCTCCATTTCTCCTCCTCAGGAACATACAGGAATGAGAGAAATCAGAGAGCACAGAGGAATGCTCAGTGGTTGGTCACTATAGAGCATTCAACAGAAACCTTATAGGGAAAACAAAACAAAACAAAAAACCAAAGATAGAGCATCCTCTCAAACACCTTCCAACCACCAGCCAGCCTGGCATTATTGCAGAGCTTTCCCTTGCCCAAATGTCTTGCAAGAGACCAAGCACTAGCCAAGGGTGATATCCATTACAGGGAATCCATTCTGATGCAAAATGATGCCTTTTTATCAGCTTGCAATATTGCAATATGCAATATTTATCAATTATTAAATAACTACCATTACACCATGAAGTTTAACTTGTTACCCTGATGTTACAGAGCTGAGGAAGAAAAACAAGACTAAACTGAACATCTCCCAGCTGATCAATAACACATGGTACTCTTTCAGAAAAATTATCTACAGGTTTCCATTTAAAGGAACAGATAATAAATAGCAAATCAGTGTTTGGACATATATTGATTGTAAAGCCTTTGGGCCGGTCAAGTAAGTGTTTCAGGTGTGCTGAGTTTGGTGTGAAGGCTGCACCTTGAGGTAGCCCCACAGCTCAAGCCCTGAGGAAAAAGGGTACTGCAGGAAGGGCTTCTGGATCTATTTAGGAAAGGAAGAGTAAGTGCTTGGTCTGTAATCCCTGCCTGCACCTCAACAGCAGGACCTACTCCCTGGGCAAAGCCTGGGAACCATGAGTTTAAGTCACCAGGACAGAAGGGGACAGACACAGCAATTCATAATATCTCCTTCAGGCTGTCCCAAGTGCAGATGCATATTACAAGAAAAAGAGCTGTATGTGACCCTAAAGGCATTATCTTTTATGCCCCAAGGTGACTAGAGACAGACACTGCAAACACCTTTCTTTTCCGACACAGCCAGGTCTTGTTAACTGCTCTGCTGTACAGTCGGGCAGGGAAATGAGGCAGAGCAAGGTCAAACGCCTCACCTTGCAATTGCTCACATGAATACTTAATCTCTCCCCTGTGAGCAGTCTCACCAGCTTCAATACATCTGTAGATATTTAATCAAGAAGAGAAAAGATCTCTAACCTACTGTCTGTCTCTGAGGGGATTTGTGTGTGGGGGGGTGGGAGACAGAGAGCACAGTCTCTCACCTGAGCCAACCCCATTTGCAGAAGCCTCCTACAGCACAACTCCAGAATCAAGCCCAACATAAACATCATTACTACCACAATGTTTTCAGTTTTACAAAGCCCTGGCAGAGCTGAGTCTTCCTAGTTTTAACATACAGAAGGTTACACTCATGGTACCTGGCAAACCAGCCCCAGACACAGCAGTTCATGTTCTCCAACCAACAAACCATCAACTCTACTACCACAAAGGCAAAAATGCTAAAAAAAACCCCCTCAAAACAACTCCACACAATAAAAAAAGCACTAAAAACCTTACTACTTCAGGCTTGCTCCCTGCAACATGGGTGAGTCTTCAGGCTAGACAAAGATACCCTCTTCCCACATAAGAAAAAACCCACAGCCACCCCAACCCACCACCTGAGGCCTCTTAGGTCACATAACAAGGCAGATTGGGAAGCCCTGAGTTCATCCCCGGCCTTGGCCAGCTTCTGGCCAAGGGATTTTGGAGCTCCTCCTCCTCCTCATCAGTGAGCAGGAGCAAAAACTTGTGCAGTCTTGAGAGATGCCAGCCCAAACCAGCTGTTGTTTCTGAGAGCAGCAGGTGCCTCTCTAAGGATGCAACACCCGTGCTGCCCCTTCAAGACACAGAGAGACCCTCAGGGCTGAGCCTCCAAAAGGCTGCTGAGAATCACTAAAAATGGAATTTGTGCCCTGGTTGGAGCTGAGGAAAAGCAACCTCCCAAATCAATCTGTTCAAGTTCCTCACGTCATGGAAACACGATGCCTGTGGAATGCTAATCCACTGGTTTTATCTTCTTGGGGCAGGGGACAAAGTTATACAGAAAATGCTGTCTACAGATGTCTCTATTTGGAAACAAAGACATATGTTACTGCACCAAATTGACTCAGCTAAAGGAGATGGAAATTAGATCATTTAAAAGCAGAGAGCTCTCACGTATTGTTTCAGCAAAATCATCTCTTTTATATAGCCATGCAAGGAGCTCATTCTGGGGGAAAACAAACACATCTTTTACGATTATGGCCATTCAAAGCTGTTTCTTGGATGCTAAATTGTCACACATGAAGGATCAATGGTGTCCTCAGATGATGATTTAATTAAAAACTCCTCCTCTCTTCAAGTTGAGATCTGCAAAAGGTCTCTGAACGGCTGATGGAGGATTTGCCATTACCTTGCCTGCTTTCTTTTTAATAATTTTTTTCCCCAGAATTTTAATTGCTGCCATTTGAGGATTACTGATTACCTGTAATTGCTCGTTTTCTCAGGCATCTCCCTAGTTATCTCCAGCTAAGTGATCTCTGCAAAAGACAAAAGCAGAGTGCTTCAAAACTGTAATGGCTTTCCTTAGCTGTTAATGAAAATACAGACATCTTGATAACTGTGTGTGTTCCACTGCTGTGCCTGGACCCTGAACTTTGGAAGTGGATCAGCCTGAAAATTAATTTTCCTTAAGAAAAGACACTAAAAGCACCAAACCGCCTTTTTATACTCCAGTCACGTTACACAGAAACTAGACCAATGAACTCTTTACAGCACAGGACACTCCTGAGGGTAAAAAGTGAAATTCCCCTGTGCCTTCCAGAGGAGACAAAGGGGGGAAGGTTATTCCTCCTCATGTTTCTTTGCATTTCAGGTACATTTGAGTTCACGTGTTTCAAAATACAGGCTCAAATATGCAACAAGCATGAAGCTGCTCTTTGCTGCAGGTTTAAGATGATGTTTTCATTTTAGTCTGAGGATTATGATCTCAGACTACAGTAAAAGATCCTGCTAGAGTTGATCTGATAATTCTGATGTACCTCAGTAGAGAGTGATTAAACAAAAAACCCCACCCGGCATCATTAATTCCAGAGCCATTATTTTTGGAAACTCATCATCAGTTAAGTGGGAGTTCATTACCAGATTTTGTCTAGAAATAAGTTTTAGATAGTGAGTGGCTGCCCACAAGTCTTAAATAACACAAATTACGAAACACAGTAGTAGAAATTTGAGAAATTATTTCCTTTAAATTTTTTTCCCAGGGATGTCTGTTCCCTGATACTGACCTGCTAGACCACTGTGCCACGGAAAGCCGTCTCATTCACGAACTGCATGAGCATCCCTCAGCCCTAGGAAAATGGGAGACAAGAAGCTGCGGCATGGGAGGTTGCAGAAGTTTTGGTTCCCTGCACCCCGCAATGGGTTCCCCAATCCAGCAAACCTTTCTGTGGTGTAACCAGGTGGTAGTCCACTTGTAGAGGATACTGCTGGAAACGTAAATTAAAGGGTAGCAGGGAGACATGATGAGAATTTTGAATATCTGATCCAGTTGGAAAAGACAGTTTGGGAAGGCAGCTAATTGGGAGCCATGGGAAACAGCTTCGCTGGCTGCACGCAGCAAGCAGCTCAGAGAGAAGGGAGCTACAGGTTCCTGCATGAAGAAGCTGACTGTTAAACTGAATATAGTACTGGTGGTAAATGCATTTCATCACCAAATTATAGACCTATAAAAAAATACATCAGAGAAAAAGAAAAAGAAAGCCTGTGTCAAGCTTTCTGTGCCTTTTTTGACTTTTCTAGAGAAAATTTTCTTCCAGTGCACTGGAAGAGACAGCATAGGTGGGAATGTTTTCACTTAAATAAATGTCAGTAGACTGAAGGAATTAATTTACTTATGTTTTGTTCAATGGAAAAGAAATTAAATACCGAGACTAGTTTAGTAAAAAATGATGGTCAGGAAAATGTCCTTGTTTTCTGACAATGTGATTTTTTTTTTTTAAATACACATGAAAACAGTTCTTATAGTTCTACATTTTGAAGAAGATTCATTGATTCTGTAAAAAAAAATTAAGATTAATCATTAATTTTCTGGGGTAACTTTCATTATTAAATCTCTGCTCTGCAGTGAGCAGTGGACACTCTTCAAGCACGTGCAGGGAACTTCAGCTGCCTTTACTCTTGACTTCTTCTTTCCCACAAAGCAAGACTGACAACAAAACAAGGGAAAACAGATCATGAAAAGAATCAAGAGATTCTTCTGGGTAGATAAGTTGATCTAAGGAGTTGGACCATGCAGTCAATGCAAGTCATGCATTTAAGGACTGCAGGGATTAAAGAAATAAACCAAGGAAGGTTTGGATCGGGTATTAGGAAAAATGTATTCACATAAATGGTTGTCAAGCATTGGAACAGGCTGACTGGGGAAGGTGTGGAGTCCCCATCCCTGTAGGTATTTAAAATCAATGTAGATGTGGCGCTTGGGGATATGGTTTAGTGGTGGGCAGTGCTGGGTTAATGGTTGGACTCAATGCTCTCTTCCACCCTAAATGATTCTGTGGCTATATAAGTAAGGGGTGATGCAGAATACTCCCACTGCAAAGCTGGCGGCATTAAACAGGCATCTATATTTGATATATAAAGATAGAGGATGTGAACAACCACCTGAGCATGAAATCTGTCCCTGGTGTAACGCACTTACAGCAAGGGCATGGATTTGACCATCTGACTAAATAATGTGAAAGCACATTCACTGCTAACTGGGGTGATACATCAAACCTTGACTTGTTTCACTGGTATCATGGGGAAAAAAATATCTTGCAGGAAGGGAGAGCAGCCACTAGGTGGGATAACAGCCTAGCAGGCAACATGCCTGCGATATGCCTGCACCCAGCCTCGGGCCACCATGGCTCATGAGGGTTCCTCAAGTAAAGCCCTGCAGCAACATGTCAAACCTGCCTTGATCAGGGAGCAGGTTTAGGAGGCCACGACATCTCCTGAAATATTCATACATGTTCTCTGTAATTGGTCTGCTCACATTCAAGTGTTTTTATAGCTTGACTTGCATAGTTCCACAGGTGAACTCGCCACATTAGTGAGCAACTTAACAGGGCTGTTTCAGAGCTCTTGCAGAAACCGTAGTAAAAAAAGGAGGCAAAACACTTGAAATTCAAAGGGTCTGGCTTAATTTGCATCAGAAGGAATTTGACCTGGAGATTTTTGTCCTACGTTTTATGGAGTAAAGGAAAAAAAAAGTGATAATTCCATTTTAATATTTACAACATATCTTTCATGCATCTTTAATGGCATTGTTTATAAAAAATGCATTAACAGTTCTGTTTTGCTTCAGGCAGGGGGGATCCTTTACAGGATAGACAGCTTAATTTGGATCTTAACAATGTATATGTTTTACCTGTGTTCCATGAATTAATGTATCTGGGAGACAAACTCCAGAACAAAGATGTAAAGCAGGGGCTTGGCTTTTGCATATGAACATTCTTAAGGAGAAAGGAAGAGATTTTTTTCTCTCCTTACAGTTTAAAGTAGCTCAGAAAGCTCCCCTAAAGGGCAGGAGGAAAGTCTTGCTAAGTAGGGCATGTAGTGATACAACAAGGGGGGATGGCTTCGAACAGACAGAGGACAGGATTAGATTAGATGTTAGGAAAGAATTCTTCCCTGTGAGTGTGGTGAGGCACTGGAACAGGTTGCCCAGAGAAGCTGTTTTCCTGGAACATTCCTGGAAGTGTTCAAGGCCAGATTGGATGGAGCTCTGAGCAGCCTGGTCTAGTGGAAGGTGTCCCTGCCATGGCAGGAGGTTGGAACTAGATGGTCTTTAAGGTCCCTTCCAACCCAAACCGTTTTATGATACAGATAAAATAAGGCTTAATAAACAGCAGCATCTTTCACATACTGTTTTTTTATATGTTGGTTTTTCTCGGTTTCTTTCTTTTATGTGGAATTGTCGCACTCCCCTTACTTCTCTTTGAACAAGTAACCCACTTAAAAGAGGGCAGGGATTGGGTTGCTCCAAACCCACTTGCAGACCAAATTATTGATTCCCATTACATCTAGTCTCTCTCAGGAGCCACTATGACACTGCAAACCTTGCTTCCAAGGATAGGTTGTCATAGAGAAAAAATCCATATTGGCAATTAGAGCCCCAGTATAAAAAGGCTTTACACAGAGGCTTTCACTTGACTTTGCCAGGTAACAGAGTGATTTCTGCAGGTTAACAATTCAGTGATAAGTTGGGCATATATGTATGTAATATATATTTCTGTATATATGGTATTTTGGGAGCAGCGAAGATGCTCATTTGGCAGGAGGAGGTGGAAAGCACCTCTTACATGAGTTAAGGGTGTCATGGGTTTGCCAACCAGTCTCCCCGGGCTGGAAATAGTTTTTTCCAGGTGAATTTCCACAGCAAAGCCAATCAGAAGTTTTAGTAACGCCTTTGCTGATTACATATTTAAGGAAACGGAAGAGAAGGTTTGTGGCGCAGAAGAAATTAGAAGCCATGTAGGGAGTAGTGTCAGCCCCCAGGTGGGGGCCAGGCCTCCGTCCTCCCCCAGCCCTGGGCTGGGGGCAGGTGTGGCACTGAAGCCACCCTGACTGAGACATGTAACCGAGTGAAGAAAAAAACAACTTGAACTTGGACGAGATTGCTGCAGAAGGAATTGCAGCCAGAGAGATAGCCGCAGCCTCTAAGGTCAAACCTGGCAGCAACCGGAGAGAGAAGCCTCAAAGGGGAGAGAACTCCTTCTCTCTTCCCTCTCTCTCTTTCTTTCCCTTCAGCAGGGAAAAGACTGCTAACTAAAAATCCCTGCCACCTGTGGAAGATTGTTGGGGAGTGGAAAACCCCCTCTGCAGCTCATGAAGAAGCCCACACCAAAGCAGAGTGCATGAAGTAGATATGACTTCACAGGAGGTCTGAGATGAAACAGAGTCTCGATGGTGATTTGTGGCCATGGAGAGATAGAGATAGACTATGCTGGAGCGAGATGGCCCGGGTAGGATCTTGGGATCCCAGTGAGGGATCCATGCTGGTGCAGCTGAATTTGTGACCCTAAGGGACAGCAGAGAATGGAAGAACTGTTGCCCGAGAGATGGACCCACGTCGGAGAAGTCTATCAAGGGCTGTCCCCATGGGAAGGGACCCCACAGGAAAGAGGGGTGGACTCAAAATCCAATATCCCCTGTGATTCTGTGGGCAGATCCATGGTAAAACCATGCAGTCCATGGTAAACTCCACAGGGCCCGGGTAACCCCCAGCCTCTGGTCTTAGCCCAGGAGGGGTTAAGCCCAGCCCTGAGGTTGACATAGAAGAGAAAGAGAAGGACAGTTCCAGCTGCGACAAATCAGAGTTGTCATCCTAGACATAACAGAAGAGGAACTTTCAAATGCTGCAGAATTGTTTGGAAGACCTGTAGCTTTGAGAGTAGAAAAGAGACTGCTTCTCCTCCTGGACTGATACAAAGGGGGGAAGGATACTTTTGGAAATGCATAGTACTTTCGCCTAATTAGAATTGTTGTATAGTTCTTTAGTTTTTATCTTGCTAGTAATAAATCTTAATATTATTCTCCCCAATTAGATCTCTTTTGTCTGCATAAACCTTCTCTCAACTTATAGCAACTGTGTGGGGAGTGAGAGAAATTGGCCCAGGGCAAACCCACAACAAAGGGTTAGGAATATGCAATCCTAAGGAAAACGTAGGAGTGAAATATTAATGAATCCCAGGCAAATCCCAAACAAGAAGTACAATACCAAGAGAGTAGCACATTTCTTCCATCCACAATCCTCTTCTGCAAAATTACTCTGAGGATATAGGCTTGTTTAAAAAGTCAAGCTGGTGTGAATACAACCAAAATAAGGATGAAAAATATTTTTGGGGCATCATAGCAATGATTTCCCTTCCAGTGAGAGCCTCACTTGCCTCTGAAACACTAATAGTGAAGATTATGGATCAACATGGAAAGAATATTCTGGATGATCCAGTGTACCTTTCAGTGTGCAGGAGAATTAATTTGATTTCAGAGCATTTTCGAAAGGATTTAGAATTACAAAACTAAATCAGAATTATTTTTACGTATGAAGTGATAAAGATGAGAAATACCCTGCTGATCCTGGACTGCCAATGTCCTAGAAAACAACCCCATATTAACAATTTTCAGATCCACAGCCACAACAAGCTAAAATGCAACAGGAAGGAATCATCATCATATTTCAGAAACTGCTGCTGGCACTGGCTGCTGTAATTTCTCACTTGTAACAATCAGATATTATAAGGGAGCTTGTCCTTCAGATAGTACCAGCTCTGTCTCTTATGCTGTGACAAGTCAGGCTCAACTAAAAATAACAACCAGCAAGGAAAAGAAAATAGATGCATTCTGTGCCACACTTAAAGAGTCCTTTGCGCCCCCATAATTTCAGCTGAAACTCCACATGGAGCAGGCACCACGAAGGGGCTCCACATCTCCAGGCTCACATGGGCTTGTCATTAAAGAAATGCTGCTGCTGCTGAGCAATGGACACAGCTCAGACTTTCTGTGCCCCCCCTCAGCATGGCTTTTGTTCCTCCTTCTCCTTTGTACCTCATTTTCTTACGAGATCTATTCGAGGTGCTCAGGTGGAGAGCTCAGGATTCCTTTGGTTTTAGGAGATCTAAAAGCAAAGTGTGGCAGTGAGACCCTTTGACAGGCTGAGAAGTGACTTGTAGGTCTGACAGGAAATCAGCCTCTGCCATGAGACCTGAGCTCTGGTTTTTTGACATTGTGCTCACACCATGAGTGCATCTATTACTCTTCCACGGGCACAGAAAGAGATGTCAGTCACATGGATAAAGGACAGAGGAGAGCCATGGGAATGAGAACCCTCTAGAGTGGCACGGTTTCATGCTGTTTCTTTAATTTTTTGTCTGGCAAGTGAAATATATTCCACCAGAAGGTGGGAAAGGACTTGGAACAAAATTGATCTTGCCTGAGCAAACATTTGACAACGTTCTGTGGGAAACAACCATCTGTCTTGGGAGATATCAACTCCAGGAGATATTGATGGCACTAAAAATATCTGCCTTAGTCCACAGGCCCACAGCATTCAGTGTTCAAGTGTGGAGAGCCCCAATTCCTCAGCAGTAAACTTCTTTATTTATTTTTATTTTTGGAGCATTAACTTACCAGGTGTGGAGTGGAAGGCTCTAGTTTGTTCAAGATGCAGCCTCACAAGTTTTTGACTGCTTGGGCTGAATGGAAACTACAGAGGAGCTGCAGAGAGATAATTAATATGGATTAAATGGAAAAGGGGCTTTGTGCTCCGCTTCACAAGTACAGACTGTACACAGAGATGGATGTCTCTATCTCAGAAGAGCTTCCTGGAGCAGTTTGGCAGCCTGGTTTCTTCTGAGATATATAAGAGAGGGAAAAAAAGTAATCTTTGAAAGAAACTTTGAAGACATACCATGAATTCAAACCATCTCTTTACCCCTCGCTGACAAAGAGGCTAATGGATTTATTGAAATTGAGAAGCAGTCCTCAACTCATTAAGATTTAGACCGTTTCACCTTCCATGTGTGAATAAAAATCAAGATAATCCAAAGTGTTACCAGGGTGAAGTGAAGGTGGAGCAGTCTAAATTCATGGCTGGTCTGTACAGAAGTTGACACATCCAGTCTCCTGCTGCCCAGGCAGGTGCTTTTCTGTGGGCCTGTCAAGGAAGTGATAGTTATTTTTACCACAAACTGGGGATCTTACTGCAGGACGTATTCCTCTCGGAAAAGGCAGTCTCTTGGCCATCAGGAGTCTCTGTGGGATGTCAGAGGTGTGAGGATTACAGGTCAAAGCCTTGACCTGTTGTCCCATACCTGCTCCAGCATCTCTTGCTCTCTCCATCTATGATTGATGCAAACTCCCTGCCAGAGCCATACCAACATCCACATCTTCTCACGAGCTGCAGAGAGGACAAAATACTCATTCCACAGGAACAATCTGCATTTTGCTGTTTTGAGCCCTACCCCATTGTATTTCCATTTCCTGGGATATTTATTAGGAGGTTTTTTGTCTCATTTTCCAGTGGTTTTCTTATCTGGGGGAGGTTTTTTCTTTTAAGTCGTGTTTGAGATAGGTTTACGGTCGTTGCCCAGAAGAGCTGTGATAGTTCGGACCTGGCTCTCTGCCAAATGCCCGAACCCACAGTGGCAAACCCCCTTCCCCCCTCCCTTTCCCT
>JAWMRA010000113.1:5537373-5565934 GCA_035584735.1 Pseudotriccus pelzelni | reverse complement strand
GTTTCTGGCAGTGGCATGGGGCACTGGATGCGTCTCCAGCCACCCAGTGGTGGCTTCCACCATGGTGAGCACATAGCACACATGGCAATGCAGCCTTACTAATTCTTTTCTCTGCTACACTTAGTTGCCTGGATACCTAAGCCAGTTCCCCCTCCCCCCCCAACACAGTGGGCAGGGGAAAAGGTAAAATTCCAGCATAGGTCCAAGAACAAATAAAACCATGACACAAGCCCAAAGCTCTCACATAGAAGTTTCTTGAAGTAACTCTTCTGCTCATCCCCTGCCATAGCAGGGGATGCTGCTGCATTCCAAGAGGCAGTCCCTGACTTCTGGCTGGACTCCAGCCAGCTGTAACTTTACTTGCTGTGATCTAGCAATGAGCACAATTGCTCTTGGCTTTCAGCAAAGTCCAGCTCTGCTTCTCTCCCACAAAAAGTTCCCAGTATGATCAGCAATTCCTCCAAATTAGTGTGAGAAAGCTGAACAACACTCCTCCCCCAAATATTTCTGAATGCCACTCCAAGTAGTACAAGTGTTTCTTCCATCTTGTCTTTTCTCATTGAAAGGAGAATTTCAATTGAAATGCATTTTTCTTTAAAAAAAAAAATTAAAGCCAATGTCATGCAGAGAAACCTGACCAAAACTGGCCCTGCCACTGCACATGTATTTTCCCCAGAGGGGAGGATGGAAAAGCAAACAAAACTTGGCAGATATTCCTTATGGTGTTTAACCTGCTGCTGGAAGGGGCTCAGATCCCATTGTGATGAGAGCTCAGAAGTCCACAGTGCAGAAGCCAAACAGTTCAAGATGAGCTTTTTTGTATTGTTCTGTTTTGAAACACTTCCAGATGATGTGTTGCAGAAAAAATTCAGGCAAGAATAGATTTTCCTAAGCAGGAAGAAATGATAAAACATTAAATTTTGTGATATAAGCTGAAATTGCGCTACCTGAAAAGGCAATACCTCATCTGAAACACTATCAAAATAATTTGATTTCTTCATCAGAATGTGGAGAAGATTAAGAACATTACAACAAAATTTCTTCGGATGGAGATACAGGTTGTTTTGCATATGGAGAACCTTGGAAATCACAAGTTGTCTTCATCTTTTCCAGCCATTTTGAATTAACTAAGTAACTGCCTCAGCGTGTTTCTAAACCACAGTGAGAGACATGGTTAAATTCTCAGATGTATTAAAAATACTCTGAGTGAATGAAAAGAAAAAAAAAACCAGCTCAGAGTTTGTACATGCTGCTTTATAAAATCATTTGACTTTAGGATGTTGGAATTTGTTTTATCAGAATTTGACACTATCTGCTTGATTCAAACGCACACAAAATGTAATAAAACCACCAAAAATGACATGCCTGTGGGTTTCAAAGCAGCACAAAGCTTGACTATTTTAACACATTTCTTTTACTCTTAAAGGAACTGCTCACCCATTGATTCAGCCTGTTCATCCAGGATCACTCCGTCACTGCTGCTCAGAGCTGATGTCACAACTGATGTACTTCAGATGTACATCCCACTGCTCCTGCCAGTCGGAGCTGTGATGTCCCCGGGGAGGGAGTTCTGACCCTGGGAGGTGGGCAGTGGTTGTCTGGTTCCCTGCTAGAAAAAAACCCCACAACACAATAAACTCCAGGGCAAATGTGGAGCCATATCTAATCTGTGATGGGAATATCCTGAGCCTGTGCCTGGCACAGCAGGGACATGACCAGAGTGGGCGTCCCTGCAACAATGACATGAGCTGTGGGAAAATTTTCCCTAAGGAGAGAACCTGCATGGCCCAGTAACCCAGTATAATTTCAGAAAAGACAACATTCAGTGCCAAAAGAACAAAACACATAATGAAACAAGTCACCAAAGCCCAGGAGGTTATTTAGATACAATAAGATTTTTCTAAATTTGCTCATTATGCATCTTCTCTTTCTGAAGCCTTTAGACTTAGAATATTCCAGCTTTTCTCTGGAAGCAGGTAGGCAAGAAAATTTGCCCTTTTCCCCTTTCTCTTTTACTGAAGGAAGTGTGCCTTCTCCCCAAGTCATATATTGCATAATATACTTTGGAATTTGAATAAGATATTTTGGAAATCAGCAAGCAAATCTGCAGTAGCATTCAGGTACCTTCCTCATATTGAATTTAAGATTACAGGGATCCAGACATAATTTTATATATTAAAAAAAATAAAGGGAGCAGAGATAAGCAGTCAAAATTAGGATGCAAAGTGGAAGCTGTATTTTTTCCTGGGCAAATATTATTTCTACAGAAAAGAAGCAGAAGTAGTACTCTTAATAAAACAGTTTTTCCTTTTATTAAGAGGCTATTAAAGCAAAAAGCTCTTTGAAAAAAATCTTCACTAAATATATCTGATAAAATATCTCAGTCTTTATTATTTTCTTGGTTTTTTGTTTGGGTTTTTTTCCTCCCCTTTAAGGGAATTCTTTCTTTTTCTATTCTTTTGTTGTCACATCTTAGAGGACATTTGTGTTGTTTCTTTCAATATAAATCAGGTAACCTGGCAGCACGTGAATTGTAAATCAAATTAAGATCTAGGCAGGTGACATGAAGGGCTAAAAAAGTTACTGCAAATCCACGGAAGATTTGGGAGAGAAGTTGGAGTCAGAGCTGGTACCTGGGGGCAGCTCTGTGGGGGCAGGGTGGGATCTTTGCCAGTCCCCTACTTGACAGGTGGTCAGGTTTGTCACCCCCTGTGTCATGAGCAGCTCTGTCCACCCACCCTGTCATCCATCCAGGGCCTCCTGGCTCTGTTTGGAGGGAAGAGCAGCACATATCCCTACGCCAATTCAGCTGGAGTAGCTCCTTACTGTGAGAGTTGTTAAAATAGCCATTTTTGTACCTGTTCTCTCAAGACCAAATCTAGTTTAGGAATACACAGTAAGGACAGGTACATCTGAAGGTGGAAGCATCAGCTTCTTGGTCTGCACTGCCCAAATGTTGGGCTGGAGAGGGTGAACACATCAGGAGCAAAATGTAGCAAAAAAGCTTTTTTTTTTTGCTCCTGTCCATGCTGCCTTCCCGAGTACCAGGAGAGGGGGAACACATCAAAGAGACTCTGTTGTACCAAGTGTCATGTGGCATCATTAAATTTCAGATGTGCCGTCAGATAATTTAGATAAAGACCAAGAGGCACAAGGACACACAAGTGTTATCAGCCATGACTCCAAGGATGACAGGTTGTTACCACAATTTCCCACAAGGTTGCAGCTGTGAACTCCAAACTCCCTTTTTCTTTTATTTTTCTCCCTCCCACTCAGCAACCTTCAGAAAATGGAGTTTAAGTCTCTTTCAAGTTGATGTGCTACAAAGGAAACAAAAGAAAGCCTCAAGGGGAAGATATTGGGTTCAGCTATTTGATCCAGGTTTTTACATTGCTATTCTATGCCCAATTCTGAGAAAAATAAATCCCTTTATCCTATGATTCCCTACCTAATCAAAACTAGGCTATTTCATCCAAATAGCCAAGTTACTTAACACCCCCACACTGATCTCAGCCCCTGAAGAGTCAGATCTGAGAGATTTTCCTTGGAGGACTAGTCAGAAAGGAAAGTAATTCTGCTGTTGCTGCTATTCCAAAGCTCTGCCTTAGGCATAAAATACTACTCTTCCCAAATGATGCAGCAGCATGAGGAGAAACCATGGGGATACAGGCACCCTAACCCCACGGATGGAGATACTGGGCTCTGGACACGCAGGGTTTTCCATGGCTCACACTAAGAGAAAAAATCATAAAAAGGTTTCAGGGTTCTACCATTTCCACAGGGTAGATATTGAAAAAGGTAGGGAGAAGGAAGGGAGGGTTATCAGCACTAAAGATCCCTCTCTTGAGGAAAGGAGGCTTTACAAAATGCCACAGAACACCTATTTACTATCTCAGTTTTCCTACAGACTTGCAGCAGGAGCTTGTCACTTCTTAAAATTTCCCTTTAAAATATAATCTGTTGGACAGGCAGGAAAGTCCAAACACTGTATCTCTTCCAGAGATCACCATTACACGAAGTAAAGAATTATTAATCAATGGATAAATCAAAAGCTACAACTTGTTTTTCTTTTGCAGGTGTCAACTCTGCAGCCGGGGAAGCAAATTCTGGAATACAAATGAAGAACACTTTCTGTAGATACCTAATAAGAAGAAACATCCCTTTGACTCCCAAAATCGTGCAGGTGAAACCCAGCTGTCATTACTCAGCTGTGTCCCTCGCAGCAGCAGAGAAAAAGAGGGTGGATTTCAAATTGCTTTCACCTTCGAGATGAAGCTGTTCACACAGAAGCTGATTTGGAGGATTCACTGTGCAAATGAAATACTATGTCTGGGTTTTGTTTCTCTGCTTTCTAATACCTTTTTTCTAAAAATATGTTTCTAACATGCTGCTTACCCTTTACTGAAAGGAACACTGTGCAGAAGTTCAACCCAACCTTCAAAGTCCAAAACTGTTCTTAAACTCATTCCTGTAAAATCAAATACTCATAACATCAAGTGTAGCTCAATCTACAGCAGCACAGGTCCCGCTACAGCCAATATGAACTTCCAAGAGAAGCCTTAACCCAGACCACTAGTCTCCATGAATTCCAGGTCAAGGTTCAGATTAACCTTATCCTGAGCCCTGCCTTCACTCTTATGGCTCTCAATCCCCTACACAGGGAAGAAGGGTCTGCACTAAACAGGGCTCACCTGCTTCTGCTTTCCCCTCAGTCTCCACTTAAATCTTACCCTGATCTTTGTTTCAGTGCATCAGGGTTAAGTGCAATGTGTTCCCACTGGTAAGCCAACTGCTGATGAACAGCAACCTGTCTTTACATGCTGACAACAAATGAAGCAGAAAGAATGGATTTTTTTTTTTTTTTTTTTTTTTGCTGCGGAGCATCCCAGAAGACCTGGTGGCTCTGTTGCTGTTACTCATGATTTAGAAAAGGCAGGCAGCACCCTGAGATTTTCTCTAAACAGAGATGCAAAGATAAATTTAGTGCTTCAAAGAACAGAACTAGTGGTACAGAAAACCACCAATTACTGAACTGTGATTTGCTTTGGAGCTTTGTTGTCCAAGGCTTCCATGAAGGCATCGATACTTTGGCTTTTCTCTTTTTTTCTTTTTGGGTGCATGTTTCTAGTTGGCTGGGGGCTTATTATTTGTTTGTTTATTAAAAGGCCACACAGCTCTGCCTTTTATTTTCTTATCTGAAGTCTGATTTAAAGGAATTATCCCTTTTTTGCCCTTCTTGTCCTCAAAGGAATTGGAAGATTCTCACAGTGTAATGAAAAATTGTGTCAGTCAAAACACTGACTGGTTTGACTTGGTCAAATTGTGAGCAAAAATGCAGCAGGCCTGTTTTGACAGTCATTTTTTAAAGTTGGGTTTGTTCAGTTTCAGCTGTTTATCTTAGGACTCCATCCAGAGTTCTGAGCATCATGGTAGTTGTTACCAAGCCCAAGACCTTTCGGATCTGGCATGCTTTGCTCCAAAAGACTTGCAAATCCAATCCACACAGCTGCTATCCTGCCCCAGGTGCTGCAGCTGCATACAGCCTTGGAACAGCTCCAAAGTCTGCTAGAAAAATAGGTAAGGACATCTTGGGGTAGCTGCATAAATGAGGGGGAAACCTCAGCTGATCTCGAAGAAGGAACAGTCGGACCTGGGAATGGTTGCAGGAAGTGATGCCCAGTTTCCTGCTATGCTGCATCTCCTTTATTTCTATAACAGCCTCTGCTCTATCACTTCCAAGCTGGGGATTAAATTGTAAGGCTGGAAAATTATTCAACGTTCTCTGCTTCCATCACTGCACTTACACAGAGACACGGGCACAGCAGCTCCAGCCAGGAGAGTTGGACACCCAAGAGAGGAAGGTCTGTTTTCTCGGGGTGAGTAAATCACTCCAATCCACGGATCAGCAGCCAGGCTAACTCTGAGCCAGGGCAATGTGCTCAGGATTTGCTGGTTGCTCTGAGACCAACCCTGTGCCCTGACACTTCATGAAGCAGCAACTTATTGTGAACTTTTGCAAAAGCAGCAGCATCTCAGACCAAAAAGAGGTCAGCCAAAAATGAGGGATTCCTTGCCTTCCTCCAAAGACACTTAGCTTGAGAAGGAAACTGAGTCACTGCTTGCTAATTCTGCAGCCAGCCCCGGGAAGCATCCAGCAGCCTTCTGGTCTAGATCACCACAACCCCAGAGTGACTTCCCGTATTTTTGGCAGGGCTAACAATGTCTTTGCCAAACACTAAGCTAAAAATATCCTTCAGCACCTGCAACTGCATCCTTTCATTTCTCAATCATTTATTTTTTCATGTACAGACAAAAGAAAAACCCAACAGAGGAACCAAAAGCATTACTGAAGGTGATTACATAGGAATCTGAGCTAATGAGCTTGTAGCACACCTTGTTTTCTCTGTTTGGCATCTCATTAATACATCAGATCCTTTTTGCTTTAAAACACCACCACCAAGTTCCCAAGTTTGTGTTATGTTACTGCTGTTCATCTCCTGGAAGGTGCTTTGCACCCTGGCAGCAGAATCACCACTGAGGTTGCTGTGCCAAACCAGCTATTATATTGGTGAGCAAAAGAAAGTGCTGGTTTTATATGTACATAAAAGTAATTACTCAGAGAACAAACAATGCCAGAGAAAGGTGAAAACCTGAAGTAGCTTTACCCAGTGTAAGGCAGCCAAACCCTCTTTCTACAACTTAATGGAGATTAACTTATATTAATATTCAAAATTATATTTTTTTTTCCAGGAGCTACTCTTCTAGGTTAAAATGCAAATTATACTTTCACTCACATTGGAGTACAGGTCAAGAGAGAGGATTCTGCCAAATAATCTTTTTATCCCAATAAAGCCACTCCAGAGTTTTCAAAGACACTCAACTTTCCAGCCAACTACTTTGATGACGTTTTTGAAACTTCTATTTGAATAGGTGGCTCCTAACAGAACTACTCAGGATTTCCAGCCAGCCAGATGAGACCCTCCTGCTTCTCCTGTCTGCTGGTTCATCTTATCAAAGAGGGACTCAGCTGTCCACTCCTTTGCTGTTCTTACCTCCTATCCCATGGCCTCGATGCACCAAAACCAAGTGAGAACTTCAGAGCACACCCAGCTGGGGGAAGGAGATCAAGTGAGGAGACAGGTGGGTGGTAGATAAAAGAGAAATCCTAGGAAGAGAAAAGAGACTTTTTATAGCTCTATCAGAAAGTTAGAAGTATCTAAAGACACTGAAGCAACTGGTGTTACCAGATTAGAGTGTTTTTTTTAATTAGTATTCATGAAAAAGACAAAGCAGAATTTTGCCCATCATTAAATTAAAGGTATAATTACTTTTAAATTTTTCTATTGCTTAGAAAATATTTGCCATTATTTTCATTAGCCCACTCCTGGCTGTCAGAAGTCCCTTCTGATGGATGTACCCATTTAAAGGCTGCATCCAACTATTACCGTACACAACTTATTTCATGAAATCTTCCACATAAACCTCCCAGTCTGCTGTGGACTATCTGACATGCAAAAACAAACTCACAAACTGACAGGCATATCTTCACTAAAGTTACATGAAAAGATGATTTTTATCTTCCTACTAGCTGTTGTTTCTCACTGTGGAGTAAATGATGCCTCATCTTCTTAAAAAAACCCACAGATGTATTTCTGTTACTGTTCCCGTAAAATTTAACTATTGAAGTAGGAAATAATTTATTAAACCAAAGTTTCACAATCTTGTTACTTCATTATAGTTGTGCCTCAGCACCATACAGCCACTCAGGTATTTCTCATCATTACATAATTTTCAGGCTACTTCTCCCAATTTCATAGATGGCAAAACAGAAAGCTGAAGAGCTTAAATAGCTGCATAAATCCCTGACGCTTATGTCCCACATAAGGTATGTGGATGAGTCAGAAATCAAATATCATGTCTGCTAATTCACTCTTTCTCCCAGCCTGATGTGTGGTGAGGAAACATAGAATCATAGAATTGATAGGGTTGGAAGGGACCTCTGGAGATCCAGTGCAACTCCCCTGCCAATGCAGGGTCACCTGGAGCAGGTGACACAAGAACGTGTCCAGGTGGGTTTGGAATGTCTCCAGAGAGGGAGACTCGTCACCCTCCCTGGGCAGCTGTTCCAGTGCTCTGCCACCCTCAATGAAAATTCTTTCTCATGTTGAGGTGAAACTTGTGTTTTATTTTATGTCCATAAACTAATCATAACCTGAAGGTCTGCCCATCTGTCTGCTCACAGACATTTATCCCATTTCTCTTTTCTGAGCACACCTAAAACAGCTACAAATCAATGGTCTACTGATAACCCATTTCTGGGGTCAGAAATGCAAACTTCAGACCTTTCATAATTCAGAGAGAGACAGAGAACACACACACAAGCAAGCCAACATGCACACATCTGGAGAGAATGTGCAATAATGCCCAGACTTCCAAAACCAGAGGAAGAACATACCTGCAACCATATTGACTAGATGCAACTTCCAAATCTGTCCATCCTGCTGTTCGTGTTTGCATAGGTGTTTGTTCAGGGACACAGGGGCTGCTTTAGGGAAGAAGGAACACAGCTGTGAACTTACAGGATGCCCTGAGTGGTCTGTCCACAGCTCACAAGAGGTGGGCAGAGCATCCCAGTTGTGCAAACTCTTACAGTGTGGCTTACAGAGAGGTCACTTGTGTGGCATAAGAGAGAGCTCAGACCTCACTCTCAAAGTGGCCTTGGGTTCACCTCTTTGCCCTGACTATTCCAGAGAGCATCATGCCCTTGAGTCTTCTGCCCTGCATGGAACAAGACCCGTTCTGGCCTTACCAAAGGCCAATACCAATGAAATTCACTCCGGCCAAATTAAGATTTCTTTGTTTTCTCATTTTCCAGTAACAGTTCTTTGTTTTCTCATTTTCCAGTAACAGTTTGAGGTGCTCTCCTCACCAGCTCCTTAAGCTTTACAGCTACAAGGACAAAACTTCCAAAACATTTCCCTGCATGTCTTTCCACTGGTCTTAAATGCTAATGTATTGTATATAACCCTGCTGTGTGCCAAGGGATCCTTTACATTATTTAAAGGCTGTCAGTCAGGTGTGAACCTTTCCATTGATTTACTATTCACTTCTTATCCTCTCCTGGATGCATTAGGCAGCTGCAACCTGAGTCTGGTATTGAAGAATAACAATTCCATTTGTTTGAACCTGAGTTAGAGCTGCTCACTTTCGCAGCCCACATAATTCTGCTGACTGTGGTTTGTGTGACATTAATGACAAAATAAATAATTCAGCATGGTTTTCACCCAAATGTAGCCCTGTCAGAGAATAATATACAATCTTTGCTAGCTTATTTAACAAAACAAGCCGCTGAATGGTACTTTAAAGGTTGAAACTCTCATTTTAATGGAATTTGGTGGCAAAATTCCCCTGAGACTCGATGGTAACTAACAGGCACAATCTTCCTGCTCCTGTTCCTGCCTTCCCATTTAGCCCTTCCATTCATGCTCTCCTGCATTCATGCACCCACCCAGCACCCGCAAGTGGGAGAAGCCTTCTTCTTCCTGCAGAAGGGAAGCCTTCTTACCCTGCACATCTTAGGCTGGCTTTTTATGAAGCTACACTTAATCTTGAAGGGACCATAAACTGAAGCTGAACAGCATTGGGGATGTCTGCACAGCGTAATTAGGAGAAAAGAGAACACTTACTTCACAAATGAGAGCTGGCAGTGAGGCTTTGGGAATGAAACCACTCCTGTTTCTGGCTCTCAGGCTGGTAGGTTTAGTGATGAACCGAGCCACTCCAGCATATGAAAAAGCACTTTAACAAGATCACAATTTTAAAAAAAGAAAAAAGAAAAAAAGAACTTGTGTTTTTTTTGGACATTCATAACAATATTTCCAATAACATCAATGAGGCCAGGATGTGCCTCTCAATACCCACTCCCCCAGTCCTTCTACGGGGTATTTTTTCCTCATTTCTCATATACTCATTCCTACTTGCCCTGTACTCATTAATGCTGTCCCTGAGCTGCCATGCTAAAATGATGTCAATAGCTGTAAAATTTCTCCATAAAGGAACACTCCTACCAAGCAAAACCTTGCATCTTTCCGTTAAAGCCATGCTGCTTTCCCTTAGAAGTGTGTTGGCTCCAAAATAATCTCAGTGTTGTGCTGGGATCAAGACCCTTATTTTCTCATGACTTTATGTTCACCTCCTGTTCTTTTTTTCCCAGGCAAACCACTTGGTTTGTCTGTTAGCACCACATTTAAAAACAGCAAATACATCATGCCAAATTATTCTCCCCTGGAGCAAGGTCAATTTGATATTCAGATTGGCTTTTCATTCATCCCGAGTCTGCAAAGTGATTTTTGCTCTCTTTCAGTTTTGATTTACCTAAACTACAGGTGTCTGACTTTTGATTTTGCAGAACTGAACTGACTAGTCAGCTATCCAGGGTGTTTTTTTCCTCATGTCCAGAAAGCCTGTTTTTTCTGTTATGCAATTGCAGTTGCTGTTTGCAAAGATCACAGTGTGCATTAGGTAGCTGATGAAATAAAGCCTAATGAATTCTCATGGAGAACTTCTGTTCTGGAAAACAGAAGTTATTAAAGCTTGTGATTTCAAAAATCAAAAATGGCCCATTTCCTTCAAAATAAGATAACAATGAATAGATGATAGAGATGATACATTTCAAAGTATACTCTAAGTAAAATTACTAATGGTTTCCTTGGAGCTGGAAGTTATGCTCCAGGAAAGGGATGCATCTGGCTCCAAAAGCAACTGACGGAGAGGAGTGAGAGACAAGCAAGGTATCCTTGTGGGTTTTCTTCCCCAACTATAACACGCCAACCAGGCAGCTTCTCACAGCTCAGGTCCCTTGGCAGCCCACAATTCCCTTGGGAATTTCTTCACAGCCCCACTCCACTATGCTTTAACCTCTACCTTGTCCCCCAGCCTGAACTCTAAAAATAACCATAACTTTACCATACAGTAACATCATCTTGCAAAGGTACATGTCCAAAAAACACTGGCTCCTTTACAGAAATAGCCTGGTTTAAAGTCCTGGTTGGCTAAACAATGGGATTAGTAGAGAAGCTATTGATTTATTAAGACAAAACCTAGACTTTAACATGAAAAGTCTTACTTCAGAATGACATTAAGGTTGCCTGCTCAGTGCAGACTTCAGTCACATCAGTCACCGAAGCACAACCAGGAATGAGCAGGCAAAGAGTCTCAGAAAATTTTTCCTTAAAATACTCAACTTTGTTGTTTAAGTCACTTTAGTCCAACAGCATTAACAGAGTGAAATGTAAGTAGCAAAATGGAAGATAACTTATTAAATGAGGTGCAGATCAGGTAGTGGGAGAAAGCATTGCTCCGTTCCTTCAGTGAGTTCATTGACTGAAGCTAAAAACCTCAAGCAAATGCCAAATTCATAAGGTACACACAGTTAACTTTTTCATATCCTCCTCTTTGCAAACAAGCTCACACAGTTCTGCAGTTCAAAGCTCATTTTCCTTCATATTGCCCTAAAACAACCAAACTCACAGACTGGATGGAGACTCGTAAGTGAGGTTGTCATCAAGTAGATGACAATGGCTGATGCATCAACAGTCATAATCTAAATCTGCAAAACATTCCCCATCCAGAGGAAACAGGCATCCAAGAAATACCAGACTTCGCTGCCCAGCTCTGTCTCTAGTAACCACTACCCTACACATTTCAGCTCAGAGCAAGCACCCTTAAATTTCAGGGCTGGAGCCTGTGCTGCCTGTCCTAGCTCCATGCATCCTTTCCACAAGGCAAATATACCAGCCCAATGTCTCAGCTGGAGAAGGAGGCAAAACTTTTATGGACACTGTGAGGACATCAGTACTGGTCTCATGACATGTCATATATGGAAACAAAATTCAAAGTTGTCTTTTTGTCTAAGTGATCCAAGAAAAACATTGCATCCAGCAGAGAACACCTGATGGCACAGCAGAGGTCTTGAAGAGGGTTTTATTCCTGCCTATACACACGGTTTGCAGCCTGATTTGCTCAGTACCAGCTTTAGTTTGACTGTTCATTTAGTTTGAATTGCATGCAATACTTAGGGAAGCACACGTGGGATTGATACGAATACAAATGAATTGCTTAGGTTTGGAGTTATGACACCAGGAAATGAGTTCTCAGGGGCTTTAAAAGAGGAAAAAAAGAAATTAAAAAAAAAAAAAGAAAAGAAAATCACTGTTGCCTTTTGAGTTCCTTATATTTTCAGCTTCTGAAAACATTACCTCAGTTAACTCTCTGCACTAGACTTTTTTATGATAGGAATAAAGTTCTTTTCATTACAAATAAAAAAAGCATACTCCCCAGCATAGCAGTCCTGCTATCATACCTAAGGCACCTCTCAGGGTAGAGCTATTCCAGATTAGAAAGAATTCTCATTGGAACCAGAGGCTGGATTGCACTTTTCATTTCCGTGCACCATGGCAGACAGGAGCAGCTGGTGGGGTCCTCTGGAAGTGATGCTGTGCCCGTAAGTGGACTGACTGCACTTAGCAATGCAGCAATCTCCAGTGACCCCATAAATTGCAGCCTAGGAAATACTGACCAGTGTCTGGGCTCATTTATCACAGACTGTGGGAGCTGCTGACTTTCTCTTGCACCTCATTCCTCCTGAGGAAAGGGCCATGAAAAAGGCAGGGAAAGGTGGAGCTCCCTGCAGGCTCCAGCTCCTCACAGCAGTGATTATTTTACTCCTGTAAAACAATTGCTGAAGGCTGCAATCTGCTGTGCCTGAAGCCTGACAGTGAGAAGTGTTTTGTTGCTTTGCTCCCAGCTCTTTCACCCAGCTGGGACATCAGCAGCCCACATTTTCCTCTTCATGCCTTGATCACCGTGGCCCATCAGCTTTGGGGCTGGGGAGGATGATGGTGAACTCCTTTCAAGCCCTTGCACCAACTTGATCGCAAAGATCAAGGTGAGTCAGTGATCTTGTGGAAAGGTTCGAGAAGATGCTCTTTAAAACCAGCATCCCTGGCACCAGCTGAGCAATGAAAAGCTCAAAAGCCAACCCATAGCTCCTGTCCCGCAGTGCTGCTGTGGCAAGCAGGGCACAGCCTCCATGCTCTCCAGCGGAGTCAGAAGTCTTGCTGCCAAATCCACACACAGCCTCCTCTCACAACTCTGAGATACTCCTGGTGGTTTTGTCAGCACAGCAGAATAGTAGCATGAATATACACAGATCCTGTAAAGGACAGCAAAGAGGAATCAGCACAGCCAGCACTGCTCTAAATGCTGCCAGAATATTTATCACCTGAGCGTTCTGCCCAGGGAGCTGCAGCCTAATTTAGGCTCCTGTTTCCTTCTTGCTTTCCTCTTCCCAAACACATGATAGTTTTCTGTCATTAATCTCCAGAGTCTCACACTTCCAGTGTCCTGAACTTTTATTTCTCCTTCCTCTAACCACAAGCTCTCCTCCTACTGCATGGAGCAGCTGACTCAGTCACCTCTCCTGGCAACACTCACAGGATCAGGCCCATAACAAGGAATAAATCATTCCCAGGTGTCTCTGGACACACTTGAATAAGATCAGTAAGAGTGGCTTCAAACAACAGGCTACTCAGTCCCAGCTATATCCTCCCATCTTGGTTTCAGACTGACTCCTTTCAGATTTATTCCTACTCTTTCAGTCATTTTCACCAGACCAGAAGTCAGTCCCACTCAGCACAAGTGATTGTGCTGCTCCTTTTATCCTTGAGCTCAGCCACCACAGTTCTGTGCACTGGCACAGATATCAAACACAAGGGGATTTTAGAAAATTAACTGGCAGCCACGAGGAAGGATTTTTCAGTAAAATCATAACCAGATTTGAAGCAACATGAAAGCCCCAACAGGAGCAGGCACAGAGGCGAAGAAGTTCACAGCTCCTACTGCGGTCATTTCACTCGATGGAGCTTCTGCCCCAGTTACCACAAGGTGAGGGAAGGAAGGACACACAGCCTGATCACCCACTCCTGCCTCTGGCACCTTACTGAGTCTGGGTGAAAGATGCCCCCAAAAATGGCCCACGTTCCCAGTATAGCCTCTGACCTCCTAACTCAGCAGCCTCTGTGCATTTTCAGACTCATGTCCCCTTCAGAGGGTCTTTTCATGCTCTGCCTTTTCACAGACTCAAGAAATATTGTGTCTGCCAGCGCCTAAAAGATGAGATTGCTGGACTTCTCTCAGCTTGCACTTTGAGAGGAGCACAGCTCATTTCCTAGGCACAGGAGGAAATGTCTTCCTTGCTTCAACTAGTGATGCACATCACACAGAGGAACAGCAGATTAAGGACTTCACCAGTAATTGCTATTAATAGGAAACGTATCTATTTGAAAGATGCACTTTTAGACAGATGTGCACTCAACAGAGGTAAGTGAAATGCTGCAGGATGGCATTTTGTTCAGGGGAATAAAAAAAGCAGAGCTTGCTGAATGAAACCACTGACCTTCACTGACACTGGAATGGGAAAAATTATCAAATGTTTTCAGTTTGTAATTCAAATTATAATTCCAGCCTAAGCAAAAGGTATTGAAAAGCCCTCAGCACTACCAACAAAAATCAAGGACTTTTGCTAACTAACAAATAATTCAATTACTCACCCAGCACTAACATGAGGGCAGAGAACCGGAGCGTTGGGGGAAGATGCAGGTGGGTAATTCCATTAGCACTGTGCAAGTCCCTTCACATAAATCTTTGTGGCATTAATGAGGAAACGAGGCATCAATAATACAAGAAGTTTGGTTCCTTAGATCCACTTCTGGATCTCAAGCAAGGACAACCCAGGTTTCCCACCTCTGCCAGAGCACAGCTTGTGCATCTCTAAATCTTCACATGGGCTCAGGGCTTGGGCTCCACTGCAGTGTTTTGCAGACATCACTGTGGAAAATGTAAACCCTTGCAAGTAACAAGAAACACAAGTTCCATTTCTTCACCATTCACAAATTTGGATGCCCCTAAAAGCCGTGTATTAAATGACACGGCAGAGGAAGAGAAGGGGTTAACCATGCAGAAGCGAGCAGATTTGTTGCGTGCAGCAAAGGCACAAAGCACTTGACTCTCTAACATCCTCACCAAGTAATTGTGTGAAGGCTCTCAGTGTCTCGGCTATTGTTTCAGCTCCTTATCGGCACGGCACACTGCCGCCGGCTCCAAGGCTCTTCCCAGGGAGGGCTCACCCCCAGGATGGTCGGGATGTTCACACACACACACACACACACACACACACGCAGAGCCCCATTATGATGAAAGCACTCCCAGCCTCTGCCCATCTTCCTGCTTGCTTTTTTTTTTTTTTTTTTTTTTTTTTAGCAGACTCGCACGATGAGGAGCAAAGAAACAGGTTTTGCTTTTAAGTTAGAAAAGTAGCACCACTGCTGGGGAAAAAAATAAAGGAAAAAGGAAAAAAAAACCTGGCTGCTACTCCAGTGGTGTTTCTTCCTGGGAAAGTTTGGTGTCCTGGCCTGCTAGACCTAGCGATAGGACCTGTCAAATAAACAGTCCATGTTTCCCAGCAGCTGCTGCTACATAATCACACCAAACTTGTTTACAATTGAAATCACGAGTTATTTCAAATATTGATCTTATTAAAAAAAAAAAAATCACCTTTCTCCAACACCTAAAAGGATGAAAATAGCAACTACTTGGAGGACAGACAGCCACTTGTCTGAAATTTCTGTGTGGCAAGGCCACAAGGACGACATCCCAGGGGAAGAGAGGAGCTCAGTGGATTGCAGGTGGAAGAAAGGATGGGGATCTGCCTGAGTGCCTTTTCAGCCAGAGGGACACAGAACCCTGCACAGCTTTCTCTTCTTCAACACCTGGAAGGATCATATTTTCATAATTGTGAAGAGAAAGAACTGATTTGAAATTTTGTGGTGGGTTTATGACCTTTACTATACTTTTTTTTTTTTTTTTTTGGTATTGGAGGAGAAAACACCAAATTTTCTTCTTGATGGCTCTTCCTTCTGGCCTACCCATGCTCCTTACTCATGACTTGCACAATTTCAAATGAACTTCTGATTGTTCTTCAACCCTTCAGGAGCACATCAAGGGAAGATACAACGGGACACATAGATCACAGATCCATCACATTATCAACATACTAGCACCCTTTTGCCAGGATGCTCTTTTTAAACTTCAATGCTCTTCTCATTGCAACATCAGATAACAGGAAAATCTCTCTTCCCTTCTGACTAAATCCTAAGCTCTTTCCTGGTGGTTAGATATGAGTCCACATCCCAACCTGGCAGACACAACCTCTCCCATGTTGTGCTACAATCACTGCATTAAGCAGTTTTTGGGGTGGATACATACCATTAACGTTTATTTTTGCCTTCCCAATGCTACTACTTTTTGGGAAGGAAAGCTTTGCAATAACCTTAACCTTTGCAAGAGTCACAGAAGATGTGACAAGCTTTCAAGGGCCATCATTTCATCTCCCAGACTGGCTCTTACACACCTGGATTAACAGAAGTGCTCATCCAGCAATTAGAGGGCCTTGCCCTGACACAAACAACATGCAGATTCTGTGGCTGCATCTGTCCTGCCCCAGCTTGGCTAAAGACTTGGCTAGATCTGGTTTGAGCAGTGCTGTGCCTCTCAGTAAACATCCAGAGCTTTCCTAAAACAGGAGCTGGAGGAGCTCACGCCACCAGAGAGCCCACTTTCCCAAAACATTCCCCCCTGCCCACCCCGGGCTTTACAAACCATTTTGCAACTGTGTTGGCAGCTCAGGAATTTAATTGCGAATCTCATGAAATTGGGTGGTGGTTTTAATGAAAACTCTGGCTCCTGGGGAATTCAAGAGTCTCAGGGATCATATAAAACCAATTAAGTCTTCTAATTGCAGCAGCAACCTGAGAACACCCAGCAAGAGAGTCCTGAAGGATGGAATCTGAAGGTAAATAAAAAGTCCTCTTCCTTCCCTGAGCAATTTTTATATAAGAAAATGCTCTCAGGATTTTCAAGCAAATTACAAGGGAGGTCCAAGTCCTACGTACAAAGCTTCAGTTTGGAAATATTAATATAGAATAGGCTGGCAGGGAGAGAAGATAACAGTTGCTTTAAGCATTAGTAATGACTTATTTTTATTATACTAATAATAAGATTAAAGCACTTCCACTGTAGCTTGGAAGGGATAAAACACATACCTTGACAGCAGCCATTGGAAATAGGATAACACCAGGCAGTTTAACAGCCAGGCAGAATTACCAGTTGCATCCCTTTGACATTGATATATCACCAGGGTGTGAATTCAGCAGGATTCAGGGATTACAGGGCAGCTCTGGCATATCTGGAACAGAAGAAAAACACATGTGAAGTTTTAAAGAAAACTAGAGCACTGTGAATTATGTCAAGTTTAAGTCTGAAAATTAGTATCCCACCCTTTCCTAAATCTGGGAACCTAGGAGCCAGTAAGGAATAAAGCCTGCAGTATTTATGTTTTAATGGGAAAGGATATGTCTGTGTTCATAAATCCAGCTGGCTGGATTTGTGGAAGGGAATAAGGATGGCCAGAGTCTTGTATTCTAGCTGTAAATGATGATTCTTTCATCCCATTATTTTCTGGTTATTAAATTTAAGTTGAAAAAGCAGTTTTCCTTAAGTTTACACACCCACAGAGTTAACTGGAAGCAAAAATATGTCTGTTTAAGGCCAGGAGTGCTACCCCTGGTTGGGAGAAACAGGTTATTGTGCAAAATTCATGTAATTGGTTTCCATAGCCCAAAGCAAATGAGGAATAATTTCTTATAGCAGAGGAGCAGATTTATCCTGAAGTGTCCCTTGAAATTTCTCATTCAAAGGCTGATGGTTCTAATGACTGCCTTCAAATTGCTATCAGTAGAAGTCTAAGCAAAAATGAAATTCAGTGTGCAATCTGGCAAACAGCTGTGCGCTCACAGTCTTCAGCGACTAATCTAATCTGGGCTATAATTTCTCTTTGTGTAGATTTGTAACATATACAGGCTTGAGCTTAATAAGGCCATTAGCACAAGTAGATTTGCTCAGGCCCACGAGTGCTTGCAGAATAAGATCCTGCCTCCAGTGGGCTGGCACTGGGCCAGCCCCATCCCTAACCGGTGTCATACAGGCAGAAAAGGCAAATAGGGTTTTCCCCCTTCCCAGCGGGTCTCTTACTGAGCCCCATGGTAATGACCCCAGCACAGCTCTATGCACAGACACAGACCTCAGGTCCCATCTCAGTCTAGTCTGTGCCTGGATGGATGAACTGACCTGCTCCTGAAGCCCTGGGAGAGTCTCCCTTTCCAAAGCAATCAGCATTTGCACCAATCCCCCTTCCCTGCTGACCCAGAGCCAACAGGACAGTGCGTAAGTGAATTACCTGCTATTTCATTCCCTCTTTGCTTGCAGATGAGCCTCCTGCATTCAGAATGAGGGACTGCCTCTGATTAAATTGAATCAAATGTCTGTGTTTACGAGATGTTTTGACTGACAAATCATTTTCTCCTGTCAGACTGAGATATGACAATGATGATAACTCAAATGTTTTGAGTCAAATGGCTTTGAAAAGCTTTGCTGCCATCACAGTCCATGAATGTCAATGGGTTTAGCTAAGTGCAGTGAAGACTGATGGCAGCCCTTCCTGCATCACCAGAGCTCTATGTAAAGCTGGCTGGCAGGTCTGCCCCAAGAAAGGATCAAAGAAGACACTCCACTTTATTTATGATTTGCACGATACTGAATTTATCTTTGCTTTCCCCATTAAAAACGGATTGCAGAAGGTACTGCTATGAGTTAAACAGTGAATTACTTTCCTCCTGAAAAGAGAAATCTCTCTGGAACACTGAGGTGTCTAAACAACTGAAATATATTTCCAGAGTAAGTAATGACACTACTATTAAAAGAAAATTCAGAGCATCATTAAAAGCCATAAGACCCTATTATAGAACTACAACTTGTTGAAGTAAAGAAAGTAATACAAATCCTGACTTTAGTCTTGTGTTTCAACCAGCTGTTTTCGGGAAAGGAGCCCCAAAATTCCTCTGGTAGCCTTGTGGGAAAGCCCAGGAGCTTTTCACTGCTGTTTCATTTAGCCTGCACCAACCAGAGAAAGCTCTGAGATACATTTTGAGGCCTTGCTTTGCAAACATAAAAGAACTGGCTGTTTTTGCTGTGTAAACACCCTTTGTCCAACTTTAAAATTCAGAGAGTGTGGCAGCCACATTTAGCGTAAAGCTACAAAACAGGTAAGGAGAGCTCAGACACTGTCTGTCAAATTACCATCCAGCACCTTTGCCTTCCTGTTTCTACAAGTGAGGCTGAACTGCCTCCTTCCTTGGCTCCCTCTCCATTTATTTGCTTTCCAGGGAGATGCCACAAGGAAATTATTAAGAAAGCAGAAAGGGAAAAGGAAAAAAGGCACAGCACAGGTTCACACATCTGTGCTTGGGGCCCTTTCACTCTTCTGCATGGAAGGAGAAGAAAGGCGGAGAAACGGGAAGAAAAACCTGGGAAATAGCATGAGGCTGAATAACAGACTGGGAAAAAATACAACAGCTGGATTTGCTGGGTGAGAGGGGAATACAAGAGCAGATTGAAAACTAGCCCCAGAAGAGAAGATCCTGGAGGAATTTAATGGAAACTAAATATTAGTAAGAAAACAGTGTAAGTTAAGCAACAGGGTAAACAAGAAAAAGAACACAGAGAATTCTCTACATGAAAAAAATACAACATTTTTTTGAAGTAAGCAAAGATTGCTGACAAAAGCGATTTCAACTAGTAGTAATGGTCACTGAAACCCCTGAAAGCTTCTACATTGTCTTAAATAGACACTATACTCTCAGCCTCTGAGCAAATAATTGTGGGATAAACCAGGTGTGCAAGCAGCTATGGGGTGCTCTTATGTAGTCTTTAATAATGCAAAAATAATCCACAAAGTAGAATTTAAGATGCATCATTCATGCCTAGTAATTACCATGTTTATTCATGTGAAGAAAATTGGTCCTAACCTACACTATAGTCAGGAAAGTAAGAGTTGGAATCAATGCCTATTCAAACAGTAAGACTTGATACCTGGATGGAAACCCTTAGAGGAATCCAGGTATCTGGACCTCTCCAGCACTGCAGTGACAAGGGAGGAATTTTGCTTTTGTTCTATCTCCAGCACATGTCTGTGCAAAGCAGGCACCTGACAGATGAGCTACTTGGCGACTACTCAAGAGTCAGGAACAACTGATCAAATTTTAAAGAGTTTGGGCAGCTGAAGGACCGGTGTGGATTGGTGGATTGGTGAAGGCTGGAAACGTGCAGGGAGCACTGTTATTAGCCAGTAGCCACCAGTTAGCAAAACAGTCCTGCTTTGTTTTCATTGTGTGCAAGCAAAACCTTTCAGGTGAGTCACCTTTCTTAGGTACCTTCTATCTAAGGTCCAGCAGGAGTTTTTTTCTCACCCCCATCACAACAACCTGTCCTTGTCTGCAGCAAGAAGGGCCTGAGACAAGGGGACTTGCCAAACGAAAGGTTTGTGCTAAGGCAGAAACTTGGTCATTTTTATTGCAGACGAAAGAAGATGAAAGGATTTGCTGTCTCTGGGGAATTCACTGTACCCTGTTGTTGCACAGCAGTTTTCCCCCCTATATTATCCCACAGGCAATACCACCAATGCTGATGGACTCAGCCCTGGCCAGTCTGTCCTGGAGCCACCTAGAATTGGTTCTACAGGATATAGAGGAAGCTTCTGGGCAGCTTCTTGCAGAAGCCACCCCTGTAGTCTTCCCACTGCCAAAACCTTGCCATGCAAACCCATCACATGGACCAAGCAGCTGAGAGAGCTCCAACAACAGCTGCCACTGCCATCCTGCCTCCCCTCCCCTCAGTGCCACACACTTCACTGCCAACTCTTGAGAGAGCTTTGGGGGTATGTGATACCCCCTGGCACAAAAAAACCTGAATAGAACTCAGATCCCAGGCTGAAAGTTTTCCATCACTGCTGTTACAGTCTTACTTATTAAAAAGAATTCAAAAAGATCTTTTCTGCTGTGATATCTCACAAACAACAAACACATCTGTGATAATGCAGGAAGAGACATCCCAAAGTGCTTCCAGAGCCAGAGAGATTATTTATAGACTCTTCCATGGTCTGTGAGACCTGAGCCCTTATTAAGGTCAAGCCAAATTACTTCACAAATAATTTAACCTCTACCCGCAACTCCTTGACTCTGAACTGATAGATTATGCAGCTATTAATCAGCTCCAAGTCTGGCCTTTGCTTTTGACATTCAGAAGGTAAACTTACTTCATGCTGGTCCTCTTACTGAGTTTCTCAGATACAGTCATACTCAGAAAAAGAAAAAAAAATAAATCTAATTCCCCACTAAGCACTGATGCTTCATGACAGACTGAACACACCTTTTAATAAATTTGTTTGTAATGCACCAATTTCATTTTGCCTCCTCCCAAGGAAGCAGATTTCATTTTGATGGGTTGGAAGACACAAGAGATAATTTATCACTGCACATCTGGGTCTGTGGGTAGTTGCAGAGCCATAAATTTGGAAGACAGCACAGTAACTGATCTTCAGTTAATTTCCTGGAAAGTCTGAAAACTTTGTTCTGGGTGATCGCTGACAAAGATATAATAACAATAAAATGACCCAAGATGGCCAAACCCGATTTAATAGTCTACATAAAGATAATTTTTATTAGAGCTCTGTAGGACTTCATTCACTGTGTCTCAGTTTAAATGAGACACAGGTAAAATTAAATTATGGCCAGGAAGGGGAAAAGACGGTCCACGCTCCCAAAACGCTGGGAAATTCACTCTTTCCCACTGGCTGCAATGCAGAGTGATATGGTGTTCCGTCTCCTTCCAATGGGAATTCAAGCAAGAGACTCCAGCTGTGCCAACAGCACAGCTACGAAGTGAGAGCGTCCGAACCGCTTCCTGTAGCTCTGGCGCGCTGGCAGCTCTGGCCACCCTCACCAGCTCCTGAATACCTCTAGACCTCCTCCCAGCTTTACAAAACCCTTCTGTTTCCCTGGAGATAAAGTGAGGCATTAGCATAGCAATGCAGCTCTGCTTGTTCTCCTGTACTAGGACATCAGTTTCCTGGATACCTAATTCCCCCTCCCCTCACACACAGTGGGCAGGGGGAAGGTAAAATTCCAAGAACAAACCAAACCATGACACACTGCTACAGTAGCATTCCGCACATATAACCAGTGAAAATTTTGCTTTTATACTCTGACCACATTTGTTTGGCCTGGACTCCTGTAGCTATGTTTAGCTCTCAGATGCAGGTCTTTAATAAGAAATAACTTCATATCCAAGGGCTGACTTTCACCCAGCAAGGATGTTCATCAAATTTGAATTTTGAGAGATGATTAAACTCAGTGCCTGCTCCAGCTCCCAACAGATGGTGGGTATACACTTGATATAAAGCTCTAACTTTCCATTACTGTCATAAGGCAAGCTGTAGAACCACCCTTTCTTCATTCGTCTTAATTAAAAATATATCTTCTGGCTCATGAAAAAAACCCAAAAACTGCTTTTCATAAGTGATTAATGACCCTTCAGATATAATCAATAGCCTTCCAGGGGCCTTTCTTCCCAAAGTCTTGCTTCATTTGCTGCCTTTTATATTAAAAAATTTTGTGATTTCTACATTAAACCTAAAGGATTGGACACAAAGAAAGAAAGAGGATTTAGGTATTTAGGTATGTCCAGCTTTCTATGGGGCATAAGGAAAAACATTTTATAGATATTTCATGTAATGGATTAAAGTGATTTACATGAAAAACCTCTAACAATAGTATTTCAACTTCTGATTTCTGAACAAACATTTCTTGTTCTGTTTGACTTCAAGAAATCAAAATGCAAGTGAGATGATATTAATTCCAGCCGTTTCCTCTTCCTATTCATGGGAAATTTTCATAATAATAAGTGTGAGAAATTAAAAACCCGGTTTTATTACAAGCAAAATAAGATGGACGAGAAGTACTAACAAAAGAACTATTTTTGTATTTACTAACTTACAGGCATACTGTGGAAGCTGAAGGGTCCTGTCTGGACCTAACACCAGGGAACCTTCCGCGGCCGGGAACAGGGAACAAATTCTAAATAAAAACGTAGCCTTCTCTGCCATGTGGATACACAGAGGGACCCCCCCCCTTGCACAAGACAAAAAGGGGATGATGCCAGACCCCCCTGTACGACCCCAGGGAAAGGTATGTTGCAACCAGCCAAAAAGTAACACCCCTTTCCAAAGCAGAAAAATTACCTTTTAAGGCAACCAATCGACAGTAAATGAATATATAACACCTGATGTAACCAAAAAGGTACAAAAAGCTGGTGTGCTCTGTGGGTCCAATGCGACCCAGGGACGCATGCAGCACTAGAAATGGGATCACTCAGTGCTGCAATAAAATTCTCTTGTTGTATTTCTTTGTCCTGCAGATATTTTTTGCTGTCTTCAAAATTTAAGGGAAGAATTCACTTCTAACAATAAGTGAAACATTATCATTTGGTTCTTGCCCTACTCCAATTAGTCTTTTCCTTATTAGATCCGGCTCTAGCCTCCTGAGATCCTTATTGTCTTCTAAAAATACATCTCACCCAATTCACTGTGGGGAAAACTTCAGGCTTTTAAAGCTGAAAACAGAAGACAAAGGACAGCAACAAAACAGGAGCTAGAAGAAGAAAAGTTTGATATTCTGTGGTTTTTGTTTGTTTGGGTTTGTTGTAGGGGTTTTTTTGTTTGGTTTTTTTTTTTTTTAATGCCACCTTTGCCATTCCTGGGGAGAGCTACAGGACACAGCTTGTTTTATGGCTGGGAACTGGTGTTTTTGACTACTTTGACTACTTTCATTTAATCTTATATCATTTGAGTGCTCATCAACTGAAACAGCCACAGCTGCAGAAACTTTACAGCCAGGTGTGCATATTATATATCCAGATCTGTCTATATGTGACAATACATATCCCCAAGTTTCCCCTACCTCTGTGCAAGAGAGAAGTCGATTTTCAGGACCTTAGCAGGCAGCATGAGGGATGTGTTTCCAGAGGAGGTCCACTCTGGTTGGAGAAACTCCATAACCAATGGATTTTTATTGTTGTCAGCACTCAGAAACACTTTCTGGGACGGTCATGGCCAGACTGTCAAAGCTGTTTAGCAACCAAAATATTCAGCTGGCCTACAAGCCTCGCTGCTAATTTTAGTGGCTAAATGAGAGCTGACCTCAATCATGCAAGGGAGCTCTGGAAAAGTCTGGCCACAAAGCTTTCATCTAAACTGACTGCTCCTCGGGCAAGCGGTAAATATCTTCTGACATTGTCCTCCTACTTTTGTGCCCTAACATATACACTCTGCTTATTTATAGAACCTGTGAGCTTCATATACATTAGGCTGAATCCCTCGGGACGAATATCATACTTGGTTTTGTGCAGTGCAGCCAATGGTTCCTTTGAGCCTCCAGAAGCAGGGGCTCTCCTGCCACACAAGAGAGGGCAACAACACCCAGTTAATCCAGTTAAGATTCAAGATTATTTCTGGAAGCACTAACAACTAAGAAGAATAAGAGTAGGAGGGAAGAAGCTGATGAGGAGAGTTTGTGAGCTCTGGGCAAACCACGCAGGAAGGGAAGCAGAGGGAAAATCCCACCCCACCAGCAGTGGAAGTTGTCCTCCAGCCACCTGCAAAAATTGCTTAATTTGGAAAGGTCCTGCCTTGCTGGAGGGCTGGGAGATGCCAGGGTGGAACAGCAGAGCCTATATCCAAAATACAGGATATTTCATGTTGGAGACACAGCCTTAAGTCCTACTGCCTTTCACATTCAAATAAAGTTCCACCAATGCTCAAATAGTAAAAAACAACCACCAAATGAAAAATACGCCCACAGAACAAACCAATCTTGCTTAGTTTGGTTTAGGGGAACTAACCAATAAATCAGCAGAAATTAAAGTTCACTATTTACCTATGAACCTATATTTACTGTTTTACTATTTACTACAAACCTAAATTTACTATTACATTTAGAGATTAGTAAAATAATGGTTCTTCTTTTAGAGCTACTTGTCATTTCTTTTTGTGTTCTATGTGCAGTAACATAAATTACCACAGACAAAATCCACATGAAAGTGCATCAGCCTCTAACTGTTATAAGTTACTAAATGGCCGAATAAATTTAAAGAGCCAATTTATAAAAAAAAAAAGGTAAAATTTATTAACAAGCAGTAAATAAGTAAAAGTCCACACGTGGGGCTAGTTAGCCCCATGGCTAACAGTGCTGATTGACTTTTTCTCTGGTCTTTTGTACTCTTTCAGCTTCGGTTTATCTCTTCTTGTTATCAGCAGCTGTCTGTCTTCTTGGTTTCCAGTAAGTCTTTAATGAATGTTTATTGAGGTCTAGGTGTTTCCAGGAATCACTCCTTTGAAGGACTAAGCTGTTAAAGAAATGGTTATCGTATAGCTATAGCTAGTTACTTATAATTTTTTACCGACAAAACCAATTTATTACAACCTGGTCTAGTGGAAGGTGGCTCTGCCCATGGAAGGGGCTTGGAATGAGATGATCTTTAAGCTCCCTCCCAACCCAAACCATTCTAGGTTTCGATGACTCTATGAAATATTTTCTGCTGCTACAGCTCCTCAGTAACGCCTGGTAGAAAAATAATTGCTAGTCCTCAATGCTCAGGAGAAGGAGAGCCTTGGGGAATGGAGAGGGAGAATGGGGTGGGGAGTGAGGCGCGTGGCAGAGAAGGGAAGGGCAGCACAGCAGGACAGGTAGGAGGCACATGGCTCCACTGGGCTCAGCTTGGCTCCTGCGAGTCCCGGCCTTGGGAGCCAGGAAAGAGGCAAATCAGCAGAAGGTCCCCTCTTAGAGAGATGAAGAGGTCTGTTTGAAGGAGAAAGCTAGAGAATAATTCACGCCGTCGAAATCTCCTTCTTGGAAATCCTGGGCTTTCACACCTAATGGTTAAAAAAGTCGGTGTGAGGCACAGTGTCCTGCAAAGTGCTCTTTCATGGAGCTTCCACAGCAGCATGAAATACCTCACCTTGACATCACATCCATGTGTGCAGGCTCCTTCTGGGGCACGGAGCAGCCAAAGCTCCTTGTTCCATGAAACGAAGCCTTATTTAACCCTTGATCAAGAGCAAGGAGCCTGGGAGATAAGGAGGAGCGTTCCCGTGGCGGTGAACACTGGGAATATTGCCATGAAATATTGAGACATAAGTTAGTGGTGGAAGGTAAGGACAACAGCCTTTATATAACACTTTAAACTGATGTACTCATTAAATAACAAAGATTTTCTTCCCTTAATACACTATTAATAAATTCCAAACCATTATATCTTTAAAAAAATGTCCTTCAGTCGAGTGGAAAGCAGCCTAATGTGAGTTTAGAAAGAGGTTGGGAGTGCAACAAATTATAAATGCTTTCTACTTTATCAGCGTTACGGAGTACTATTAATTTTAAAAATAGCTTTTAAAAACATACATGGCATACCATAATGGAGATGGCTGGGTTTCAATACATCATCCTGATGACTCTTTCCACAGCAATGAGTTATGCAGGCACGGCGAGCTCCGGTTTGCAAATATGGTAAGTACTGGGCTGCAGGGGAAGTTAAAAAAGGCAGTTTTGCCTTTTGATTCAGGATTAGGCTGGGCTGGAACTTCCAACGTGAGCATTTACAGATGAGGTCTGTGTGAGCATCAAGGGCCAGGAAGGGACAGTCCCTCCCACCACACATCATCCTGCAAAATGTCCATTATCCCATCAAGAGCTGGAATCGGACCTCTGATACACATTCTGAATGATTAAAAATAAAGATGTTAATGGAAAATGCTAATGTGACTGAGTAGCTCCTCTGTAGTGCTTTGTCTCTACAAGTTTCAGGGCTAATTGGCGAGAGTGTCCTTCCAACGGCGCGCTGTGTCTGTCTGAATGATGAAGGAGGTAGTTGCCATAGCAAGGGCTGTTTTTATTGACTGCTTAAAGGATAGAGACACATAAAACCCTAACTGAGGCCAGAAAATGAGTTAGAATAATCCCTGGGTAGCTCTAACTTACACTCGAGCTTGTTTGTTTGCCGTTTTTTTTTGTTCCTCAGACTGCACAGTTCTCCACTCCTCGTAATGCAGTAATTACAAATATGAGGCAGGTCAGTGACCTGCTGCCCAGCCCTTGGGGGCTCGGTAAAGCTCTGCCTTCCCCCTGCAGGAAAGGCCCCCAGCCCCGATGTCCCCAGGGTTCCTGCTCAGCCTCCAGCGTGCCCCTGGTGGGAGCAGCCCCCATTCCCATCAGATCCCTGAGGAAGTGATCCCACGGGAACACCAGGCCTGTCCGAGCATGTGTGACTGGGTCATCTCCGCAGCTCCTCAGCCCTTCTCCTAGCAGGAATTTTTGGGCTGATTTGCCACTTTCAGTCAAATTGCCCAAAGCCCCAAGGTCCCCTCGGCTCCCAGAGCCCCCCATTATGAACGGGACCGACCTTCAGAGCCAGGATTTGTGCTCTTCCACTGCCAATGCACACTTGGGTTTCCCTCTCGTGCCCCTTTTGTGTGCACTGTGACACCAGTTCCACTCTGAGCTTCCCTTCAGCTGTGACATTCACAAGTTTTTTCCCCCACTATTCAATATTTTCATTTCCCTTGCAGACAAGAATATTCCTTACAGAGCATGTATGTGCTGCTTCAGTGTGCTCCCTAGTCCCATTTTATTTTCTTTAGTGACATACTATTCCTAATTTAATCACCATTTACTGGTTCACCTAATTCATCCCAAAAGACCAGAATTCAATGAAAGGCAGAAGATTTGTTCTCTGAAGGATTCAGAATAATGGTTGGGCACTAGCACAAGCTGTAATGGTAAGGTTAGCAAAGTCGTTAATTTTATTTCCTTACCACCTCTAAAAAATCAATGTGCCCACCTAGAAAAGGCAGACTCTGTTTCCCTGTGTCCTGGGCTGTTGGACGTCCTCCCTTTGGGTGTTCCCTCGTCCCTTCCTCCCAGCCCATCTCCTGGGCTCATGAGCTCCTGTCGCCCGCTGGGGAGGGCAACAACTGAATCAGTCCGTGCTCTGCTGTGCCCATGGCCAGTGGCAGGGACCTGGACCTGCACTGTCATATTCCCAGTCAAGTGAATCTCAGGTGCAAACCCATCTCTCCGTGACGTTTAGGTAACACTGTTTCCTCTTTCCTCTCCTGTTCATGTGATTACAGAGATAAATAATTCCTCTGGAGCTGTGCTGTATGAAATCTTCATAACGACAGGTACAAGGAAATTCCGTTACCCAGATTTACTTCCACATGCTGCTGTGGAGCTCAGGGCCATAAATCTGGCTTCATCTGTGGCCAACAGCCACATTCCAAACCCATGTTGTGAATGTGTGTGTGTGTGAGGCTGCAATGGATGGACACACACACTGCAAACACAACTGACCAGCGCTAGCAACTCTTTCTTCCTTCCTTCCTTCCTTTCCTTGCTTTCTCAAGTATTTCCTTCCTTCTTTCCCTCCTTCCTTCCTTCCTTCCTTCCTTCCTTCCTTCCTTCCTTCCTTCCTTCCTTCCTTCCTTCCTTCCTTCCTTCCT
>JAWMRA010000113.1:5510429-5527492 GCA_035584735.1 Pseudotriccus pelzelni | reverse complement strand
GGAAGGCTATAGAATACACAGGTTTGGGTTACACCCATCCAGTGATGAATTGGTCCCAGCTGTTCTAACTAGGACAGACTGCAGATACAGCCTTCTGTTCCTGGCCAAATACATTTCTGTTTCACTGCCTGCAGGAAGATCATCCGAGGGGAGCAGAGCAGAGCCTGCCAGCCCCACATTTTCACAAACAAAGCATTGGGTTTGCATCAGCAACTTTTACATACAGACCTCCTACACAGATCATTTTCCCCTTTGTATCACCTGCACAGACATGCTGCCTTTTACCTGCCTAGCTTGGGCTTTTTTCTACCTCGTGCTACCAACTTTGTGCAGCTGGGTGAGTTGGTGGTTCCCGGGCAGTTGGACATTTCATAGTTCCTATCAAGCTGAAGGCCACTGCCATTTGGATGGTGCTAAACAGGATCCTCCCTGTAAATTTAAACAGATAATGAGGAAAAATTGTAATAAGGCATTTAGGCATAGCCCTCAGCACACATGGACAGATGGAACAGCAAACCACCTCTTTGCTATGTGGGTTTTTCAAAAAAAGCTAAAACTCTCTTGAAATAAGCCTGTGCTTATTTCTTCTGAAGTAATGATAATTGATTCAGACCTCCCTGAAATGAATTCAAGCTCAATAAAGGTCGTGGCCTGAGGAAGAGCTGTACCTTTGCTGTGCAGAGGAATCCAGCTTGCTTAGGAGCCTGTGAAAGCCCTGGCTCTGCACCAGGGAGGTTAATTTCCAACAGCCTGATTCAGCAATAAAGCAATAATACAAAATCCTCCTCAGACCTTTCAGACACAAGCACTTGAGAGGCACTGAGAACAGATTAGCACCTTTCAAAATGGGCTCTTTTTTTAACAGAAATCTCAAATCCCACCAGTTTGCCTGAATCAGTCTCCCCTTTTGACTACAGCTATGTGCAGCACAGAGCTATTTATGTATTTGTTTAGTGTAGCTGGGGACCAGCAGGCTGTAGTTAAAACTGTGGCAAAGGTTTTGGGGGTGTTCATTCACAGGCAGCACCATCAGGGTCCCATGGCAGGGCTAGTTTGCAGCTGCCCTGTTCTCTCCTTCCTACTTCTGAGGCAGGAAGGGGCTGAGCAATGGATGACTCTCCTGGGACACTGGCATTCCCTGCCTTTTCTCCAAGCTTGGGGAGGCAGCAGGAGAAGGGCTTCTCTTCACTAGAGAACAATGTCTGTCCCTTCCACCATTGTTGCTTCTAGCTGACTGTTTCAAAGGCTGGAGTAAAACTTGGCTTCCTATTTCTTTACCATTCTCATAGAAGGAAAGCTACAAATAAGTAATATTTAGGTCAGCAGAATCACATTTATAAGCCATAAATCAAATCCAACAGACCTTGAACGCTTATTCGTAGCTTATAAACCACAGCTTTAAACGTCCTGTGAATCCCGAACTGCTGGATTTTATTTCTGCAGTGTTTGGAAGGCAAATCAACAAACTCTCCTGTCCCCAGAGGGGTCTGTCATCTGCCATGGTGACACGTTCAGCAGCAAACAGCACACACAGCATTTTGTTCACAAAATCCCAGCTTTTTGTCCAATAAAACCATATTAGGTAGATGACAGCAGTGAGTTGCTGCTCTATTCCCTGTGTGCAGGACTCCTGGTCTTCTGTGTGTAAGACTGGCTTTGTTCTTTATATCCCTGTTTTGTCCTTTTTACATACAGGCATTTTACTTCACTCTCTGTATTACCCTTCTCTTTGAATCCCTCCATTCTCTCAAGTGATTCTTTGTGTCAGTCATGAAGACGAAGTTTGGAGAGTATCTTTTCAGTCAGGGAAAGGACTTCCCCTTCCTGCACCTCATCAGATTTTCAAAACAGAAATAAAAATGATTTTCTGCATGACTACAAAATAGTCCCTACATGTGGGGAATAGCAATTCCCATGAAAAAAAAAGAATGAGAAACTGGTGATGTTCCCTTAAAAGGTGGTGAAATGTTTGCCATTTGGTTAACAGAGGAGGAAATGGATTTGCAACACATTAGTGGTGTATCCACTAAAATAAACTTTCCAATATACAAATGCTTACATTCAGGAGTAAATATTCAAAAATTGCACTGTGCTCACATGCATCACATTTTGCACAGTCAACATGTGGTAGAGCTGCTGACATTTGAAGTAAGGCAAACAGGACCTGTAGATGTTTCCCTTTCACGTCCTGTTTCCTCTTCTGCACAACACTGTTTATGTGTGGGTTCCTGTCCATACAGGCTGCTTGGCAATTTAAAGACAACAGTAATTGCTCCTTCAATGAAAGAGAGGGAAAAAAAAGGGCACCCTGCATCTTATTTGCACAGTTCTCTCCCTTTAAATGGAAAAGAATTATAAGATGCAATGAATTTTTGAAGGAGAGGAACTGTGAGCCTTGGCTGATGCGACTCTTCTGATGCAGTGGAGCTGCACTGATGTGCCTGTGTGAGCCACCTCCAGCCCTTCCCTCACTGCTGACTTCACATGGATAATGTCATTGCTGGTTTTACATGGATAATGTCACTGATGGCTACTCCATGTGGGAAAGCAACACAGCTCTGGGTGCAGGCCAGTGAGGCCACAATTCTGTCACTGCAGCAACAGTTCCTTGCTTTTCCAGCTGTTAATTCACTGTTACAGAAGAGCTCTTCTGTGTCTGCCTGATGATCAAAAGGGGGATTTGTAGCTGCCTGGGGTTCATTAGGATCCTGTGCTGTGGTGACAAGCAGCCTGGCTGAGCTTCAGATAAGAGCAATGTGTTTATTTAACCATCTGTGACTTGCAAGCATTCAGCCTGTTGAGAAAGGGCAAGTGCACATTCAGCACTCACTGCAGGCAGGAGCTTCAGAAGCACATGGGAAAGAGGAAAGTTTTGTTCCTGGGAGGTACCTGGAAATTTTACAAAGCCTCCCTGCTTTACACTGCCTAAAATATTCATGAGACACATGGGGATCAAGTAACAGAGACGCCATGTGATGGAGAGACAGAGATGACAGGTGATACCCTACTGCCAACAGGGCAGGCAGAGGGAAAAACTACTGAAAAATCCACATCTTCTCCAAATGAACACCTATGGAAAACTGACAGTTCAGTCCTTGCAGCCATTCCTATGCTGAAATGCACCAGTGGGGTCAGAAATTACGAGCCTGTCTGGGGCCCCTATTTCCCCACACCCATCTCGCCAGCAACTTAAAAAGATGTAAAAAATTAAAGCCCTGATGTAGTCTGTGGGATAACATACAGGACAATAGTAAAATGGCCCAACTGCAGATGGTAATAACAAGAAAGGGCAATATCCCCCCCATTTTCCTCTAAGACTGCTTGTGGCTCACCAGCTGGAGAGCTGCAGGGGTTTGGGAGGGCAGAAAGTGGTAGCCCAAGGATCCCACATGAAGTCACTGCACCTGCCTCCTTGGAAAAGAAGAGTGGATTTTTATCACACAGAGTTATAGGTGATCTTCTTTTCCCTTCAAGTGGAATTTTGGCTCTTGTCCAAATAAATTACTGCCCTTCCTGATAATACATCCAATAGAAGTTACACTGCATCTTTCACTGACAGTATCAGGTCAAAGTTGCCTCACTGTGTTTCTGCTCCGGAAAATCTTCTGTTATCAGCAAAGTAGACAGCGACCTCTCAAAGGAAGCTTCTGAGGAGTCCTACATCCCTCAAGGGGCAGCTGGAAAATTGGGCTTGGAAAAGCTCCATTTTTAGGCATTGCAGATAATCTGGCTGAGCTATGGTGTAGGGTGCAGTTAAGGGGGGGCTGGTGATATGTGAGAGGCAGGTTATGGAGCACACGCTGAAATACTGACTCTGCTGGCTGTAATTGCACAAGCAGCTTCTCAAAAAGATGCGGAGAAATATCCCAGGAAATTGGCTGTCTGAGGTTAGGGAGATAATAAGTGTTTTCAGAAATCGGCACCACTGCCAGAAAATAAAGTGGAAAACCTCCCCCATGGAAACTAGAGAAGGAAGAGTCAAGAATGCTGGAGTAGAGAGAAATAGAGTGAAGAGAAAGTCGGATAAATGGTAGGGGAATACTCCTTTCATAAAACAATCTGCTGTGGGCAACGCAAAAATTAACTTGGCTCTTAGAAGAGAGGAATCTGACCCAAAGCTGTTTTGCTGAGGAAGGGGATTATCTTGGTTTTATTCCCTACTGTTTAAAAAACCCTCAGGGGAATTTAATTAACCAGTGCTACTTTCCTAATTGTTGAGGCTATTCTCAGAGGCTCCCAAGACTTTCCAGGCTCTGCAGTGTTGGTCTGGAGCAGGGATTTCTCAATTAACAGTAAGATATGGCAAGCAGTGAGGTCTGGGACTCAGTGCCCTGGTCAGTTTATGAAACATTGACGTAATTCAGCTGAGATGGAGCCAGATAAGGGATTTATTTTTGCCTGTTCTGTTCTTGCAGATTCATATGGAGTTTTCCACAGAGTATGAGCACAGTCTGTGCTTGCTCTGTGCCACAAGCCCTCCTGTGGTGCTGCTGTGTGCTCTGCAGGGACTACATTTCACAGGCTATGTGTGCCTTACATCTCATCCTAAAAGTGAGAGGGTACACTCAGCCAGCTCATAGATTACTAGCTTTCAGCTCCTCTGATGGAAAAACCACTGTATTAATTATTAAAACTAGCTTGGCCCCCAACTGTAGGTTTAACAATCTGTTCAGAATCCCCACAAAAGATGATGTTTGGGGCACCACTAGTCTGTTCCTGGGACTTGCAACCGTACATCTTAATACATAAAAGACATTTGATTTTTCACAGGTAGGACCTCAAATTTAAAAAAAAAAAAAAAAGCTAACAAAATGCTCCGAGTTTCCAGGGCTTTCTAAAACAGCCCAGCCTTGAAATTACAGAAAGAAGGGGAAACAAAAAACGAATTAAATGCCCTTCAGCTTCATTGCAAACTTTTGCATTTTTCTACTCAGAAGTTCAGCCAAGCCAGCCACTGGTACTGCTCAGAGACAGAAATGCTGACAGTGCCCAACAGGGGCTCTGACTTTAACACACTCTCACTACTAGGTATCTTTATTTTTGTAATCCTTGCTGAGCCCTCCTCTACCTTCTCCCTCCTCCAAAATGACCCAACAACCTGAAGGCACCATTTGGAATTGAAATTTCTGCTTCAGTGGTAGACTTGTTACAAGATAAAAAGGTATGGAGAATGTTAGACAGCTACAGGTATCACTGCAAGTCCTTCTGATAACAGTCTCAGACCTGTGTATCATGTCTTGCACACATACTTATATTAACAGCTTGTATCTCTTCTGGGATTTGGCAGAAATCTAAAGTTGTATTAACGTCATTTTCTTGCTTCCTCGATAAAAAAACTCCATCCAACTACCTTTAAAGCAAGTTCCTAAGCTGTCATGAATTCTTACTAGACATGCTGTAATTGCTATTCCAAAAGGAGCAAAGTGCAGAGACGACAACTGCAGAAATGGAAAAGTGAAGCTGTTCTGGAGATTTAAAGAAACCAATACCTGTGTTATGTCTTCTCCCTTCCAGATGGCTCATGTCTGAATGGTTTTCTGCTGATGTTTTTTTGGTGTTTTTTTTTTTTTTATTTTTTACTTAATCTGAGTGATTCATTGATTTTTATTTTTTTTTTATGGCATGACGTGATGAAATCTGAACTGATGTTGTGTTTCAGTAATGTACAGCTCCCTTGAGCCAACATCACTTCTGTCTATGATGGCTTCGCAAGGGCAGAGGTTCAGCTAAGGGACTTTCCTGTTAGCTCTGCCACAACCTCTTGAGTTTTCAGGATATTCATAAATAAACCAGACACTCACATTTCAAGCAAGGAGCCAGATTCTGAAGAGTATCTGCTGACCCATGAAAAGCAATTTTTACCTGAATGATACTTCAATCAAAACCAATCAAGGATGACCTGACCTGGCCCTTGAATATGAGTGGATATAAAATTTGTCAAGTGTGCACTAGTGGTTTTTCAGAGTTTGGAAGTGCACTGCAGTCCATACACCTGCAACTCTTACCCTGTGGCTACATTCATTCAACCATTGCCACTGCCTTTTGCTTCATTTGGGAGTGGGTGTTCCCATGAACACAACCTGCCTACAGGCCATGGGGAACACCCTTCTCAGCACAATGATCTGCCATATGGACACCCTTCAGGGGGACAACATATCCCACAGGATCTATCTCAGCTGGCTGACCCTCCTCACTAACCCTCTCTGCTTCCTGAGGTGACCTGCAGAATTAGGGTCACGGTCTTTGTTCCCCTTTGGACTCCTTCTCCTCTTTTGGGATCACCTGCGAGAGATTTGGCTGCTGTGACAAACCCTCCCAGGCTCAGAGAGGAAGGCTGTGCTTCCCTGAACCCACCCAGGAAAGCCCTCCCTGGGGCACTTCTGGCACATTAGTGTTACCACAGGACCAGGCTACACTGTCAGCTCATTTGCAACTGAAAGCAACTTCCCTAGAAGGAAGCCCAGGACCAAAACCCACAGAGAAGTTTCCATAAGTTGTTTGGATGAATTTATCACCGTCTGCAGCAATTCGTTTGTCTGATGAACTAGGTAGAAAAACCTTCTTGTTTTACAGATACAGACTAATATGTGAAAATCTCTAATTATGGTTATTATTATGTTTTCCTGAGTCTGTGTGGGCTCCCATATTTCCCTTTAGCCTTAGTTGAGCCCACCTAAATTCTATTATCTGAAGTGGTTTTCCCACACAGCATCTGCCAGATCATCCCTAATAACGCACAAGGGCATCAGCTTGACAGTCATTCCCCATTTTTTTGTTTGTTTTTTTGCTCAGAATATGACACAAAGCAAGCAGAAACCTCCTTGCTTCTGCCTCTGATGAAGCAGAAATCACCCTCTGGAGGCAGGACTCAGGGATGGTTTTGAGTCAGGGCAGGGGGAAATGCAGGTGAGCTCTTTAGCTTGGCTGTCATCAGTGCCACCAACCCCCAGTAAATCTCCCCCTTCCTTTGCAGCTGATAGCTCCTCCCTACCACCTCTCTGTATTTATATTGGGTTAAATCAGTGGGTACAGGAAGCACATCAAGGACTTGCAAGTAGTTACAGATGCAAAATACCGCGTTTCATGTTGAGAGTAACAAAGTGGCCCCAGCAGGGCCAGCCCAGGCCAAGGGTAGGGAGTCGTCCCATCCTGCTTTCTGCCCCAAAGCCACAAAGCTGGAACCTCCAGCTAATCAGCACATTTTCCCCCCAGAGCCATGAGGTCCAGAAGAGGCTGCTGGTCCAGTAAGGCACTACAGGACAGTGTACAGGTACATCAGGTCCAGGAATCATTCTTTATCTGGCCATTACTCTTAGTCTTCTTGTATCACTCTCCCCAGGTGAGTCCAAGAAGATGGAGTGTAGCACATACCACCTGAAAGTCCCATGACCTTCCCAGAGAGAATGCTCAGCAGACATACTCACAAATACTCCTGTGAGGACAGATGGGGTGAAAACACTTGGCCTTGGCTACCTCCAAGTTTGAGAAATTAAAAATATCAAAATTAAGTCCTCAAAAGTAGAGAGAAAAATCCACACAATAAAGTCTGCATTTTCCTGGTTTCTTCCCTCCTCCTCTCTAATTACTCAGCTCTAAAATGTCATGAAAACAACTTTTTTTCCCTCCCTTTTTTTTTTTTTTTTCCACAGCCATACTTACTAGGTAATACTTCAGCTTCAAATGCCTTATCTTAAAAAGAAGAATGGAGCAGTTGGACTGACCTTGACCCAAAGCTTAAACTGTCCTAAATTTAAATGTCAGTTCTCTAACAGACTCAAAGCACATCACTCAGGCTCTGAGAAGTTAAAAGGAAAACCTGTAACTTTCTACTTCTCTTGCAAACTGTGAGGATTAAGATGCTATGGATTATGAGTTCCTCAGTTCTTCAGTAATGTCTTCTTTATCAGCAAGATCGGGCAAGATTAGGTGATTAATTTACTTGGTGATGTGAGAAATGTTCAAATTCAGAGGATTTTTCTTGTCCTTACCTGAACTCTCCCTGAAGAGGAATTTTTCAACTGAGTAACAACTGACTCAATACCAAGTTATAGGTCTCAAGGGAAGGACATTTAGGGTTTTAATTCTCAACAGTCATATCTAATTCCTCAGTGAAAGATGCCATGACACCAAAAGAAGGAAATTGGCTACTTAGATGGAAAACAAGCTGTCATGGTTTTATTTGTCCTTGGAGCTATGCTGGAATTTTCCTTTCCCCCTGCCCACTGTGTTGGGGGGATGAGGATTGGGCAAGGTGACTGTATCCAGGCAACTAAGTGGCACAGAAGAAAAGCGCTGGTAAGACTGCATTCCCATGTCAATTGCCTCACCTCCTTGTCTCCTGGGAAACGGGGGAGGAGTCTGGGGGTTGGGGTGAAGCCGGGAGAGGTTTGAGTCTAACCTGAGCTGTGGCTGGACTGCAGCTTGGAGTTTTTGCTTGGATTTCCATCCGAGAGGGACAAAAGCTACACCACTGTGCATTTCAGCCAGAAGGAAAGAGTGAGTTCTCCATTGTTAGGAGCCCTGTCTTCTCTTTCCCTCCTCTCTCCTTTTTGGTGGGGGGGGGGAGGACATCCATTGTCAGCTCATCTCCAGCACTTGGGAGACCCCACTTGGCAACTACCAGTGATTCAACAGCGCCCTCTGCCGACTGACTCAAACAACTCCAGGCTCCACATCTACAGTGGTTCAACAGCGCCTCCTGCTGACTGTGGTTATAATTGCCCCAAAGGGTGCAAACTGAACTGTTTTCACTGTTGGGTTTACTCGTTTGTCTTGAAGGGGATTGTTTCTGGGTGTAGGATTATTGTTTGGGTGTTTTATTTGTGTTCTTTTGTTGTTTCTGCCAATACACATGTACCTTTTAATAAAGGGCTGTTATTCTTACCTTGCTATAATTTTATTTTCCCTTTCCCACGCTCTTCCTCAATTGAAGCCTCTCAATTTCAGATTTATAATTACTTAGAGGGAGGAGTTTTTGGGTCTTCCTCATAATTCATTCCCTGCAAAACACTTGTGTCTCATTTAAACTGAGACGCAAGCTTAAAAAGGTGGGTAAAAAAAAAGCTAGCACAAAAAATAAATAAAGCAGATACATAAACTAGAAATAAACCTTGCAGCTAAGAAAAGGGAAGGAAAAAAACCCCCACAAAATTCACAGATCTGCGGGATTAATTTCTCTGATAGATTTTCTGCTTCCATTCACTGCAAGTAATTTTGGGTCAGATGGTTTGCATCAGGCTTATTGCTCTTGATCCCCCAGAGTCCTGAGTTATAAGGCTGGGTAACCATCTTCAGCCCTTGAGAGGCTTTAGCAGAATCATGAGTCCCTCCTTGGCAAAGCAGTGTGGTTTTCATCACCAGCTTGACTGGTTCCAGTCTGCAGAGATTACTTAAAATCAGAGAGGTGGAACCTCTGAGGGATTTCTTGACAGCCACTTCCAAACTCCAGCATTGTTCAGCTGGAGAAAACTGACTTTATTGGATTTTTTAAATGGAATTTCCCATGGACAGTCTACTTGCAGGTAACATCCCCAAAGTCATGGAGGATGTTTGAAATATCTTTCTCCCGTGCCATGTCTGAGCATCGGCACTGAGCAGGAAACTAATGGCCCTTCTTGAATAATAGTTCCTCTAGAGGGGAAGTAATTGCAATATTTCTAATATTTCTAATATGTAATGGCAATATTTCTAATATTGCAAATGTAATAACTTTGATAAGAAATTGAATATAGAAATATTGCTCCAAAAGCTGTTCTGTGTAATATCCCAAGGTACTGAACCGGCTCTAGCTTTTTACCCCATGTTTGATGGATGGACTGCCTTCAAATACCAACAAGCAGGCAGCAGCTACTTTACTGTGTGGCTGGAGTGCTCCATAGGACACAGAAGGACAATGGCAGAGGTGGCCACTTTCTGTGTGCACCCACATCCCTGCTGCTGCTACTCTCTTCTCCAGCATTGCTCACAGCATCTTTTTCAAGCATATTCCTGAAAAGTGCCTCTAAATTAATTTTACCCAAAGCAGATAAAACTTATGAAAGTACTGCAGTGATATCAGGAGGCCAGCACTAATTTCCCAAACAGATTTGGGCCGGCATCCAAGGGGATATTTAGATGCCAAACACCCATTTGTCAGAAGCCATAGGCGAGGATCTTGGTGCCTGAGGCTGTGAGTGCTCACAAGGATCATAGATGTGGGCTCGGTGTCACTGGGGTGTTCTCAGCAGGCACACTGATGCAGTTGGGCCGGTGAGCTGCTCTCATAAGAAACCCAGGGTCGTTCTGCATTATTCCTCTCCGAACAAGACTTCCATCCCATCCCAAATGCTCACTCTGCAAAGATGAATCACATTCCCGTTCTGTCGCTATTGTTGCCAGAGCTCGTTTCCCCCACTTTTCTTCTGTAGATTCGGGGAATTCATTCAGAAATGAAATCAGCTCTATACAAAGGCCTTGGCAACCCTAAATGCTGTTGAAGAGAGCATGGAGTATGACAACCCTTCCTTAAAAAGAGGGAATTTCACTGTAATTTCTTCTGGCCGATTTTCATAATTCCTTTTGAAGGGAGTTCTTTAGAAACAGTCGCTGTGCTTTATTCCACCTTAATTATAAAAAAAAAACATGCAAAGCTTTTAATTTATTGTCTCCTTTGCCTTGCTTATTTTTCTCTAATTGTTAATAATTTTAATTAACACCAGAAATTCTCAGCTGCACATCATCTCCTTTTCCATTACAAGTGTTAATTGCAGACTCAAATGGAAGGTGAAGAAGAAATTGAGGTAAACATCAGAAGAAGCACAACACTGTTGGATGAGCAGAAGAACAATTACTTGCAAAGTTGTTTTATCACGGCTTTGGTTAATTTATCAGTAAGTTTTAAAAACACTTTTTTATATCCTCCTGCCTATATGTATTTTTTTAATCAATATAAGCATGTTCAAACGATTTTCTTCTTTTCCAAAGAAATACTTTTCGCTCAGCTGTATCTTGTTCAGAACAGCTTACAGTTAGATCTGAAGCACACTCAGAATCTAAAATCTGGTTTGCACGTTCTCCTGAAGCCCTTGGCACCCTGTTGTGTTCAGATGGGATTTGTCCAGCCATGGGGATGCAGAAAGCCACTTTCCCCCATCCTGCGTGCCAGAGAGCACGGGAAGGATGGTCAAAGGTCACAGTCAGGTAAAAATATATCTTTAGAGAACTAAGAAAACAAACAGACACCTATTAGATGGTAAGATGTCCCTTTTGTGCGCAGGACTGACCCATGAAGCACAGGTGCCACAAGGTGCTTCCAGACAGCTGCAAGTGATTTCTCAGCACAGGGATGAAAGCACAGTGCCAGCTATCACTTCCAAGGCCACTGTTCCTGGTTCCACACAGCTCCTTGGAAAAACCTGAGTTTCTTGCTGAGGCCTAGGCCACCTCAAACATCCACCCATCCTTTAGCACTTGGAATGTTTACTTGTGCTGGAGAAATGTTCCTGCATTGCAAATTCACACTTAGGCTACAGGTAAAGCACATATCACTGCAGGTCCCTCTTTATCACTGAATGTTCCCTAAGAACTTAATTGCTTATTATTTTGTAGGTTAAGTTTCTTAATAATTAGTATTTATTCTCTGTTCCTTCTGGTTTGGGGGTTTTTTTTTGTATATTCTGGTTTGTGTTATTCAATATCAGTATCAACTTGCTTTTTGATAAGTTTTTGGAGTCATTAATGAAGGTTTTTCATTAACAGAAGTACCTAAAGACTAAGGCTATTTCTCTCCTGCCCTCCTTCCATCCAACACAACTCTCCATCCTAAAGAGAAACAGGGCAGTAATTTGCTGGGCAATCCCTCAGGAAAGGTTCACTTGGTTTAACCACAATATTTCACAAGTCTTTCCAATTAAAGCCTTCAGAAAGAGCCTCAGGAGGGACACTGCTGCCTGCAGCCTCCGTGCTTCATTTTCCTGAAAAAGTCCTTGCCTGCCCATTACAGTTCACTTCATATTGACCTGGTCCCTGATTATCCTTCATGATCACACCCACTCCTTTCCCCACACAGTTCAGGTACAACACAGATGCCTTATGTCCGTCCCTCCCCACCCCCAACCATCTCCTTCAGCCAGTAAAGAACACAATGATGACATTCCCTGTTCTGCTCACCCTCATTTCATTCTTGTTTTTGACTGCTCCAGCTTTCTATTTCATTGGTTCCCCTATTTCCCTGCCAACTTTCCTCAATTCCCAGCACTTGTTCTCTCTTTCAACTCTTGCGTACTCCCCTGCCACTTTCCTCTCTTGTGGATTTTCTTCTTCTTCAGGGTTTATTTTCTTTTTTTCCGTTTCTAATTTCCATTTTTCTGAAAGGAAGTAAGACCTGCTCTGCTTTAACTACTGTTCCAGTTAGCATCTTCCAGCCTTCTTCCAACCCCTTTCATTTTCACTGCTTCCTCCCAGTGGAACTGGGCCACTCAATTTTATAATTCCCTAAAATTTACTTTCTTAAATGTAGTGCTGTGTGCATAATTCATCCATAAATTGAATTTGTTTCCTATTGGGATAATCAAACAATCTTGTGTAGCCTTTTTTTTTTCCCACACTCTTGTTCTTCTTTCCTTCCAGGTAATTATAGACAAAAGGATACATATTTGGGACAGGAAAGCAGGACACAGCACATCATACTTCAAATCCATATTTGCCTCTCCTTACTGAGACTTCCCTCTCTTCCCAGAACCAAATACTGTTCGTTTAATCCAGCAGGGCTGACATTCCTAGGCAAAATGAAGTGGACATTGTTTTACAGCAAAATGTAAGTTTGCAAGGGCGTGAGCTAATGTAAATCAGAACAGATCTATTGTCTTTAGAGAAAGGGCATCAAATTCTAGCAAAACCCACAAATTTTAAAAGGACGTCTGGAGTTGACCACATATAACACAGCTGAGACACAGGACTATCTTTAAATCTGTTGGGTTTTTTTTTCTTGTCTTGTTTTTCTTTCTCTTAAAATTGTGAGCTCCCTGACTTAAGCACATTATTTTTTTCGAGCCATTAATAGCATGGTGTCTAATTTAGAAGCAAAGCTAAGACACAGGAAAACCAAGCAGCACAGATGACAAAATTATCACACTTTCCCTGGTACTGGCAAGCAGAATGAGCGCTGAAGGCTTGCACATGTGGCTTACTTGCATTAGTGAGAAAACTAATGTGCTTTGGGGGGGGGAAAACACCCCGCGTTTTATTATTCAAATCGGATTCCTTTTTCGCATCAATTTATGACATGACATACATTTTTGTGAGTCCTTCCTGTCAGGAGGGAAACATGCTCACATGTATCTTCAATATGGGTTTATTCGTCAAATTATCGCAGGACAAACAGCAATGAATAACATCCATATAAATGTGTTGCTTTTATATGTGCTTACTTCACAGGCAGTGAGAAAAAGGGAGAAAACCAACCCAAACAGAAAACACACAGAGCATGACTATTTGTAACATATATGCAAAGAGTTTCATGCAGCAGAGACATATCCCCAGGCTCCTTGCTGCTCCTGTAATACAAATAAGAAATATATAAAGTGCCTCATAAAGCAGCTTGTTGGATTTTATTGCGAGAAATCCATCAGCCATCATATTACCATGCAAATCCTCTTATTGCATTGTCTGACAACAGCAATTCAAATAAAATAAAATTAAAAAAAAAAAGGCCAAAAAACCTTAACAACCTGGGAATAAATTCTCTCTCTCCTACGTGCCACCAGCTCCTATTAACAGGAGTAGGAGTTTCTCTGCAGGGGCTTGTCAAGGTGAGAATGGACTACCCACCCTTCTCCCTTGCTCAGGCTGAGTGCTGAATTGCTGTGTAGATACATATTTTTTTTTCCCCCTGAGACATCAAAGAAAGAAGCTAGGAATAAAAGATATTTTAAAAAGCCCAAGCAACAACCCAAAAAATCAAGACAGTTCCATAAAAGAAATGTACAGAATTATGTACGTTCTTGCTCTTTGACAGCCTCCTGGATTAGTGAGACAAAATACCCTCACTTTTCTATTCCCCGTAGCTCCCAAAAGGTGCCCATCAGCACCACATCTGGGCAGCAGGTCAGAGTTGCAGCTTGTGAGTGGAATATGCTAGAAAATTATATTCTTTCTTTTTCATAGAAAACGTAATTTCCCCAAAAATGTAATTTCTGGATGAAAAATTTCAAGCCCTTTCCTCCAGTACAAACTTTCCTGGAACAGAGTTCTTCCAAATTCTGTTTTTAAAACACAATCAGTCAACTCCACATAGCTTCAGAGATAAAGGTTGGTTTTGGTCTTTTCTCCCTCTTTTATCCAGAAGCTTTTCTAAGAACACAGAATGCCTGTGAATGTTAAACACCATCACTTAAATATTGCATAAAACACTAACCTTAGAGGTCCTCTGACTTCTTCTAAAAAAAAAAATCACTTTATTTTTTCATGTTTTAGGGTTTTCCTGTGCTCTGCCACTATTTGACAGACCCAACAGAATATGCACAAAATTCAGACTGAAGAAAGAATCTTTTAATTTCACGTAATCTCGTTGTTCAAAGTGATGGAAAGAGTCGATTCCATACTACTTTCCCCTTTTTGTACCGTAAAAGCAGCTAAAACACAGGGTTAGTTTCCAGAAACACAGCTTCTGGTGCTAAGTGGCAGCATCAATTAGAGCCAGTAACAATGATTTTGGGAACCCACAAACACTATGGGAAATACCCACTAGCTGCACTGACAGGGTGTTTTTAAATGGTTTGCCCCAAGCATGTTTTCTGTAGCTGTCCCTGCTACTCATAGTATCTTACACCTTGTAGGATCCCTGGTGTACGTCCACTGCAGTGCTCAAAGTCAGGGGAGCAATTTTCTCCCCTTTTGCAAAGATCAAAGGGAAGTGTCCCAGCAATTACCTTCTTCACCCTTTTGACAAATCCTACAAGGAATTTGGCCACCAAAAGCAGAGATTCCTCTGTTTCTCAAAACTCTGGTCTCCACCATCAGGAGAGAAATCACAGTTTGGAGAATGAGCTTGGCTTGGGGGGTGTCACCCCTCACCTCCTCCTCCTCCTGCAACCAGCCCTGGCTGTGTGTTCTATTCCCTGAGGGCTCAGCCATTGGCATCAGTCTTTCTACAGAGACCATCTCCACCTGAGCAAGACCAGCAGGAGAACCAACCCTTGCAAAAACTGGTGGTCTTCATGGGATCCAACCCAAACAAGCCTCTGCCAGCTGCCACCTCACCAACCACCACCTTGGCAGCTTCCCTTCCTTCATGTGATCAAAAATAGCAGCGCTCCCTTGCTCCTTCCCAGCTGATCCCCTGCATGTAGAGTCTGTTAATACTTATCATTTGGCAATTCCTGCAGAACTGTATAAACAAGAAGGAGCTTTTTAATCAACGGTGCTGAATAAATAAAACCCCAACAAAACAGTAAAGGAAAAATATCTTGCTGCCCCTCTTGAGTGGCTGTGGAGCTACAGACCACGCAGGGAGGCTTGGCTGCCAAGTGCATTGCAAGGTCGAGCTGTACTTGGAATTTATCCTTTCAGGAGTGGTGAGAAGATAAAAGACAAAGTCAAAGTGTGGCAGAAAAGATAAGAAAGTTAAATGGGGTATAAACAAATCTGATTCTACGTTTGACCTATGAGGAAGGGGAGAGCTGGATATACTGTGCTGTACATCTTCCAGGAGACAAATGAATGGGTGATTGGAAACTTATTCATATACTTCATAGGCTTCTGCCATTCACTAAATGGGAGGTAATAAACCTTATTGGATTTCATATTTTGTGGGAAATGACTCTTTCATAGCTTTGTCCCCTTAATGGGTACTCATTTAGGAAAGTATTGTATAGGTTTTATTGCATCAAAAGGAATAAAGGATTTAAAATGAATCCTAATGCTCTCTCAAAGTGTTAGAGTCAGGGACTTCAAACTAAATTCACAGTTAGCTTTTTAATGTGCAGAAGAAAAACTTTGGGGATAGAAGTATTTTATTTGAACAAGCCTTAAGTCTCATATCTTTTCTGATTTTCACATATAGCCTCTTTCATCTTGCCTCAGTTTTCCTTGTCTTCAAGTATCTCTTAAAACTCCTTACTGTCCTCCTCCCTTCCCCCTCCACACCCCTTCCCTTCTGGACACTATATGTGTTCCCTCAACAAACATACAGTTTCCTTCTCCTCCTAGTTCAGAGTTGTCTCTCTGGAGCTTTCTGCTTGTATAATTTTATGAACTGTTTTCCCCCCAGGCCTTTTATTAACACATCTGGGAATCATAAAGTAAGAGATTCTCATTTTCTGGTATTATTGTTCCTGAACAACGGAAATGCCATAAAAGCAAGGAAAACCTTCTTGCTCCCCTGCTTTCTGAGGCTCACAACTATCTACCCTGGAACAAGTCAAACTGACAATCTCAGATGACTTCCCACAGATCTGAAGTCAGGAGTTGCTTTAATACTGCTGACTGCAAAGGCGCTCCTGGCATCCAGCATTTATTTGCTTGCTTGTTACAAACAATCTCACTTTTCATATCTGTATTTTACATAGGCAGTTACTTCCTGCACATCCATCCCTGCCATGGCTGGGAACTTGGGAAAGACCAGGTATCCAACATGGATGCACCTGCTGCAGATGGTGTCTACTTCCTCTTGACCCTCATTTCCCCTTTCTAACCTGATGCCATTTGCAAATCATTCCCCATCATTCAGTCATGATGACAATAGCTCCAGCTTCCTCATATGCACACACCCCTAACCTCTGGGAACAGATTATGGAAGATCAATCAGCCAGTACTTCTGAGATGCACCATCCAGGATAATGCACAGTTGCGGAAAGAACAGTCTTTCCATTAATTTCAGTTTCTCGGGCCTGGGGTGTAATCTTAAAATACAAATATGACATGAATTAATCAGAGGTGATGTCATGGGTTTGCCTCAGGGACAATTTTTACCACACCCCCCACAAACTGCTTCAAGGTGAGAGAAGCTCCATGCAGACAAAGAGATCTGATTGGGGAGAAAATAATATTAGGATTTATTACTAGCAAAAATAAAAACTAAACAACTA
>JAWMRA010000113.1:5480436-5493551 GCA_035584735.1 Pseudotriccus pelzelni | reverse complement strand
TCTGTCTGTATAATCGTACTTATTGTATTATTTTAATAAATTGCTATTCTGACTTATAATCTCTCTTTTGAGTTGAGTTCATTCCCCCTGCTGGTTAACTTTTAAACCAGCACACCTGCTAATTAAATTCACTGTTGGAAGCTCCTTACATCTCCATGTGATACATAACTGCAGAGCTGGATGTTGCCCCTAATTGCTTTCTCTAATAAGGTTATAAAAGTCATGCTGTTATGTCCAGATATGTCAGGGCCTTGACAACTGCACATGACCAAAAGCAACATTAATACCACACTGAATTGTACCAAAATTGGATATTAATAAGAAAATTTCAGTTTTCTTCTAGTATGTTCTTATTGTGATCATTTAAGAGCTGTGTTTACACAGGAATGTTAAGGAGCATTAAAATATAACTCAAAGCAAAACTCGGGCTATCTACAGAACCTAAATGATGTGTGAAGTTTAAGACAGAAGATAGACTAGTTAAGCAACATTATTAACTGCCAGGTTACACAGTTTCTCTAACGGCATATTACCCTTTGTTTACTTCAGCCCAACACTGAAGTAAACTGAGTGAATGAGTAAATACCCCTGCAGATTTCTTGCAATGATTGATTAAGTCCCTTGGTGAGGAGATAAATGTCAAGAGACTACTGAACACAACAGAACCAGATGTCTTTCCCCTGCTAAATAAGAACTGCTGCACAGTTCAACATCTGAGCTAAATGGATAAGAGGGACAAAGCTGAAGCTACACAAAACCATCCCAGATATCACTGTTTCTAGACTCAATGATGAATGAACTAGGGAAAAAAGCAAGTTAGTTCAGTCTGAAACAATCATTGCTATTTCCATCGAAGCCACACACTCACTGGGAACACGACTCCTGTGGAAGCCTTGCCTAAGCACAGTCTATTGTGTTACTGGGCAAAAGATGAAATTAAATAATGAAAATTAAATGTCATATTATTCACCCAGGCCAAGAAGGAGAGAAGTTATCCTAATATTCACATTACCCATGGGTACTTCTGCCACTACTTGTACTCCTGCAGTCTCACCAGACGTCTGAGGCAGCATTCATCCACACAGGTTTTGACATGTGACCGGAATTCTGTGTCTGTGTCATGCAGGGATAGGTGCCACTGGATCATGGAGTATTTTTTTGTGGTAATTGCCTATTAATCAATCAGGGAAATTGTTCCTTAGAAGTGCTTCCTGCCCAGTCCTGAGACACCTCCACTGCAGTGGGTAGAAGTGCCACCCTCAGTGACCCCTGCAAACCAAACCCATGTGGCATAGGCTTGCCTAAAACCAATAGTAATTGATTATTAGCTAATTAATTGGTTAATCACATTCTGATATGCATTTGGCCTAGAAAATGCTCACTAGTTGTACATATGCAACATGTTTACATTAACATTTAGGAAAGCTTAGTGGCTTCCAAGTTGCTTTATGTTTGTACACAGCAGAGATTTCTAGAAAAATCTGATAGGGAAGCACAGTGTAACTAAATTATTATAACAAGCACCAGGATGAAAACAATCTTAAGGCGAGGCAGCTAAGATTGCTTTACATGCAACTTGCTGCTTTCTCGTTATATTCTTTATCTATTGCTGAGCCAATAATAAAATCCAATTTTGTCAAACATTTTGAGCAAAACATAAAGGCAAGATCTCAACAGAATCAAAACCATGAGCAGCACATCTCTAGCTAAAAAGCACCAGTGAACAAAGCTTGCCTTGCTCAGGAACAGTGGCTCATGCAATATTACATCCAGATTTTCAGTTTAGAGACAGAAGAAAAAGCTTAGGTTATCCTGTCCCTTTGCAACTCTCCCAGTCCTTTACATTTCCACCAGAAATCCAGGTAGGACTTCAATGGCTTTGGTTTCTCTGACGCGTATTTTCAAAGAAGCCATTCAGGTTCAATCTGATCATGAGAGCAAGGCAAAGGGGGGAACATTCACACAGCTCACTGCAAGCTTCTGTTCCAAATGCATGGCAGAAACTTGTTAAATGATTGCTCAGACAGCAAAAAGAAAACCCTGGGGGATCAAGGCATTATTTGTTGTTCTGTGCCTGGAACATCCAAGAATTCCCTGTAATGGAAGAGGAGACCACAGGGAGCTGCAGATGTTCCCAGCAGCATCTCTCTGCAGCAGCAAACACAGTCCCTTCTGGCAGCTGTGTCACAGAGGCCCCGATGACATTAAAGCATTAAGATCCCGGTTGGGCTGCACTGCTGTTCCACAGTAGATGAAGGGAGACAATACCCAGCTGCATATTCACATTCTTACAAAATAGTTGTAAAAACACTAAATTACAGCAGCTTGGCACCATTTCTCAGACTATTACTCCTCTCTTAACATAATATAAAAGATAATAACTACTTGTACTCAGGTGCAATAAAGATTCTATGTTAGGGCTACTGTCAGTGAAGGGTCACCCTGGATCTGAGATGGGGACACTGCTGGCAGGAAGGTAGAGCAGCTCTGTTTCAAGAGGCTCTACAAGTCAAAAAGCACCTTACTGGCAGTATGAAAAGCCCCCCAAAAATAAAACAGTGAGAATGATTTCAGCGTGTACATTATATAAGGAGTCACATGAGAATGACATGAGTGGGTTGCAGAAAGCTCAACAGACCAGCACAGAGGTTTGTGAGCTGGCTGCTGATTCTTATTTGCAATTCAAGAGGTCTGTGATTGATCAAATCATTGTTTCTTCTCCTCTGACTAAAGAAAGGCCTTTCTACCCTCAGGGAAATACCGAAGAACAAGGAGTGAATAATTCACTTAAGGTATAAACCTGTGGCATTTGGTGGGTATTTTAACTAATGCTGGCATTTTATTTAATGATATCAAATAAAGAATTATACAGTCTCATTCAGTCTGCCTTCCCTCACAGTATTCCAATCAGCAGCAATTGCAGTTTGAGTCTCAGGCTGAAGATCATATTTGCAAATTAGATTTGGTGGGGGGCGGGGGACCGGAGGGTGAAGGAAATAAATCTGTTAGTCCGTGGTTTGATCAAAACTTTGAAGGCTAGTCTGATAATGAAAGAGTGAAATCTTGGCTGCAAAGTCAACAGGAGCCTCATCCAAAATTTCTCACAGCTCTTTTAATAGCATAAATGTTTCAGACTAGTACATCTGGGTCTCTGAAACAGTGGCAGCAGTATTTCAAATATTCTCAAAGCCAGCTACTTGGATGGGCTTGAACTGGTGAAAATAATTGTGAAGATTAGCTTCTCAGGCCAAAGAGAAACATGCCAGGGCCACGCAAGCAGGCTTAGTTCTCTCACAGGAAACACTTGGGCAAAGCAGGATGCCAGGGCTTCAAAGAGGAAAAGCTGGAGGGTACAGCAGCACACATGCTGAGTGGCAGAAAATTAACAATTTTGATACTGCAGCTACTCCAAAAGACTTATTACCAAATACAACGAGGCAAAGAAACAAAACAGTAGAACTCAGTGCAAAAACAGGAGAATTCAAGGCAAAAAAAGAAAATACCTGGCATGTTTGGGGCATCAAATAGTCAATATTTGTTCCCCAAATTGTAACTCCTGAACCAAAACTTCACTTAGGCCACAAAAGCATCAAGCAGAATTCAGCAAAGCAGCACATGCCAGACCTTTCCCTTCAACGGGATTCTCCACACAGAGCATTTAAGGCAGGTCACAAAGCAGCAAAATACCAGCTGCTTGCATCAACTTTTTTTTTGGTTACATTTCTAAACCAAACTTTTCTGAAGACAAATCTGACCAAGTTTATATACAATGCTGCCTCTTGCTCCAACCATTTAAATCAATTTGCTAAGCAGGCCAGATTGCATGCCAATGCTTCCAACAATTAACTTGCAAGAAATTCTGTGATGAACCTTAGTCTCTTTTCACACTGACTTTATTATGCTCACAGAACTTTACACTTGTTCATATACAATATGAAAATAAAACACTGCCAGGCTAGCAGACAAATCAGTGACCTAAATGTTCCAGAAAATGAAATGAAAAATGCCTTAGCTGTCCTGCAGGGCTTGCAGGAGCAGGAAGAAGTATCACCAAATAACTTGAATTCAATAATGCCCCAGACGCACCAGTTTCCCTAACCTTAGGAAATTCTGAGGCAGTCAGTAATAGAAAATACATCTCTCTGGCAGCTAACTACAAAAAGAGAAAGTGGGATGCTCAGGAAAAAGAAAACACTAAAAAAGGAGATTAAAACACTGGAAAATATATATGAAGAGAAATAACAGAAGATTTCTTCTCTGTCAAGCAGAGGGTTACAGATCTACCCTGTGTTAGTGCTTCATTTCTGTGTCAATCACAACCAAATTTATTTTTTTATTTATTTTAAACTCTGGCTTTGAAGTTGGTGGTTATGGGAACAAAAAGAAAGGATGCACTACAAAACATCCCTTGATTAGCCATTTGGTCTGACCAGCTGAGCTTCTGCTGACGTTATGCAAGAGACTAAGCAGGCTCTCAAGCAGAGGATGCTCCTGGCTTTAACTGGAGCCTGATCAAATCATTGTCTTCCTGTCAAGGGGTGCAGTCTTGCAACCCTAGTGCTGAAATGGTGCTTTGATCACACTGTGTGAAAAATCGGCAAGAGCAACCCTTTAATGTCACATTTCTACCTTTACTCTACAGCTCTTATTACTTTATATGCATAAAAAGTGCATGGCTACTTATAAATCTTTGATTACAGTACAGACCAGACCTGTTACATTTTTCACCTCCCTGCCAGGATGAAATCCAGAGAACACACATGTGCCCTGCAGGACATGGGATGCTCAGCAGATTTGAACACAGGCATTCATTCAATGGAGAGCAGCAGCTGTTCCCAAAAATAGTACGAAAACCAGGAAAGTGGAATTTGTCTCTTGTAACAGTTAATTATGTTGGAACTGTGAGAGGCAGCCTCAGTGTTACAGTGTTTGGAGGCCGAGCTGCTCTCTTTTATTGTCCCTCCTCTTATGCTCCTGCTGTGACACGGAGTATGACCTCAAAAACTCTTATCAGATGAGCTGGTTTAATTATTTTTGTTTACAGCTCCATGCAAGAAAAATACTCTGAGAAAAGGACATACCTGACAGGATAGCCTAGTTCCCTAAAAAATGTGAAACAGTAGATTAGAAACCTACCCTGTAGTTGGAAGGAATAACTCATAAAAGATGCGTGGCTGCTACTGCGTACATTCATTGATCCAATCTCATACCAACAGCTCCCCTTGGCAAAACCACCAAGGCATTGCCCTATTTGCAAGCATTCTGCACCTTATCCTTCAGCCCTGTTCCTCCTATCTCCTGCTGCCTCAACCCCACCTCCATACAGCCATCACAGCCCGTATTCAGCTTGCTGCAGAGACAATAATATCCCCGGAGAACCCTCTTACCACCTGGGAAATGGTCCGTGAAGGTGTACAGGCATCCTAAAATACTCTGATAAGCTGACAGAACGAGGCACTTACCAAGGGCAACGCTAAGAAGATGAAAAAGAAAAATAAATATGAACATGCCAAGCAAAGGTTTTGGGAGTACACATCACACTACCTGAAAGAGGTCCCACTCTAATTCTTGCCATGCCATCAGTTGTCTTGAGAATTAACAGAATGAAGTATTTGTGCTGCCTTCCAGTTTAAAGCTGATTTTTGAAGAAGGAGTTATCTCTCTGCTCATAGTTTTGTGGTGTTTTTTTTCCCCACAAAAATATTTTGACTGGATTTAGGAGCCTGCTGTAGCAGTGTGGTTTCAGGCTTGCCAGCAAGGCACTCTGGGAAATGTAGTCCCAGGCCTCTGATACACATGCGCAGAGTTGTCCCTGTCTAGGATTGGTTGAGAAGGTCACGGGTTATGACGTGTTATTCTTTAAACTGCCTATATATACTCCTGTTCTTCTCAATAAAGAAGCTTTTTGTTACACGCCATATTGGTGTCTACATGGTCCTCTCGGACCCTATTTATTCTTATATTATACTAATAGAATTGCTATAGCCTGCAATCACAAGACAAAATCCCAGGACGATTTAAAGGAGGGGGTGGGGATGGCTCCTTCAATCACTCAGGTGCTGGTGAGGGGAGATTTGCACCTGGGCTAGTTTTCCATTAATCTGCAGCAGCTCCTGGTGGGAATGCTCCACTTTGCCCTGCACTTTCCCAGCTCAGTTTTGTGCCACCTCTGGTCTCTTTGCTGACCCCTTCCCCATCCTGCTGCGTTTTATGCTTTAAAACAATCTCCTAGTGCTCACATATTGTGCAGGCTCCCCTGTTTTCCAGCCTCCTTTGATTTTCCAGCCAGTATCAGGACAGCTGCTCTTTGGAACTCTCCGTTCCATGTATCAGGAGATTATGAAGAAAATGTGTTATTTCCATGAGGGCTGACACAGCCTTTTTCTCCATTTATACTGACTGATTTTTTTTTCCCCCCTGATGTATTATATGAGCTCCTCTCTCACTTTCATTTTTTGACAGCCATGTTTTAACATCCTTTAGGAAATGCACAAGTATTTAGCACACTGTGGAGTAAGGATAGGCCAGGTGTGGATCATTTTACAGGGAAACAAGTCCTCTTTTCTGTACAATTATCAAATCTGCTTCTACAGAAAGCCTTTCTCTACAGGTAGGGTACAACCCTCAGGAATCTTATGCCTCTTGATAAATATTCAAAGGTCACTATACCAGGATTTCCTCTGGAAGTACTTGGAAACACTGGGCTGGCTGAAGAGAAACAATCCTATGTGAAGCTTGGCTTCTTCAAGAGAAAAATCAAACTTTCTCAATAGTTAGAGCTGAATATGGAGAAAACAAAAAACTCTGATTCTAGTTCCAGCATTCCCTGAGGAATATCAGTTTTCCGAGAGGGAGAAATACACAATTTTACCAGGAGTGACAATGTGTTTTAAAGTGCCAAATACTTCTTTTTTTGGACTTGCTGAAACATAGCACATGTAAAAACTATCTGAAAGGTAAGGGATGCCGTGCAATGTTACCAAGGAGGCACAGTGCCTGTCTCAAACTCACCTTAGATGGCATTTAATTTTTCCCTTTAAAAGTCTCTTTTACATGTTTTCCTTTCATTTTCTCCCCACTTAGCTTTTTCAATAGAGTTAAACTAGAGGCTAATCCCTTTAATTGTGGGGTTGTCTCCATCAGGGTACTTGAGAGAAATCAGTTCTAACTAAGGGCTTAAATTCAAGGCAGAGAAGTCAACCTTCATGAGTCCACCTGTTCACAGCAGCCTGACCACAATTAAGCAGAGTTTGTTTCCACCATGGACAATGCACACGAGGATGTTGCGACAGGACAAGAGGGGATGGCTTGAAACCGAAAAAGAGTAGGTTTAGATTAGAAAGAAATTCTTTACTGTGAAGATGGTGAGGCACCGGCACGGGCTGCCTGGAGAAGTTGTGAATGAGCTGAACCCAAGTCTTTTCCCTCCTTGGAAAGAACACTAGTCTCCAGGATATTTTTAGTTGGAAAGTATTACCCCCTCCTTCTCCTTCAGTAAATAATAATACAGAATAATAATACAGTTGCATGTAATAATTTACTGTCGTAATAGGAGATATTAAAAATGCCAACAACTGTTCATGCAAGACCTGCTGAAAAGAACTTTTGTGCTTTTAAAAATCAACAGTCCAACACTGAGATGGGAGGTTAACGTGATCCCCTTTGTGCAGTTGAGTTTGATACATATGGGAGCTATTTGTGAGCCAGTGCAGGCATATGGGATCAGACACAGAGGAGTTCTGAACTTTTCTGCAGACAGATGAATGAATTCAAGCCGAAGTAGCAGCACAGATCTTGCAGTAGCCAGTCCAAAAATAGTTAAGAAATCCCTTTTCTACATTTAGCACTGTGTGGGTGGGTTTCTGTGTTCACTGATGAGCTCCTAGGCTAGCTCGAGTTTTACAAGAGCTATAGCTCTTTATGTCTACAGTCAAAAGAGTGCAGGAGTTTTGAATATTAGCATGATATTATGTCCCTTTTTGCTTTCGTTGCATTCAGCATGGCTGGCTCCACTAAATAACACAGAAATCTTAACTGTAACAGAAAGATGATTTTGAAAAATGGTTACTTGGCAGACTATTATCCATTTTGTACCACTTTCCCTTGCCTTGTTCCGTCTCCTTTATTCTTATATGCGAAAGAAAGACAGATTTTTCCTCTCCTTTTTCTTTCTTTTTTTTTGCCCTGATCTAATTCTTGTGGCTGATATATAAGAGCACTGATACAACGTACTTTTTCATTTTGGCAGCTTTTTTTTTAAAACAGGTTCCATAGCATGATCAGACCGGTGACAAACGACCAAGCACTTCCACTTGGAATACTAACGCTGAATTATCTGGCTTCCTGGGGTGTAATGGAGATGCTGTGAGAATTAAAAAAAAATTACTGCACAGGAGCAGTGGTGACTGATGTAAGGTCTGCAAGCTGAGATTTTGACCTCAGCCGTTTCTACAGTAACTGTGCACTGCATTGTGCTTTCTATTCTCGGACTCGCCTTGGAAGCCAATTAAATTAAAAGGCTATTCATTTCATGATATTTGTCTCCAGGAGGCTCAAATAGAAATGCAAACGATCCCTGTTCAGAGTTCTCTGCATCAGAGAAACTGATATTGTACTGCTAATTTGTGATAACACCGCTAACCAATATGCAATCTCCAGTGATTTAAAAGATGTGCATAGGATGTACACTGAACTTACAAACACTGATTAGGGAGATCATGAAATTAAATCCTCTGAAGGGCACGTCTTTCAAACCCTCAAGGCAGCTCTTTTTCTTGGTTTAATCAGATAGTTAATCACTGTAACTCAGGCTTTCCAAGAGCCAGATTCATCAATACCAGGAAACATGGATTTGTAATATTGAACAGCTACAGTCTCAGCAAAGTTTGATGAGAAGAAAAGCTGTAAAAAGGTGGTTGGTAAGCACTTTGCTGCTTTAAAAAAAGCAGTGAAGGAAATGAAGGAGTATTTCTTACTAAAAATAAGGAATCATTTGAAGACTGATCCACCAGTTTGAACAAGACAGAAACATACTCCCAAATACTTTGGTCTCTTAAGGACTAGTCTTATTTACAGCTCAGTGAGAAATTAACACTTCGGTCAAATCACAGAAAACGAACTGTCATGAAACAAAATTATACTGTGCTTTTATTCTAAATTAAGCTTATGGTGTAGTTCTCCATGTCACTCAGAGCAACAGTAATTTCAGATCTGGAGGAATGACCTTCACATTGAAGGGAAGCGGGAAGATGGAAAATTACATCCTGCAACATGCCATTTGCAGATCATTTTTGCAGGCTGGCAACCACAAATTGAAACTTGCCTATCATCAATGGCAGATCAAATGTTAGGGATTTCCTAATGGCCATGGGACTGAAAGGCTTGCTGATAGAGAAGATGTGGGTTTATAACAGAGGCGTTTTATCTGGACATGGCTGGCAGGATGTAATAAGCCAAATGAGGCTGAAACGACAAAAATGTCTCCAGGCTTATGAAAACCTGAAGCACTATTTCTAGGAAAACTTGGCAGTTTAGACAAAATTGTCAAACACTTTAACTACCTTTTTAGAGAGACGAAATCACTCTGGGCCAGAGCCATTCACCTGCAGTGCTGAAACCCACTGACCTTCCACCAGGGGCGAGCTTGAAAGCAGTTCTCTGGGTTGAGAAAATGAACTTGCTTCCCTCTGCTCTGATTAAATTAGTTTTGTTTTCTTCCCTTCCTGACTCCCAGTAAAGTTCCAATCAGTTATTGAAGTATTCAAGACAGAAATATTTAAAGTGAAAAACTGATAAATAAGAATAGGGTTAAAATGGCTTGGAAATAGAAGCAAATATGAAAATTTCATGAAGGTTACTTCAGTATTTCTGGTCATTCCCTAGTACATTGACTAAAAGGCACTCAATAAAATGAAAGGTGAATGATTTAGAGATGACTGAAGGAGAAGCTCCTTTTCAGCCTGAGGATTTTATGCCACAAAGTAGCAAAACAGGTCAACTGTTTAGCTGGCTTCCAAAAAAGGATGAAAAACACTGTAGAGTACTGCAAACCAAAACACCTGGAGGGGTTTGTACATGTGCATGGATTTGTATTTCACAGCACAGGTGGAACAGTAGAAAGCAAGATCTGCACAATAAGGACCAGGAACTCTGTGCTGGCACAATCTTCTATAAATTGCCCTGTAATATTTCTTGAAGTATCTTCTGACATGGTTGGAATATGTCCTGATAAAAGAGAAAATGCTGCAAACAGGTCTATTTGATATGGAGCTTCCAGTCTTTCTGTGTCCTTTTTTGCCTAATTTCCTTGCTTTGAGATAGTTTTCCTTATTATTGTAATAATTGTGGAACATTAACTTTGAATTTGATGCAACAGTGATGGGGCAAAAATTTTTTAACCCGCCTCAGTTTTGCAGCTTAGGTGATGAGGTCTCATCAGAAGAAGGAAGGAAAATGATCTTTGATAATTTGTTTTTGTTTGGTTCTCCAAGTATAACAACCAATTTCTAATAAAAACTCAATAGCTTACCAAAGCTTTTCTCTTTCTGTGCAACTTCTTCCCAACTAAGTCTTTTACTGAATGTGAGTTTATTTGAAAAGAGAGGACAGAAAGTGGATTTTTTAAATTCATTTTTCTTAAGAAAAAGAAGTATTTTAAAAGACTAATTTCTCTTTTTCAAGGACAAATTTTTCTTTTTAAAAGAAAGGCATCTTTGGAAAAACCCGAAGGGAGAAACTCCAGGTGGAGCTCATTGCTGCAATGTAATTGTGGCCAAAGACACGAGCTAGTTTTGAAGGACTTGATTTTATAGAAGCAATGGCATTTAATTATAAGAGCTAATGATAAAAAGAAGTGTAATGGAGGGGAAAGAAAACTTGTTTCATGTAAGGATTTAACAATGCATTCAGGACAAGACCTGATTAGGACAAATTACCTCATTTTTTTTCTTTGTATCAAGTGTTCTTCACAATCACTTCAGGCATGTTGTCCTGTCCAGAGGTATGAGAAGACCTGAGATCTGGAAGTTTATTCCTGTGAAAGTAACAGAGAAAATACACTTTTAAATGTGGAAAACTATCTGACCATCCTGATGACTGTGAATAGTGACAGTGTTACCAGATGCTGCATCATGCACATACTTTATTATGTTATTTTGCTCCGGTATTTTTAACACAGAAAATTTAGTACTTTTTGCATGAGAATACTGAAAAACAAAAAAAAGGAAAAAAAAAACCTTAAAAAAAGCTTTGACTTTCTATGTAAACTTGAGCATTTTTAAATGTAGCTCATTTAAAAAATAAAAAGCATTATCAAGCAAAAAAATTTTGGTGAACAATAAATCAATGGGAGTTTTTGCTGACACTCTCCTCTTATTCATTGAAACATGGCACGTCATTTTAGGCACACATAAACCATGCACAGCATGGTGCTGATACAGAACACCTATTTCTCACTAAGAGTAAATTCAGCAGGCTATGCTGTTCCAAAGTACTAATCTTTGGTGATATAGAAGTAGGACATCCCTAAAAATAAGCCTTTTTAAGGCAGATGAAAAAAAAATCAGTCACATAAAGGCTTACTAAAGAAAAAATCCCCTGAGACTTAAATCAGAAGCTTCTAACTAGTCCCCCCTCCCCCCCCTTAGTTAAATTTCTGGTGTTTTCTAAGGAAAGCTAGAGATTAAGGAGTATAAAAGAAGGGACAATTTTATGAGTTCATTTGTATAATTAGAGGTTTAAACCATGAGGATCAGCAATGTTCTGCCTTGAAAGGTCAAATGCATTTGAGTATTCATATTTTAAGAATTAGGCCGAAAGAAGATCCAAAATTAGAGGGTATTTCGATAAAAACTTTTAAGTCTCTCTCAAGTAAACCAAAGTTAATTAAATAAAATTGTTCATGGCTGATTAAAGTGTATATTTGACCATCAGTTGCATCTCATATTCTGCTGCCTACCAGCTGGAACGTTTATGAGACTTCTTAAAACTTCATTAGAGCTACCTTGTGGAACAATTTAATCATATAAACTCTTATAATGCAGATGCACAAGTACAACAATACCAGCTGCTGCCTTCTGGTCCTGTCATGCTGCTCTACCCCTTCTTGCCCTGCCATTCAGCTCATCCCTGCCACATGGGGACTGCCTTTGCTGGATGCTCAGCTGCAAGAACAAGCTTATTTTTCCCACCTAACATCCAAGAAGGAGCAGTAAAGACACGGGGCTTCATAGGCCTGGATCTTACCGAGGGAACCCCCTGAGCAAAATGATTATCTGACAACCTAGACAATATTTTTGGGGGGTTTTTTGGGGGGATGGGTGAGCAGGTAAGTTAACACTGAGAGGACAATATCCACATATCTAAGTGCTTGAAATTATTCTTTTGATTCTCTTTCTCAAAGAATTCTGCAAGCCTCTGGCACAGGGCTGTCCTCTCTCGCTGAAGAGAAGAAAAAGCCTCAGCTAAAATGAAACATTTGGATTTTCAGGATAAAATGGCTTAATGTCTTCTCTACAGCAAAACAATGGAAGAAAAAGAAGAGGCAGCATTGCAAACAAGTGAGGTGACACAGCTCAACATGCAGCACTTCTTACTATGCAGCACACTTGCTAGTGCATCACATTTGAATGGTACCATTTATCTTTATAACCCTTTTCTTTCTAGACTGTATTTCATTTCTTTCTTTGTCTGACCTCCAACTCCTCTGTCAGAGGTGGTACAGACAATAAGCAGCAGCAACGGGAAGGAGAGCAGAGGCAGAGAGAAGTATCAATTTATACCACAGTCTTGGTGACTAATCACTCAGCAGCATCTCTTCAGAACTAGCACAATCTCTGAAAGGTTCCCATATGTTCAAGGCTGACTCTGTGCACATACGACAATCAGCTTCAAATTATAATCAAGATACTAGAATGCAACTTTGCAAAGTAAACAGCTGAGAAGACCAGCAAATATTTGTCAGAGAGAAGGCAACAGAGCTTTGGAGGGGGGAATCTGACTATGTCATGGGTTTGTCTAGGGGAAAATTTTTTACCACATTCCCACAAATTGCTCTAAGGTGAGAGAAGTTTATGCAGACAAAGAGATCTGATTGGGGAGAAAATAATATTAGGATT
>JAWMRA010000113.1:5470332-5480336 GCA_035584735.1 Pseudotriccus pelzelni | reverse complement strand
GCTGCAAATGGAGTTGTCTCTGTTTTTCAGCAATGTCCCACAAGCAGCAGGGATTTTTAGATCTGTCTTTTTCTCTGCTGAAGGGAGAGAGAAGGAGAAGGGGGGGAAGAAGCTGCCTCCCCCCTTCACCGCTCCTTTCTCTCACCGGCTGCTGCCAGCTTTAGATCTCAGTCCTTTTCCCTGCTGAAGGGAGAGAGAGGGAGAAGGGGGAAAAGAAGCTGCCTCCCCCCTTTGCCGCTTCATTCTTTCACCGGCTGCTGCCAGCTCTGACCTTGAAGGCTTCGTTATCTCTCTGGCTGGAATTCCTTCTGCAACAGTCCAAGCTCTCTTTTACAGTTTTTTTCTTCTTCATACTGTTACTCATCTGGTCAGAGAGGCTTCAGTGCTGCTCCTGCCCCTGGCCCAGGGCTGGGAGCAGAAAGGCCTGGCCCCCCTACCTGCGGGGACCTGCCATGTCTTCTCTCTTACATGGCTGCCCAGATTCCTTCCATGCCACCACCTTCTCTTCCGTTTCTTCTTGAAGATGTAATTAGCAAAGACGTCACCTAAACTCCTGATTGGCCTTTGTCTGGAAATTCATCTGGACAAACTATTTCAAATCCCCAAGGAGAAGGACTTTTGCAAACCCATGACAGACTACTACTACCTTCTGGTTGGGTTGATCAGTGTTCAGCCTGGGGAAGGAAAGAGCACTTGCAGAGGGACCACTGAGGGCACTACACTGATGGGACCTCTCCCTCATGTCTGAGAAGAGTAGTAGCCAAGCTGTGTCACTCCTGTTTCCCTCCAAAAATAACCCTGAAAAATTACCTGCAATGCAGAATGGATGTTGTCTAGATAAAGTCCCCTTGCCATGAGGGTTGAAAGGATTATTCTTTTTATTGCCAGCCCCCAGAATGAACTGTACAAACAGCCTCACGGAGCAGCAAGGTTCTGAGTGATTCAGCTTTTCTGCACAGCAACAGCAGGACAATGTGCTTCAGTTCTAACAGGCTGGCATCAAACTGCCTTCTCCCTCTTCAAGGCCTGAGGACTTCTCTTCCACAGGACTCCTCCAGCAATCCCAGTATTGCAGCCCATCATGCCATGGGCATGCAAAGGCATAGATGGAGTTCACATACCCTGGGCTCAGTTTGCAGCAGCAACTACATGCAGCCTCTCTCCCTGTGCATATCAGAGTTTATGATGATAATTTAAACATTTCTTCTTGCTCTCCACTTGGTCCCTTTTTATTGTAGCATCCTGAAGGCCTCTACATAGGAAAAAGCAGGTGTGGGAATAGCTAGAGATATTCATTAAGACCAGATTTTCATAGAGATGACAAGCCAAATCAGCTCCAAACTTCTACTTCTTAGCATTCAGCTTTAAGAATCATTTTGTTTTACAGACAGAAAAGTTATCTGCTGGGGTACTAAAGCCTCCAGCCATTTAGCTTCCATTTCAGCTACTCTGCATTGAATATTCCCCTTGGAAATTCATAGAGCTACTACACTGTCTGTTACATGTGTTATATAAAGACAATCAGGATGAGGTATTTGGGCACTGACCTGCTTGATTTTATTTCTGGCATTCTCTCCTTCCCACCCCACCCCACATATATTTGTGAAGCGTGAAATACATTTGCCCTTCCTGACTCAGTTCTATTCTTTTTCAATCCTGACAGAACACTTGAGGTTGGTAAGTGCTAGGCTGGGTCATGTTTTCAAATGAAGTAAAAAACACCCCACAGCCCTGAAGCAGACTGATATAATTTTGGTTTCATAGCTGCCAATCATTTTTCATCAGTGTTTCAAGCATAAAAGATTTAGCAGCGTCTGCATAAAACTTCAGTGACACAAACCTTTGATGTTCTGTCAAGCAGCTTTGCTTTTCCCCCTGTCATACAGATAGCAGTCACAAATTACTCCCTGGCAATCCTAGGTGAGGATTATGAAGATTATTAGAAAAAGATGAGGTTTAAAGAGTTATTAAAAGTACCTCTGTGTTTCAGCAACATGCAAACACGCAATTGTGTCCTTCGCAAAACCCCCCTGGTTTTCTAATTTTTAATCTGCTGCTGATTTTCCTCTGTGTCAACTGATCTCTTTGGTTGGGCATTTTCACCTCAGGTTTCAAGTAATCAAACTGTCACGAGCATCCTCCTAAGAGAAAACACTGGAACAAACAGAAAACCACCACATTAGTAATCTGCTTGTGAGCTGCAATCACATGCACAGAGCCTGAGCAGAGCACATGTTTCTCTGAAGGGTCAGTTGTGCTATTTGGAATGTGACTGCAGGATAAAACTACATGGCAATATAGAATTAGAATATAGTGTCCTATTTTATTTTAAGCTACTGCCTTCTTGAATGGATGTACCATCTGTTTCACTGCTAACGAATCCAGGACAACTTTTTGCCCTGGCTTGAGTTCCATTGGGTTGTCCTGAGTTTTTTTGTGGCCACCAGTTTAAATTAAACAGGTGAAATGCCACTACAAGAATTGATGCTTAAAAATCCGCGCCTTATCCAGTAAAATCTTTCACCTAAATAATGCGTGTTCTTATTATTTTCTGATCTGCAGTTTTATTTCATCAGCAGCATCTGCAGTTTGCTGTGTTCTGTATTTTGCTATGACTCTGGATTGTGCAGATCCTTGGAGCACACATTCCCTCAACTGCCAATGCAACTTTGGGGATGCAGGTCTCTGAGATCTTTGCTTCACGACTACAAGTGATTTTTATCATCCAAATGGGCTTTAGCTGCAAGATAGTGATAACAGAACTTCTCCAAGTAATTGATCTGCCCAAGGTTACGCAAGGAGTGGAGGTTAAAGAATATCAGCATCTTCCACAAAGCCTTGGAAATTGTTACTAGGGACCAGTATTAAGACTTTTGAATTTTAGAATGATGCTTGGGCTCTGTTGCAAATACTTTGCAGGAAACTGTCCTATCTGAATAATCTCTGATGCAATCTAGGAAGAGCACAGCAGTTTAACGAAGGGATGAGAGGAAAGTAAGAATAACTAGTAATAAGTCAAAGAAATAGGCTTAGTTGTCTGTAGAAGATTTGCTGATGAGTGTTTCATACACATAGTCATATGGAGACAGATAGGCATCCAGATCCCCAAAACTGAGTAATTCACTCCAAGTGCCTCAAATTTCATGGCTTTCAAGATTTAAAGTGACCTCTTCCAAGACTAGACAGTGATGAAAGATCAAATCAAGGAAACTTTTCCTGTCTTATACCTTAAGAAGTCAATGGTGCTATACACACACCATTTATGGGATTATATTTTGCTGTGCTAGTAGTCTCATTTATTCCTCAGTATTTAATTATCAAATACCTCAATGAACTCCTCAGGATACAGCTACAACTCATCAAAAATTATTCACTGAAAAGAGCTGTTGAATAACATTTGACACACGCAGGAATCCATTTGTAGAAAATCCCCAATCAGCAAAATTCATTCACTAAATTATACATGATTAATTATTCACCCATCTCTCACCACACAACTTTCCCCCCTCCCCTTTGACAAATTCCTAAAACGATCAAAATGCTGATCACAGCCCAACAGTTTATACAGCCTCTTGCCTTTATGTCTCCCGGTTTCTTCCCTCCAGTCCTTCAGTGAGCAATCCCTTCTGGTTCAGCAATTTGGCGAATCAGAGAAATTTTGACTTGCGATTATATAACTGCTACAAGGCACTCCAGTCAGCAGGAATGCCAGCCAGGAGATTCACAGCTGGAAAAATGAAGGAACAGCCGTCTCCCCCTCCCATAGGACTTCTATTGGGTATGCAGTCCTCAGTTCTGAATGCTTTGATTTATTGGAGGGAGAAGTAATGTGAAAACACTGTCAGGCTTCTGCAGCCACTGAGATATTAGACTGCTCCATCCATGTACATCACGCTCAGGAAAAGCACAAGAATCTGGAAGCCTATAAATTAGAAGATCCTGGAGGAGTGGAAGGAGGAACGAGGAGGGTAACCTTAGCTTGTGATTAGCTCTAAATCCTGAGAAACATGAAACAAATGCTGGCTGTTTCATGAATTACACTTTGCCTTTCCCAATTGTTCCTTTATTTGTAATCTCCAGCAGAAGTGCAGACCCACACTCCTCCTGCTCCTGGCTTGCAGTCACTCAGGCCAGCAGCATCTGCCTGCTCTGTTGTGCTCTTTTCCCCCACATATCTTTTTTAGAAACCACTTATTGAGATCTTAAACCTGATGTATTTTTAATTCTGCTGTGAAATCATTACTTGGAGAAGATGCTGCTTTGGCTGACAAGGCCTTCCACCAAGCTGTGGATCCTGCTCTTCTCTCCCCTTCGCATCTACTGTATTCCCACTTTTTAAGGGATCTCTTTTAAAGAGATCTCTTTTAGTCAAGAGAAATGAGCTCTCTCTTCCCACCCCTTCTGCACAGTGCCTAGTTAATACTATTTATATAACAAATCTCCAACTATTAAAGGGTAAACTGCAGCTACAAAATTCATGCTGCACAGACTTCTAAACCTGAAATAACCTTCACTTGTGTGTTATAATTTGTACTAGATCTCATGGTCCAAGGCTCTGTAAACCATTTTCAGTCCTGAACCAGACCCATAACTTACTTCACATCTGATTTCCAGAGTGTAAGGTTCTGTGTGATATTCTGTATCCTCCTCAACTCTAAGCCTGCTTGCAGGTGATCCTCCTCTGCATTGATTGATCCCAATTAGCCTAAAAAGAGCCAGGGCCTCTTTTGCTCCCATCCTGTACAACCATGAAATCACTTAAATTCACTGCACAAATATCATCATTCATATCTTCAGCTCTTCAGACAAAAGGGACCTTTCCAGCAGAACACATTGGACTAGACCTCCTTACTGCAGGATTTTCCTTTTAAAGCATTTCCTAGGGCTCACTCCTGGCTTGATGTGGGAAGAGAAGGCAGGAGAGCCTGCAATTTTGGGAAGAGCAGTTGACTACAGCTCTTAACTAGTCATTTTGCAGCTAACCCTCTGCAAGGCAGCTCTCTTCCACATAGTAAATAGGCTTATTTATTCTTCTCACATCTCATTACTAATGCTCTCAATGTATCCTAAGTAGACAAGCAACCAGCTTCTGTCCTTGGATACCAGCCCAGTTCTCCTTGACTTCACCAGCAGGCACAGACTATCTGAGGAAAGAATTCAGCACAGTATAGTATTTACACTACATGCTAATTATTAAAACAGCCACCAGCTCCTGTTTCCTAAGCAAAGATATAAATTCCAGGTCATTACATAAAATGACTTTATAGAGCATTTGCAGAGACCATTAACTTAACTACAGCTCTCTGTTCACCCTTCAGAGGAAAAGGGACATCTGAAACAGCAGCACTCCACTCTCTCCTCACCTGCAGAGGTGTGGTTGCAAACCAGGAGGGATGTTGGACATCTCACTCACTGCGTGGTCCCCAGTGGGAACTTGATTTAAATTCTGTGGGCAGCAGGTGAGGGAAGGGATTCTGTCCCTCTGCTCTGCTCTGGTGAGACTCCACCTGCAGTGCTGCATCCAGCTCTGGGGTCCCCAGCATAGGAAAGACATGGACCTGTTGGAGCAAGTTAATTAGATGGATGGAGCAGCTCCCCTATGAGGAAAGGCTAAGAGAATTGGGGTTGTTCTGTCTGGAAAATAGAAAGCTCTGAGGTGACCTAATTGCAGCCTTCCAGCACCTGAAAGGAACCTACAAGAAAGATGGAGAGGGACTATTTACTAGGGCCTGTAGTGACAAAACAAGGGAGAAAGTCTTTAAACTGACAGAGGGCAGGTTTAGATTAGATATGAGGAAGACATTTTTTACTGTAAGGGTGCTGATGCGCTGGAACAGTTTGCTCAGAGATGCTGTGGCTGCCCCATCCCTGAGAGTGTTCAAGGCCAGGTTGGATGCAGTACTGAGCAATCTAGTCTCTAGTGGAAGGTGTCCCTGCCCATGGCAGGGGGTTGGAACTGGGTGATCTTTAAGGTCTCTTCCAACCCAAACCATTCTGTGATTCTCTGATTTTGTGGCACACCAGGAAAACCATTTTGAGATCTTGCAGCTGATCCAACAACAAAAGGTGAGGGGGCATCTTCCTGTGAGTAAGACCTTGCTACACAGCAGAGTCATTCTAGGCCTCTCTCAGGAGTCCTGTGCCTCATTTCTCCATCCGTAAAACAGGGATAATACTTCCCTCACACACAGGTGATAGCGAGATGAAAGATGCTCAAAGATTAAGCGTAGTCCATAAACACATGACAAGTTTGATTTGGTACAAGCTGGTGACAACTGGAAATTTCAAAGGCAATTAATTTCACAGATTTTAGTGCCATTTCCAAGCATCTACTCTGCTGCTGCAGTTCACTTTGCAAATCCACAGCTGTCGAATAGAAGTCATTAAGGGAAGGGGGGAGAAGCCACAGTTTTTGTAAGAAGTGATCAGGAGCAAATTAATTCATGTAGGCTATGAATTTTGCATCAGTAGGTTTCAGTGCAAATCCAGTTGTAGTCAACAGTTTATATTCCCCCTCTAGCTATTGTTTTGAGCTATCTTCAGATGCATACTGATCTCCCTGAATTGCTTTATAGGCTCTTAACATTGCAGAGGTTTTCTTTGCAGCTGATAACCCAAGGCTGGTACCTTCAGGCTAAAAGCTGACACTGTAGAGCTCATGTGTACCAGCTCAGTGGAGCTGTGCTGATGGACAGCTGAGGGCCTCATTTGTAATTAAAGAGTAGAAAAATTGATTTCTGAAAAGCAGTTCTGGGATGAAGGTGGAGTTTGCTATGAACTCAATAGCTCTGGAGTTTCAGATAACAGCTTTTAAATTTTTTTCTGTGCAGGGAAACAGCCTGTCAGACGTTTGTGCTTCTACCACCTAACTGGTCACAACTCATTGCCCACACAATCACAATATTCCAAGATGAAATCAAAAGAAATTAATTCTAGGTGATTTACCTAATCCAGTCACAGCATAGCTCCAGAAACAGATTAATGAGCACAGTCAAGGGAGCAGGGGTGTGTGAACATCTCTAAAACTATGAGATGGTCTGCGGAAAAAAGGCTTTTTTGGTGGCTTTCCCAGCAATCAGTTCTCAGAGAAATCATCCTCACCTGATATGATCAAAAAGCAACTGATGAGAGCCCTTAACCTAATAGGAGTCAATTTAAAGACAAAAAAAAGGCACAATTGAAGCCTCTCTCCTGACTGTTCAGGGTTCCATGTCCATTGTTAATAGCCATTAAAAGATTTCTCCAAGATATTCTTCATGCCACTTCCACTGTCCTCATCCTGCTGATTGGTGGCAGGCTGAAGACCTCTTCGTGCCAGACATTTAAACAATGCACAGACACACAACTCACTCCAACTTAGATCTGACACTTTTCCTCAAGATTGGGTGGGCTACTCACAGAGACAGACAACTCAGTAACTTCAAAGCCCCCTGCCTCAGCTAACAAGAAACAAACTGCTTCCCCAATGACTCCTCTTGAGGGACTAATGCAGGACAAACCTGTGATATTTGCATTAATTAATCTTTAAATATAAAGCAGAACAGATTCTGCTTCTTTAATATATTTTCACAGTAGTTAAATGTACTTGTTTTAAAAGCCAGTAACATGTTTGCTCTGGAAATATTTTGCATTTATATTTACCTTTTGGCTGGCAGTTCATTTTATGGGAAGATCTGTTGGAACTAAAGCAGCTGAAGATTACAAAGATTTTAGAAAGGATTTACATCTGAGGGCCCTTTCATCATGATTTTCAGCAATGCTACTCTTTTCAGTTTAGTGACATTTAAGGATATCGGAAATATTTTGGTGACAAACCCCACCAGTGAGCTCAGCTGCCTGAGGTGAGCTGGGCTTTGTTGCACCCATCCTGATTCCTGCTGCCTGTGGAGCAGGTTTGATCAGCAGATATCAAAGCCCTCTGCAGAGGTGCTTGATTTGATCCTCCCATTTTTGTAGTGGGGGAAACTGGGATATAAGGAGAGAAAGGAACAATACTGCTTGAAGGCCAGCAGAAGAGGGTTAGTTTTTTCCTTGTTTGCTCACAGCAAGCACCATAAATTACAAGGTGCTCACTCACTCCATCCTCTCCAGTTATGTCAAAGTGCTTTGAGACCATTATTAGGGTATTCCTGCACTACCTAGTCTTGCTTTAGGATTCGGTATCCAGTTACCTACACTTCCCTCTGCTGCTGGGGCAACTCTGTGTAGAAGGGACCTGGTATCATGTCAGTGCACTGTCTGCATCTTTTAATTTAACATGACAGTAAAAATGGACTTCAGTAAAACGATGTCAACGGAAGGACCTGAGGCACGAGTTGGTTCTGGATGGGAGAGTGTATGTGCAAATCTGTAAGACTGTGTAAGCTCAGACATCCATCAAAGTGAAGAAAAGCCTTTCTGGGGCTCAGCTCCTCTTCAGCCCAAAGAGCTCCCAGGTTCCAGGCACTCTCTCATAGCATTGCTGGCCTGGGAAAGCAGAGCTGCTGCGCTGTTATCACTGCTGCCCTAACCCACAGCAGCGACACATGGTGTCGGTGATGACACCCCACTGCCTGAGCAGCTGCATCACTCCTGGCCTTTGTTTTATGTCCTGATTAGCTGCAAGAAATTTGCTGTCACACAGAAATCAGATTGACTCCCATTACACTGGTTGGGAACAGTATTTGTGCAAAGATTCTCTAAAGGCAGACGTGAGGTTCTGTGTTTTTTAATAAAGTCCACAACTGAATGTTATAAATTGGTGGGGGAAATCAATACTTTGGTCACTGAGTAAATGTTTTTGAGTTCTTTACTGGCTCTAAGATTTACTGTTTAGCCACTCCAATTCCCATCATGTGCAAATGTTTCCTATATTAACAGGAGAATAATGATTTGTGGGCAGTGAATGGGAAACAGGACATCAGTTTAATGGGGCCATTTGGGGTTAGAACAAAATGACAGAACGGCAGGAAGCAGTTAAAAGCTTCCCTCTCAGCAATCAAAGCCCTGCAATTTTGAGTCTTTTCCTCCAATCAAGTAGTGTATTGATGAGGAACCAGTTCTGATAATGACCTTTGAAAGACCTCATTCTGGCCTTCTCGGGTAATTCATTTGTCTAACTATGGTGTCCTAACAGGAGCTCAGCAAATGCATGTCATCTACACAATCACTCGAGATGCATGACAAATGGCAGAAACCTAGGGGAGGAGATTTCTTTTCCCTTATCTTGGTTGAATTTTTTTCCTTTGAAGGCTCCTGATTTGACTTACTCGTATTGCTTTTTTCTATGTGCATCTTCCCCTCTCCTTCCTGTCTGTCCCAGCTCATTGAAATTATGGACAGACCATCTTTACTAATTCATCAGTCCTACTGTAACTCAATGCATGAGTTCCTTCCTATGCTTCGTATTTTTACATTTCATTCTGTAAGGCTGCTCCTAGATCAAGTCACACTCACATTACATTCCAAGCTTTAGTTCAATTAATATCACTTTTTTTGGCAGTGCTGAAAAGAAATTCTCCTTTTGTTTTTTTCAAAGGCAGCCACGGAGTGCTGAATGCCAGCTTCCCTAGATGGGGAATGGTAGGTGTTTGCTCTCAGTCCTGCTAATGTCAGGAGCTGTATTTCATTACACAAAAATATACCTTCAAGCAGCGACAACAAACCTGCCAGCACAGACTGAGCTACTGGAAAATGTCAGGAATGAATGAGGACAAAAAGGAGCTTTCAGCTGATTTTAGTGACTGTTCCACAACCTGTCTTCAGTTTTAAGGCTCTTCGGCCTTTTCCCAGTATGCTGGAGATGGTGATAACCATGATCACCGTGACTGCTCTGCTAGGGAGCTCTGCTTGTAAAATTGGAACAAAACTGACTGCCATGAGCTGGTAGGGACCCCAACTTTTAAAGATCTCATCCTGCACTTCAGTGACTTTTCAAGCTCCTAATACCAGAAGTTCTCTATCAGCCTGCACCTCAGGAAGTCTTCCATCATCCCCGTATCACCATTGGCGAATCAGAGCTCAAA
>JAWMRA010000113.1:5444714-5470067 GCA_035584735.1 Pseudotriccus pelzelni | reverse complement strand
TTAGCCATCAGCGTGCTTGTAGCAAGCGTGGGTAGAGCCCTTCCCAAATCTTCATTCACGAAGCCTAGCCATGATGAATACCAGCTCAGCAATGCCGTGAAATGCTGACATGAGATGAACTCCCTCTGTTAGTTCAGATTTCTTCCAAACTTCGGCAGGCATTTTGCCAGATCTGGGATCATCCATCCCCCCTGCAGCTGGCAGAAAGGTGACACAGAAATCACAGCACTTGCAAAGGCCATCCTGTGTGCCCCAGCTAATTCCCCACAGAGGCATCACTGGATTCACACCAAATCATTAGAAGCATTTAAAAAGGGAACACAACACCCTGCTCCTGCCATCCTTGGAAACAGGAAAGCTTCCTCTGCCAGCTGGGTCTCGGGATTCCTGCTCTTTGCCATCTTACTGTAAGCCAACAAAGACCATGTGTAGAGGGGTAAAGGAGAGAGCTCGATATGACAATTACAGGCTGTACTTGAAAATTGTTTTCCTAAGCAGGGTCAGCCAACCTTGCTCATGCCCAGGCATGGAGGAGGAAAAACATCTTATGTAGCATATATTGTGAAGAAACTACCATATGAAGCATGGAGGACAAAGGCAGAGACATGTATGGACTGTATTCTAAGGCAGCAAAACAAATTCTCCGTTTGTAGGGTCTAGGAAAGTCTCGAGCACAATCAACTGTTAAAATCGTTTAAATAGTTGTCATGACTCTATTCTTACCTTGTGTCTGTTGATTTGGCTCCCATGATGCCTGAATAGCTTTCCTGAAGCCAGTTTGCTGTCTATTGTCTGCGCCTGATGAGAGCTGTTATTTCTGATTAGAAATTCTTTGTATTCCAGATCTCTGTCCTTCCCTTCTCTCTCTCAGCATATTTTTCCCTAAGCTCTGAAGGTGTCTGATGTAGGTACCACCTCCAGCATGCCCTAGTGGGTAAGAACAAAGCAAGAACATGTCACACCTTAGCCTAAGGCTGCAACCAAGGGGCAATATCCTCACATCTGGAAGTGCCTTTATACTGTGTTACCTCCATGCTCTGAAAGTTCTGCAGGATTTAGTATTTTCAAGCTAAATATGGTTCCATCATTCTTTTATTCATAAAAAGTCCCACTACAGAAACAAGCTAGACAAGCCAAGCTCCAGCTGTCTATGAATTTATTTTATTGCATCACAACTTCCTAAGAACAAGGCGTTAAAGAAAGCAGATGTTTCCATGTGTACTTTTAAAGTAGACGTGAGCCCTGTCTCCCAGCACCTCCCCTGAGCCCACAGGGACCATTGACTCTGTAAAGACAGAAGCATGAATTAGCCTTTGCAGAATCACAACCCTTGCACCTTACAAAAAAAGTGAATTAATGCTCATTTTCCCTTTTGAGCACAACCAGCAATGGGCTGGAGAAAGTGAGGCTATGGAATACTGAAATACATCTGTACATACAAAGGAATTATCTTGCCTCTCCTGCCATGCTAGGCCAGTGTTCAGTACATCCAAGACAGTTTCCAAGCAGCACACCAAAGCACTGGGATGTCCCACTCTCACTCAGCTAGTCCTTTGCAACCAGGTGTACCCAGTGCCCTCAGTCTCAGCGCACAAGGCAATTGCTGGGCTTCGAACACATGGAAGGCTCTGGCATAGAGCAGGAATAGGCAGCCCAGGGTAGAATGCAAAATGAGATTCACAGTTGTGAGAAATCACAATCACATGCCATTCAGCAACCCAGCTATAACCCTCCATCACCCAGACTACTGCGATACAGGATCCCAGTTCTTTGGCTCATGGAATCACCTTGCTCATAACAGCCCTGGACCTGGGAGCCTCCAGCACTGCCTTCACACAGAGGTTCCCGTTGCACTTTGCGCCTTCCAGTTCCTCACAGCTGCTGAGTTGTTTGACACAATGCTCAGCATGTGGTTGCTGACAGCAACATGAGGTGTTTCACCCTCAGGGAAGTGGAAACCCCACTCAGATACCTCCCATGCAAGCCCCTGTTTGCTGTTAGGCTAAAACCAGCCAAAGCTATTTCTGAAGCACCTATGGTCCCCAAGCAGCACTTAATGTCACTGTGAAGCTTTAAAAATGAGGCCTAGAAAATTGCCCTTGCAAGGATTTGTTCAAATGTAAATCCCACTGTATCAGAATGGAGGATCCCTGAAGGCCAACTGTGTTATCTTTTGTCTATAGAAAACAATTAGGAAGCTGATTTTAAAATGCTACCATTAAAGGCTTAATATAAATACATTTCTGATGGTATCAACAAACTTCAAGAAGCTCTTTCAAAATACCAGTGCCTTCAAGCAAAATAGCTGGTTTTGTTTTCTCCTTCATGGTGAGCAGATTACAGGCAATTTACACACACTTTCTAGTCTTAAAAATACTTTATCTGTGCTATGCATCTTATGTGCTATGAGTTTCACACACAGACTGTAAAAATATACATAAAGCCTCATACAAATTTACTGTTCTGTTTGTAGATAAAGCTTGGGGGCAGGCACACAAAATCTGAGGAGCAGGAGTTCTGTAGAATTTAATAGAAATGTTTGTACCTGAATTTTAGATAATGAGATTACAGTGGGATTTCAAAATTAATTTCCCTTTCTTGGGCAGTTTCATGTTGTGTTTTGGGAATAATCACGCAAAATGAACACTACAAATGAAAATCCTGGCTTTACTGAGGTCACTAGGGCAACTCCTACAGATTTCAGTTGGGCCAGGGCCTCACTTGATGAGGCAGCCTTAGGGAGAAAATAAAGTCAGACTTCTAGAAATGCAGCAGCATGCCAAGAAGCCTTTTCTTAATTTTATTTTGAACATGGTCACACTGCCATCTGAGAAAGCAGCTCCTTTCATTGCCTTTAGGAAAACAGCAGGCATTCCGGCTCCCACTGATTCCCTGCAAGGAACAGGCTTTCAAAGCTGCTGCTTTTTACAGTATCCAAATACTGTTGATGGGCTGAAGTCCCCACCTCACCCCTGTGCCAGGATCTCAACTTCCACTGAGGGCTGGGCTTGGGAGGTCTAAAAAAAGCTCTCTCAGCTTTCTTAAGCTTGTCCTGGGCTGCAGGATAACTGGTCTTGCTTTTCAGAGGCCAGGAAATCCTGGGTTCCTATACCCAAAGAGCTGAGCATTCACAAGGAACCTGTTTTAGACAGGACCTTGCCCTCGTGAGGGGCAGGAGCTGTCAGCTCCTGAAGAGTTTCCAATTGAGTGGGAACAGAGTCCCTTCTCCACTAAGCAGGACTGAATTCAGCTCTGCAGGCTAACTCCTCCCCAGCCCAGAAACATCCCATCACTTTTTCCTTCCACTTCAAATTCCTTTTTTTCTGGTGCAAACACATATGTGCTTCTCTGCCTCTTGCCTGTTTATCAAAGAATGTGAGGCTGCCAACAGCACCCATCTCCTCTAACATACCAACTTAGACTTTTGCTACCAACATGGTCCTTCCTGCACCAAATCACATTGAGAGGTGGTGTCATTAGTAAAGTACAAGGCGTAAGATAGTTCCTGCTTAAAGCCACTTCCACACAAGAAGTGCAGGACACATAAGAGAACTGGTTCAGGAATGTAGCAGTTTCTTACCAAGTGTTGCAGTAAGAACTCCCACAACTTACCAGAAGTTAAAAGTTTGATGCCTGTAAACAGGCTTTAATCACAATTTTGGATGAACTCTGAAGGTACTGATTTTTACTGGGGAAGACTTCTTCAATTAAATTGCCATGTCTATCAGACCGTGGAGTATTTCTTATCAGTAGCTTAGTAATATATGAAAGGTCTTAGAGATAGACATCATGGAAGTGGGGCTTCAGCTTCACTGACCACAGAAGTATTTAAAATGGCATCTCAAAGCTTCTGGAAGAAAATTGTTAAGTAAGAAAATAGTCAGAATTCTGAATAATATGATATAATTAACTTTTCAGCAGAGAACAGCCTCTTGGCACTAACCACGTCCTTTCTGATCTATCAGAGACTGAAATGCATGGTCTTTCCTGTGCCAACTGTCTTTTAGAATAAACAAAAGGCCCTCCCCCTTCATCTCGACGTACTTAATAATATTAATAGAATGTTAAAATATTAATGCTACTAGACAAGGTCTTTCATAAAGCACATAAATGAATTCATTCACTCTACCTCATTAGCTTAATCGTCAACCTTTTTACAATGTAACTGATTAACATTTCCATTGTTCTTCCTTGTTTTTCCCTTAGACTTTTGGTTCTTTGGGGATCAAAAGATCTCTGAATACATAAGCTCAACAAATATCCCTACAAAACTGTACAACGATAGAAATTTCTACAAGAGATAACTAAGTAAGGGCTTTCACAGCTCATGCTTCAAAGATATGCAGGAAACAGTAACTTAAGAATCATTTTTATTTGTATGTTTAATGTGATCATACACATTCATGAGTCCAACAAGATCTGCACTGTGACATTAAAGATACAGTACAATAACATTCAATGTGAGGTACTTCATATATTTATATATATATCTGTCCTTTATAAATAATGCTGTAAGCCTGCTAAGGTCAAACATTGCTTCAGCACAAATGGGTGCTGGGACCTGAAGTGAGCTGAGTTTATCACAACAAAAAAAAGAAACAAATCCCAAAACAGTTCAGTGCAATAAGTATGCAGAAATTAGAATGTTTACTTAAATACTATTTTAGATATGCAGAAAGTATATGACATTATACTTTCTTATCACAGATTCCTCTCACCAGGAAAATCAAAGATACAAGTAGCAAAGATGGCATGGTACAGTTTAAGACAGAATCTACGAGGTGATCTCTATCGACATTACATTTACATTCCAGGCTGATGTGGCTGATGCTTGCAAGATATCAGTCAATGTATTCAAGCTTGGATGCTACTGCTAACCAAATCCACATTTAGACACCTACTGAAGTGCCCTGATGTCCCAAGGTGACTGGTGCTGGCCACCCTCTTATATGCCAGTACTTGTTAGCATCAGGCAGTGCTCAGAAACAAGTCACACTGTGAGCATCAAAAGGTGTTTTGGGGTGCTTTTGTTTGATCATTCATACTGGAAACCTTTACATGCACCAGCTCCTAAAACCTGGAATGGACTCAGAGGAATTAAGCCAGAGGTTGCTTTCATCCTACTTTGTCAAAAGGATTTCATAAAAGAAGCAAATAAGAATAATTAACAGCTCATTTTTCCACATATTACTGCTACAGGGTATTCTGAACTTCTGTTCCAGCCAGTGAACGTAGCAGACAGCTCACCTATGTTTACAGGTAAGTAAAACCAAAAAAATAAATTAAAAGTGAGAACCCAGGTCTAGTTATACCAATGCAGTACTCTCTGACTTGTCCCACCAGCCGAGGCACCTGTTTTTTTTCCCCAAATGACTCAGAACGCATTTTGCTACCAAAAGCAACTTGTCAATCTGATCATCACTCCGAGTAATTACATCTGCATCAGCTGCTTGCTGTAAGAAAACTTCATCAGCTGATTAGCATCTTTCACTGCTTTCAAATGGATCTAGATAAATGGAACTGCTGTCTAGATGTTGTCTAAAAGCAGATGACCATTACCTCATCACCATCTTCGATTCCTTTTTGCGATCTCTTCAGCAACTCTTCCTCCACTCCATACCATTTATACTCTTGTCTATTTTCAGCTGCAGATCTAAATATAAATAACTGGAGGTTTTTTTAAATCTCTCTCTGGGAGTTTTCCATGGAGCATTCTGTTTAGCTTTCACTAACAGTCTGGATTATGTACATCTGTTACAAAAAACAAAATATTTTTCTCCGTATTTTGAGGGTATTTACATTTCAGAGAAAGCTTTGCTTACACACACGTACATACGTATATAAAACATTAAGCACTAAGATGGATGAAAGGCATAAATCCTGCAGGGCTAGCTTTTTACCTGGCTCTCCTTTTATTACCTAGAGAGAAGATCTGGGCTTTGGCCATAAAGTGATGTCTATGCTCCAGTTTTCCTTACTTCAGATGGTATTTCGGACACTGCAAATATGTATTGGCACTTTAGGATGGCCGGGGGCCAGGACTCCAACCGTCCAGCAACACTCAGAGTAATAGCATTAAACTGGTAAGAAATCATATGAGAAAAATATTTTTATTACAGAACTGACAAGTGAGTTCAGGGTTATGCTACATTAATGTGTGATATACTATAACATTTATCTTCAGCCTGTCTGAAGAATCACTTGGTCCCTATCATTTCATTAAAATGTACAGAACAAACAGAACCCACTTCAGAGGTGAAGGAAGAATGAGATGCTTTACAACAGGTAGTGTATCTCTGAGGAGCAACTGTCCCAGTGCAGTGGTGAAGGATTTGCTCATGCTTAAATAGTACCTGTAGTTCTTATACTGGCTTCCTTCCCTCATATAAGGAGTATCCCTAATATTTTCCAGAAATGATACAGACATACAATAAGAAGTTTGTGGGGAAAAAAAATTCAGACAAGGAAAGGGTTCTGTACCACATAATCCTCTGATTGATGTGTAGCCATAAGCAGTTGCAAGAGATCCAACATTAACCCATTAGAGAAGACTTCTTCCTCCTCACTGCTATCTGATGATATACACTAAGTGTAATATGACCACAGGTGGGAATCTTCTGCCTTTGTCTAAATTGCAACTGGTAATAAAAAGAAAAAAAAATCTCATATTACAGAAAAAAGTCCAAGTTGGGATTGATACATTCTGTTCCTCTATAATCTGCCTCTACCATTTTCAGGAAGAAGAAAAAAACCCACCCAAACCAAACAAAAACTTATCCTGCATCAGATGATTGATATTAATTCCTATTTACTTAGCAAAGAAAAGCCATTTAAGGAGGAAATCAATGTAGCAAAAACTAGGTGATGGGAGTAGAGTTTCAAGAGCTGCATATACAATTCGAACACGTGCAAGTATCTCCTTGGCTTAGAGGTGGGATTCCTCGTAAGTGAACTCCGAGGGTTACTTGCCAAGCCCACATGCCTTCCTCACTATAAACATGTCCATGCACTGTGGGCACAGTCAGCATGCTGTGTAGCTTCCTGAAAGATGCCTCCTTCTCTCCATCTTCCCCTGTAGCCACCCCAAACAGCTGGCTGCAGGAAAACCTCACAGGATGAAGGTTTAAAACCTGTGCTTTTTCTGCTCACAACTGAGGGACTTCTTTCAGCTCCCATGGTCAGAAGCAGCTTGGCTTATTGGAATCTCCGAAGTCTGCAGAGCAGACAGCAGAGAGAGCCATGAAACACGGCTCTTCATTTTCCTACCCCTACCTCCCCAAAGAATTACAGGTGGAAAGCAGAAACTGGAGAAAGAGAAAATGGATCAATGAAGACAGTGTTTAGTGAGATATAAGAGGGGGATGTCCTCTGGTGACTCACAGGTGCATCAAAGAAAGAGTCAGTGTCACCAGCAAACAAGCACCTCTCACAAAAAGCCTTTAAAACTCACTTTTTTCTACAAGCTTCCAGTTTAAAATATTACACTTAAAATTTATCACCAACAATGCTACAAGTACAGCAAGCCAGGAACTTGCCCAGAGCGTCTACATATTCCCTGTACTGATCACATATCTGCTGATAAAAAGCTAAGTGTCAGGAGGCCCCTGAACCTGACAGGTTCTTCATGGCAAAATGCTTTGTCTCCACACACTCTCATTCAAGCATAAAAGATGAGTTCGGGAATTTGCCCTCCCTGTACCCCCGTGCCGTTTGTGCTGTCCGAAGAGCACTGAAACTGAACAGTCACCTTCCCACACTGCACTTCTGTCATTCCTTCCTGTCCAAAATAGCTGAGTTCGTTACCATCCAGAATCACGCTCGCTGTGTAAAAGGTGTCAGGCTCAATCTGCACCGGGTATTCAAACCACACGGGGAAAGTGTTACTAGAGCCATCCGAGAAGTATTTACTCAAGTTCTGGCCCAGGATAACTCCTTGTCGCTTGAGTTCAATCTTGGCACTGTACTCTGCCGACCCACAGCTGGAGCCGTAGAGCCCAAAGCCGGCGATAAACACTCTCTTATCCACAGCAAACTGGATGCTGTCGCAGCGGCCCCGGTAGCGCCACTGGTTGCTGCGGTAAGCGCAGGACTGGAAGCGGTGGCAGCGCTGAGGAACAAGGCCTTTCCGGGGCTTGCTGACAAACTGCAGCTCCGGCTTCTTGGCGGCCGTGTACCACAGGAAGATGTCGTTGGTCTCATTGAGGGTCAGGATCCCAGACTGAGCAGCACCATTGGCAAAGTCGTCCAGAGCCATGGTGGGGATGCGGATCAAGTACAGGGCCTTGCCCAGGACTTTGCGCTTGTTCTCTATGGTCGCCGTCAGCTCCTGCCGCTGACACTCCACCTCAGCCCAGTTCAGGGCTGCCTCGAAAACGACAATTTCTTTGGCATTCAGAGTCTCCCTTCGGAGGATGCTTTCAAGTGTCTGAAAATCAATGTCACAGAACCCCTCAGACTTCAAAGATAGCTCGGCTTGGGCATCAATCACTTCCCAACAACGCTGGGTCAGGTCAGGTTCCTCGAATAAGCAGCTCTGGGAAAGCAGCACACAGGCATTCTTTGCACTCAGACTTGTCTCTAGGAAGTTGACACAGGCACGGGCGAGATGAGGGACAATGTATTTCTTGGCAGCATAAAGAGTGGCCAGGACGGTGTCGGCAGCCAGATCGATTTCATCACAGTAAATGTACCTGAAATAAAACACAGGGACATAACAATGATGCTTATTGCAAAAACGTGTCAACAACAAACTTATAAAGAATTATAAACAAAGAATATTTAGATGGCTCCACATTAAAACTAAGCAGTGCTTTTGGGGAATATGGATTAAATCTAGAAAGAAAGCAGAAAACAAGTTCAGTACTCACGTAAGACCATGGAAGAGAACAGGCTTAAATCTAAGGTGAATCCAACCTGCCATCTGGGGTACGTGCTATGAGTCAATGGTTATATTTACAAACCACGGCCCCTCCAGCTCTGTGTCCCTTCCATACAGGCCTTGGCTGATGAGAGCCCATCTGCCCCTGGTGGCAGCTCCTTGAGTGCCACCTTACTTGGCTAACACAAGTCTCGAACATGTGTTACCAAGAGAATTTGGACTGGATGTCCTGTGATGGTGAACCATGATTGACTGAGCTGTATATACAAATACAGGAATGAAAACAAGTTTACAGGCAATAACTAGGTAGTCTAAGAAGATGAGTCCTGTTCAAGTATTTCAGGTGCTATCCATTTCCATAAATAAGAGGCTGGGTGCTTTTAGATAATGGCTTTTTTATTTTTATTTTTTAAACAGGGTGATGAAGCCTACAGGAAAGGGAAAAGGCACAGAACTGTAATTTGGGGGTTTCTTAATGCTTGCAACATCATAACTCCACTAGCACAGCGTTTTCTCTTGGTCTCACTGCGTAAGGAGGAAAAAAGCTTTACTGCTATGCTAGTGTGGTGGAAGAGATGAAGGTGAAATGCTATTTATGTGACTAAACTGCCGGGATTCGTTGCTCAGAGAAATGAAGCATTGTACAGTTCCTTCTTTTCCGTATCTCATGCTTCAGGGCCCCATTTGCAGCTGGTGAATACAATGTGCTAAAACCACGCCAAATGCAATTTTAGTCTTCACAGGGATAAGCAACTCTTGACGGTTATGGCTGATAAAAGTGTCTTTCTCCAGAAAAGCTGAAGTTGTATGTGACCCTGTACTAACTAAAATTTCTAGTTAGAAGGTTTCCCTACACAATCAAATTTTTGCAGAACAGATGTGCCTATAATGTAGAATTAGTATCTACACTGATCTGACTGTAGTTGTAAATAACTATTTGTATTTTTGCAGGTGTGAGATAGTATCCCCCAAGCCACACTTAGGAAACATGCACAGAGGAGATACTGCTATAGCAATATAAAATCTAAGGGGTTACAGAGAAAAAGAATACTTACACAGAGCCAAACCTGTTTTTAATCTTTACTACTTGGTTTCAGCTTATTTGTAACAACAAAGAGCACGTTTATATATCACTGGTTACAGGCTTAGCTCCTTTATTGGCCAAAAAATTCCTGTGTTTCAATTAATTTGTTTTTATGATTCTCCTCACTGCTCTCCAGCTCTTCCCTTCCTTCTACTCCTTCCCTTTGCCTGCTAGTACAGAGAGACTAATGACATCTGTTTTAGATGGAAATAGTACAAGTTTCAAGTTTAATATTCATGAAAGTGAAGAACTAATATCACTGCTTTACAGCAGACACAGCACAGATCGGCTGTCAGCAATATCCCACACTTCCCACTCTGCCAACACACCTCCACTCAGGTCTGCAATTGCAGATATTCCAGGTTCACCCTGTTCTTAAACTGAGGATTCTGCTGGACCACAGGATTTAACCATTTAGTAACACATTCATCCTCGGATGAGATGAGATCACGGTTCTAACTTCAACAGTCAAGATTAGGGTAAGATATAACACATTAAAGACACTAATTCAATGTGTTAGTGGGACTATGTGTTTTAGACTGTAAGTTTAACCCTATTTTTAAAACTGTAGAGAACAGCCAAAGCAATTTTACTGGGAGAATAATTAACATCTACCAGTTGAGGCATTATTTTCTGTGGTTCATCTGGCAAAACCTCATCTGATGTCTGTTGTCAGAATGTGCACTACGTAGTAAAACACAGCAAATATTTATGCTGTAAGAATTCATTGTGCAGGGAAAACAAAGCAAAACCAACAAGACATCAAAACAAAAAACCCCACAAAAACTAATTAAATGTATTTTCTGACAAAGTTTATGATGCCAAAAAAAGTGTATGAAGGAGAGGGCTGCTTTGGGATAGGGAAAAAGTTTGCTCCTTCTGCAGCAACAGCATCATGAGCCTTCTGCCATCCACTGCTCACAGCAGCTGCAAGCAACACTCTAGGATGATTTCCCAGAGGAGTGAGAAGGACTGTGGCCCCCCACAAGCTCTACATGTACTGGACCCTGGGATGAGGGGAATGCTGCACTGCTGAGCAACATCCTTCCCTGCACTCTCAGGGCTGCAGATATCCCAGAACCTGCAGGCACAGGAGCTCTGCAGGTTCAGGCACGCTGCATCAGGCAAACTGGCAGGGTTACCTCAACATCCACACACACCACAAACTTTTTCTGGTCTTTTAGCTTTTTAAATAAAAGCTGAGAAGGTGGAGAATCCAATGGTTCTGGTCATGCTCTCACAGACAATTGCCTAAATTGCCATGGGCTAAATAACATACCAAGACCTAGATGTCACTATTGATACTCTCCTATCTAGGTTTGCTCTCTGAACACATTTCTTAATGATAAATGCAGGGAGCATTCAGTTTTTATACGGCAAATCTAGTTTAGCCACAGTGAAATAGATTTGCTTTTCAAAAAGAACGGGGGATTGGGGGAACCCAAGTATCTTCTATCTGTGATGTGTAAAATTCAGCATGAAAGTAAAGCACAATTCTGAGCTCTGCCACAAAGCCAGAAAGACCCAAAGCAAGGATCTCCATACATAATGCCATATCTTAACTTGATATTCCAGGTCTACAGAACATCTGTGTCGCTTTTCCTGGCAGTTACTGGTATTTGCAAAGAACATTTCTGATGTTCATGATAACCTATGAAAAGTCTATATGCAACTTTGAATTTTCATCTACGGTGCCACTGAAATGGAAAAGAAAAATAGAAACTATTCTGTAATCACAAGCTAGTCAAAACAACCTGTGAAATACAATAAATTGCTAGCTGTGATTATACCACTGCATGGAAGAAAATCTGCAGCACATTAAAAGGATCACTATCAGATACTGATGTATTTTCTGAGGGGGAAAAAACCTCAAAGCCATAGCATTTCTGTGATAGGTCATTTCTCTTTGATAATCAGAGTTTATAGATAAATTCAAGGACAATTCAGCAGGGAAGCTGCTTCGTTATGCCCATTTAGGAAAACACAGCATTTCTTATGCAGTTTGCAAGAAGAAAAATAATGATCATGTGAACTGACCGGTTTTCCTTGGTAGATAAAACCCCCTATTCACATAAACAGCCTTTTTATCACTTTCCAAATGCACCACAATGATATATGAGGAGAAATTTAATTTTCAGAGGCTATATTCAATAACTTAGGGTGGTTTTTCAAAGACAAGACCTGCATACACTAAGTTTATAAAAGAGCTGGAACAATGTCAACATACCAACCCAGCAATTTACTGGGTTTGGGGGGGATTTGGGTGTGTGTTTTTAACTTCTCACTGTGCCTGCAAAGTAGAACAGTTGGTTTGGGGTTTTTTTGTTACAGCTGACAAATCTTTTTAGTAACTCCATTCCTTTGTGCAATGTGTAGTGACAAATCAGATCAATAGGCATTACAGGACACAACGTGCCCAAAGATCCCCTGTCAAAGTCATTATTTACAGCTGCCTACATTACGCTGATACGTGTGTGCCTGGAAGTGGAGGGGAAGAGCAAAATGAGGTGAAAGTTTAAAACAAAAAAACCCAGAGGGATATTTTAAAAGACTGCTTGCTTTCTGTCTACATGCAAGTCAAATACTTCAGCTCTAACATCAGCAGTGTGTGTGTATACATGAGGAATGAAAAAACATCCAGCAGATGAACAGTGCTTACTTCAGCATGGCGAGGAAAGCAGCAGGCTCAACATCTGGGATACGGATCTCATCTTTGTCCTCAGCAAGCTCTCCATAAAACATCGCATGGAATACAGAGCTCCCAACAGCCAGGACATACTGTTGAGAAAGGGAAATCTTATTTCATGCTTTAAATCGAAAGCACTGCCAACAAAAACAGTGTGGGAAAGCCACTCTGAGCATACTGGGCTTCACTGACAGGCTCTATAGACATACTTCAGTAAGAAATGAAGCCCAAGTTAAGAACAAATTACACGTCTTCCCTTCATTTTACTCTCTTGGGCATAGATGCATTAGCTACCGGAAAATACTCATGTCCACCACAGAAATTAACTATTTCTAGAAAATCTCAAGAGCAGTATTAACCAACAGAACAAAGGAGTACTCCTGACTTTACTGCCTTAGCACAACAAATGTAGAAAGGACAGACTATTTCACTGCACGTAGCCTTCTAAAATACAGAAGATATGTCCCGAGAGAGCCGAGCCTCCCACGCCATGTCTTGGCGTAACTGTACGAGCTCCCTCCACGTCTCCCTGCCCTGGGAGCTCCCTCCGGCTCTCCCAGCCTGAGCGGATAATGCAGCTGTTGCTTACTTTGTGTCCTGGCAGCCGCTGGGTCCCACCTGGTGGCCCGACCACAAAATGAACATCTGCCATCAAGTCATTGTTGAACATCACTGCATTTCTACAAACAGAGGGAGTGGGTTAATTTGTGGCACCTGGTAACTCTCTGCTTGCCCCAGACCCAAGAAATGTAATGTCTTAACAACTTAAAGTTAGCAAACAGAAGCTTCAAGCTACTTTACACATCATCACACCACTATACCAGAGAAAATACTAAAACACTAAAGTGTGTGTGGGGTGTGTATGCAATGAAACAAACCCCCAAACTTCTGAGAACTTTTCAAACAGTGGAAATCTAAGTCAAGAAAACGTTTCACTGACAATCCCCACCAGGGTCTACAAAGCAAATCTTTACAGGGATGCTGCAGCTTCCAGCAACATTTTTATTTACTCAAGGCAAACAGCTGCTCTGTCTGGAAAAGAGATATTAAAATATTTTCCATTACCAAAATGCTTGGTTTACACACACAAAGGAAGGAAAAAAAAACCCAAACAGACAAAATAAAACTGCATTTTCTTCAGCAAATAAATGCATTCTGAACATTTTGCTACTTTTCACTCTTCCATTCAACCAGCAGAAACAAACTGCCCTGAACTTACCTCTCTCTGATGGTTGGATAAAGTCCTTGCCAATTGGGTGCTGGAATAGTGTTGTTGTTATTGAGATTTTGCTGATGGTACTGCTGGACAGCAGTTGTATTAGTGTTGGCTGGTTTCTTTCGGGGAAAAATATCCGCAGCCATCTTCTTCTTCTTTTTGGTCTTCAAGGTAATGATTTCATAGCAAACAGGAGGCAATTTGCTGCTGCTACTGCCGCTGCTATTTCCTTTCTTAGAGCTCTTCTTGGACCTGTTCTTGACTGTCTCTGGAAGCATCAAGAAGAAGGTGAGACATTTCATGTTCTTTCCTTTCTCATCTACCATGAGTATACCAGTCCGTAAAGCCCGACAGCCTAACTAGCCAGGAACATTAAGGAATGCACATGGAAGCTGTTACACAGAAAGCAGCAGAGCTGAGAGCTGGCTTCTTTTCCAGCAAGACAAGGTGACCTTTCCAGTGCACCGCGTCAGAAACTGTAACGAACATTTAAGTTTGATCCAGCACTTGAATTGTTAAATACATCCCCATCGTTCCCGCCAGCTTTATTTCTCTCCAGATTTCCCGGGCAGGATCGCGGGGAAGCGCTACACCCTGGGAGGAGAGCAGGCTCTGCGGAGGGGGTATGAGGAGGCGAACGGTTGCACTGCCAGTGTGCTCGGCGAGCCGGAGTTGTGCATGGAAGGGATGGGAGCGGAGTGTAGGTATCACAGCCGTGCAGATGGAGCCAATGGCTGCAGCCAGGGAAAACGATTGGATTCGCACACAGTGACACCTATTGTGGCGTGCGCCGCTCCCACGTTAAAGCCGCAGCAGTTGAATCGGCATCTCCTACGCACAGATAAGCAATTAAATAACACATGGCACGGTTGTGTAAGCCAGGACTCTGTGTGTGTGTGTGCATGTGCGTGTTTGTGTGTGTATGACAGAGACAAAGAGAGAGAAAGCCCTCCTCATTGTCACAGGAGGAGCAGTAAAAAAGTTGGAATCGGGTAGAAAGGTGTATTTGAGTCTAAATATTTCTGTGGGAGCTATTCCTACGGACATTCGATATTAGCACGGCTCAGTTTGCCTCTGGTATTCCCACTAATCCTCTCTGTAAGAGTCCAGCAAAGCACGCTACAGATCTCAGAACCAAATTAAAGCGATCAAGCAGCAGCAGCAAAGACAGCGATGCAGTTAAACAGCCCCTTTCAGCGCAGCTTCTGCTCCAGTGTAACAAGAATAGAGATGAGGTCACAGCTTCAGCTTTAAGTCCCTTGTGTTTCCAGATAACATGACAGCCTTTGAAAGGGGTCCCAAATCACTGAGCAGTGCTAATTAAACCAGATTACACCCGACACTGGCTGCACCACATCAGAAAAAAACCTGTAGATGTGCAATCAGATTAAAGCAAACCAGACCGAATACATCTAATCAATATTTCAAGGCATTAAATGAAAAAGTCTGAATGATTTAGTCTCGGGCAGAAATCACTCCTTGAGATACAAACATGCTCTGATTTTATTCACAGATCCTTTGTGAAATATACAGGATATAAGTTATGCCAAGCAAATCATTTAAATAGGAAAGAAGACTAATTTTCAGTCACTAGTTCACTTAGAACTTAAGTATGGATCAGATTTCTTTAACAGCAGGTCCAGTGCACACAAACACCACAAGTAAGCCACTGAACAAAACCAGGAAAATAAAAAAATACTAGCTATGAGGTGTCAACACATCACACCTTAAAATACTGAGGGGGAGATAATTAAAATACGACTTCACAATTACTTTCAAGTTTCAGTGAAAAAACCCCACCTCTTTGCTTTCAAATCAAATTTAGCCACGTTTTGCCCTAATTAGCTTTGCTGGACAAGAGCACAACAGTGAAATTAAACTGATCAAAGGTTGGTGGAGAAATCTTGCTGAAATCCCGGAGAGAAACCTGCCACTGACTTAAAACAGAAACATAACTGAGGGTATTTTATTGAAATGCTATCACAACTGCTTGAACCACAGCAGTGGCTTTGTAAGGCACACTCAGAATGTCTTTAACCTGACACTGCTGCAGGTATTCCAAAGATTACCAGGTCTCCGCAGGAAGCACTAACAGAACACCTTGGCAGTTGGCCATCTGCAGGCTTTGCTGCAGTGGTTGGAGACGGTGCCATTCCCAGACACACATCTGTCCTCTCTGTCTGAAGTCACTGCTCACGGAAGGGGGGAACAGAAGGAGACACATCCCTGCCTCAGCTGCTGCATTCCACAATCCAGCATCTTACTGCAAAATCTCCCTGACTGCTACTTTAAAGGAAGATGGTGGGTTATGCCTGGTGTAGCTGAAAGGCAAAGATATGTTCCTAAATACATGGAGAGGCAGGTTATGCAATTCCCAAAGTAATTATTTCTAGCGAGCTTTTCTCTCTCCTTCTTTTCTATCTGCAACAGATTGATTTGAAAAGGGAAAATAACAACCTAAACCATACTGAACTGTAAAGAGGGAAAAGAAGGGGTAAAGGAGAAGAAACTCATCCCACATATGGGATGTTTATTACTGCTCACAGCTGAGTTTATAACAGGGACACAGCAGGTATTCTCAGCACAGAATTTAAGGTTGTTGAGCTTTTCTCCTCTCCTTATGTAAATTTCCAGCCCTTCCAGTTACAAAAATAATCCTTTTGCCACTGCACAGGACAAACATTCCAAAAAGGAAGGAGTCTTAAAAAAAACCAGCCCCTAAAGATACAGAAAAAACAGACTCTTCAGCAAATCTGGTTCTCAGCATTGCAGTTGGCAGAAGGCGAAAGATAGCAGGGGTTGGGAGATTTGATTGTCATTCCACAAATCCATTTTATAGGCTCCCAAAGTATGTAAAAATCAAGGTCTCAGCACATGTCTTCAAATCAACTGACCAGTACAAATCCAAAGATTATATACACACACACCAGATAAGGTCACTGGGAGGCTACAGAGGAGAAAGGAAGAGAATGACGGATGGACTGACCAGATAACTCCGTCTGGGAAAGATAGATCCACAGGAGTCCAGCATACCTTGAGTTCTGTAACGCAACACACATGTTCAGCTTGTTGTGCTGTCTGGGAAAGGAAGGGAGGGAGAACCTGCAGCTCAAGCAGGTTCTGCCTGAACACAGAAGTCAGACAGACCCCAGCAGACAAGAAGTATCTTGCATGACAGGATAAAAATCCACCCCAGTAAATGAAAAGCCAAACTGCCAACTTTGCCTGCTCTTAAGCCACCCACCGAAAAATAGGAAATAACACTGATTCCACAACAGATTCTAGAAGTTCCTTTGGAAAACTGCAAACCTCTTAGAGGCTTCAGACCACCTTCCACTGCACTTCATCAGCTCAGGAACCAAGTCTCATAAACCAGCCATTAGATGCATGTGAAACAGTAAAAACAAACCCCAAAGAATCAGTGCTATTTGCACTCACTGTTCTTTCTGTTTTGGCAGTAACTTCCATTTATTTGCCTGCAACATACTTTTCTTGTTCTACTATGCACATACTGTTAATGAATTTAGAAATCAATATGCTGGCAGTCAGTAAAAGCAACCTATGAACTACTGCCTATTGAAAGACTACTCAAAATCCCCAGTTTAGATCAGTCTGTCTCCAGCAAGAGGATCAAGAAAATTGACCTTCTCTGACCCAAAGATCTATAAATTTCTGAAAGCTTATTACCATGTGCTCGTAATCTTCTTCAGCAAGTCTCATTTTTCTTCATTAATTATATATTAACAGATCTAAACTTGATATATACAACTGAGAAAAAGGGAAATACGGCTCTTCAAAGGCACATTAATTTTTATTTTATAAGCAAAGTAGTGAAACTAGAAATATTTTAACTTAAAGGGTGTAGGAAATTCCCTGCTTAAATCTTACCACTGGTCTAATGGGAATTCAGAATACCAGAGGTGAAGAATTAAGCAAAGGACTATATTCCAAGGCTGAGATACTACACATCAAGTGCAGTATTCAAATTATCAGAACCAGGTTACATGCCCTTGGAAATCAGCTCCTGATGAAATACTGTGAACAACTGAAGCAGCAATTTTGCTGTTCAAATCCAAGTATGTGCAATACACTTCCAGTTCCAGTTTCATTTATCCCTTAAGAATATAATACACCTTGATACCATTGTGAGGGCTGGCATAGGAGTCATATTTAAGCCCAGCTCTTGGTACAACTTTTAATAGCACGGTACTTCTATAATTATGCCTTTCTAAAGGGAACTTCTAATCAAGAAATCAATTTAATTTCCAGGGCTGATGGGAGTATCCTTCCTCATGTTACATCACTCTCTCCTGCTGCAGTAGCAAGGATACCACTAGAAATAGTGTTTCTTTTTTTTTTTTTTTTAATTCTTCTAATAAGTTGTGGTTTTCTGTGTCTCTCATTTACAGGCTTGTTCCTCATGTAGCAACATGAATCGGACAATTCTATAAAAAAACAAACTTTCATCAAAATTCCCAACTGTCTGCTACAACCACATCATGAATAAAGGAAAGAATTCCAAGCAGGCAATAAGAAAATGCATATATTTCTTTTTTGTAAAGTTGCCAAGTGTCTCCCTTGGCAGATATTATGTCTATGCATTATTAACATTCTTTGTTTAAATTCTGAATTTCCCCTTACAAGGAAACAAATTTCAGATGATACATTTCAATTAATCAAAATAAATACATCTTACAATTGAACAAATCTTCCTGTCTGTCCACTGCTAGTTTTCATTCAATTTAGGTTGACTTTAAGTACTCATTTAGAAATTGAATATACATGTTCAAAAAATAAATAAACAAACAAAACCCTCATTAGACCTATCTCACACATCTGTGGAGACTGGTTCTGTTTATCTATGTATGAATTATTTAGTCTCTTGGGAGAATCCTTCCCAACCACCATTCTAACCCTTGTGTTTGTAAAAGCACTCACTTGGAAAAGGGACTGATACTTGATTGGGACTGATTTTACTTGATTTCCTCAAGTAAAAAATGTATTACAGTTGACAAAATCTCCTAATCTCCTCTCTCCTAAATTTCTGATTGGCAGCACTGCAAGTAACCAAAATTCCATCCACTTCTGTTTGCTGTACGGAAAAGCTGGCGATGAAGTTTTACTCAGTAATGCCTTCTATGGCAAAAAAGAAAAGCCCAAACTATCACAAAAATCTGAAAGCATGAAGAAAGATGGGTAAAATTGGAAAGACTCTCAGAGAAGCCAGAATATAGGCAAAAAAAAAAAAAAAAGCACTTACTTTCCAGAATAGCCAAGAGTTGGCTATTCTGGGAAATAGTAGAATAGTATCAAAGAATTCCACCTTGAACCAAGATTAAAAGCTTTAAACCAAAGTCCATAATAGCTAAGTTGTATTTTGCTATAAAACTCATGCTACACCTGCAACACACTTGTCATCAAATATTATTAACTGCTCCATATGTGTGACGATTTAAACACTTTGCATAATATTACCCACTAAGATAGTTTTCACATTTTTTCCCCTAAGTGCTCTTAATGCTTTAAAGAAAACAAAAGCAGAAAGTCCCGAGCAGAGCACTCAACAGGTAGACACAAACTTAACTAAAATAGAAACCTAAAGAATGAGTATTCAGAAGCCTTTTCCTCTCTTGTAGTATTTGTTAGCACACAGGCTATGCACGGCATTTGATTTTAGTCTCTCTACCAAAGCAGCCTTAATTTTTTTAATATGCCCTTTTTGTACCTGCAATCTTTTTCATTTTGTTTAGGTTTTGTTGTTTCGGTTCTTTTAAAGCACTATCCTTTTTGAGACAAAGCAATCACAACAAAATATGTTTAAGAGCAACACTTAGCCTTGTGGTTACTTGCATAAACATCCACTTTCCCTGTGTGGATTTCAAGTCACTTTCCATGAACCAATTCCTACCCCAAGTGCAACGTCTCCCACTAATTTTTTTCCTATTACTTTCTTGCTTAGCTGTCTAAAGCCTGCAACTTAACCACAGTGTGAAGTTCAATAACTTTATATTTACAGCCCAAACACAATGTAACACAAAAGGCTTCCCTATATTGTTTTCTTTTTTCTTTTAAAAGTTAAAGTTTTTTCTCTGAAGGACCAAAATAAACACAGCTGATGTATCAGAGTGAGAAACAAAAATATTTAAAAAATTCTCTTGCATTTTCATTCTCATTTCAATACCATGCCTGTTGCATCAATGACAGTTCATATGAACCACAACTGTGAAAAGAAAGGCTTGTGTTTAAACAACCTAAAGTGAACAACATATTTGATCCTGTTACAGTGAATTATCCCACAGACATTCTCTTCTGGGCATATGAAAAGAAATCATGTCAAATGCTTCATTACAACATGAAATATATGATTTTACAAGCCTGCTAAGACATATTCCTCAATATCATAGTTAGGGAGCTGCAGGTAGAAAATATCCCAGAGCAGAATTTGCAATGCATCCTATGAGCATTAATTTGCTTCTTGATAGTTCAAAGTAAAAAACCAGAATTATAAATGAACTCTGAGATGAGAAAACCTGCAACCACAAAACAAGAATTCAATCCAAGGCTACAGGAGATAAACTGTTTTTCCTAATTTAAAAGAGACAAATTATGCATTTGTTTCCCATCACTACTACTCAAGCTTGCCCATGTAGAGCTTTGCTCTTGACAGTCTGCGGGGTCAAAAAAAAAGTTCTTTTTTAGTGGCTGCCATTTATTTATTTCTAAACATGATATTGCAAACCTGAAAGCACTCAACCCTTTATCTAAGACAAAGGTCAACTTTAATTCTACTCTGCCTCTTACCAAAACTGACTTACAAAGAAGAGATCAGATAGCTCAGGAAATTGGTAATGAGATACGGTGGTTTTCCTCTCTAGGTCACTAATTCTAAATTGACCAAGGTCAACAGTAATCAAAAGTCATTAGCATTTAATGATCCTCAGTGCCCTGTGAAAAGAAGCAAGTGATCTTAGTGCACTTCAGAAAACCACCACTACAATCAGGACCCACATGCTGCCTGTTTCGGGGGAGAGGTTGGATCTGATGACTGCAGACAGATATTCCCATCTTGCAGACAATCTTGCCTATAAAGACGAATCCTCATGCTAATTTTAACTTGGCTCAGAAACTATTATTTTCAAACTGAATAGTTAAATTAAGACAGGCTCTATAAAGTGCGGGTTGTAAGGTGGCTGATCCTGCTCCTTTACATCAGTAGTTCCCAAATGTTTTTGTTCCCAGTAAGTCTGCAAAATGCAAGGGCAACACAGACCCTTTCTCAGAGAGTCCTCACTTATGAGAAGTGATGGCAGTGAAAGAGTAACTACTGATCAGTATCCACAGGGGAGCTGTATTCCATTTGATTATGTTGGTGTATAATTCAAGAACTACATTTTTCATGAGCAGACAACCTACATTCACCAGATCAAACTAATGCTGAAGTACCTAGTGGGACAAAAGAGGGGGAAAGGACATTGCTACAACACACACACACCTGCTCTGTGGCCTTAGTTCAGTCTCCTGGGACTGCCATGCTACCAGCACCTTCAACAAGGGCAAGAAAAACAAAGGGGACCTTTGGAAAGCTTGGTTAGGTGTTGTAATGTACCTGTCTGTCATGGGAAAGCTACATCATGGCAATTGGTAGTTTTAAATCTAGTGAATTTTAGGGAACATGTGGCTTAAAAACCCAAAGCAGATCAGCAACATATGTGTACAACTGAACACAATACTTGAACCATTCAGTGTGTTAAATGGGAAAATTCTGGTACAACTTCTTGTCCCTATTGCATTTCAAATGACAAAAGAGGAAGATTATGCCAGTTAGTGAAAGAGGAACAAGTCGGTCCACTGGCAAACCAAGCACTGGATATAAAATACCTTCTTAAAGGCAGCGGCTCTCGCTTCTCAAAAGTGACAGAACCAATAAGTAACAACTCTTGCAGTGCTTTTACAACTGTTTAATAACCCAAACTTTTAGATATGGAAGACTGTTGCTAAACTGAGCTGCATCCAAACAGTTCAAGGAATGGAACCAAAAAAGGAATCCATTAAACTGGATTGTACTGAATTACTCTCTTTCTGCCACACATTAAAAGCTGTGGATCTTGTTACCTGATTTCCAGACTCTCACAGCACACACAGATTCTGAATCCACAGGGGGATAAAGATGTTGCCAAATTTTTCTTATTGACTGTTTCAGAAAATCAGATTTACTTTCCTCTGCTGCAAACAATTCAGTCACACTTCTCTTTGTTACCAATCAGTTATGCTTTAGTATTTCCATCACTTTCTCCTCCTCTTTAAAAGTGAATGGCAGGTACTTTGTCATCATGAATTTTCAAGATAAACATATATATACTCATCAAATTCTTGTTTCAGGCTATATTTTTAAGCATTAGGATGAATTTGCCTAGCAACGTTAGGATATCTTAAATGCCAGGTTTTTTTCACAATAATTCTGGTTCAGACATGTCAGAACTTCAACAGAGAAAGGGAAAACAACCAAGGAAGGAGCAAGAACAGCAAAAATTAAGGGACTATGCAAGATAAACATACATACACATTAGTTTTATGTATTATAAAATTGTATATAGTGTGAAAACCTTTACTTTTTCTTGTAATATCACCTTGGTCTGACAGGAGTGTATCACTTAAGGCAAAAGGCAAAGAGCCCTAAGGAATCCAGTGAACCCTGGCACACTTTTAAGTGTATTACCTTATTCTAACATCCCATAGTAATTCTTTCGAGCTACATTCCTCGACAGAAGCTGAGCAAGCTGTCTGACAGAGCAGGGATTTCTTTCATCTCCAACTTAAGCTGTGTGCTGAGGACTCCAAAGGAAGGCAAAACACTGTGACAAATGGAGACTCTAAGCCATCACTCTTTTCTGTTTGTAAACACACAGGCAGCTTCAGCTCCTCCCCAGAGCTAAAGAGTGGCCTGCATTTTCCTCCCCCACTAAATGGCCAAGGTGACACCCGATTAAGGAGCACGTGGCATATCTGTGGATTAGATTTTAACGGGACTTTGTTGCACCAACTATTGAAAGCCCACACAAAACACCTCACATCTATCAGACAAGCAAATATGCCACCCGCCTGAAGAGTTGCTTTCTTTTCGCACTCTTAGAAAACCCTTGCAACCAAGAAAAGCTCTAATTCCAGAGAATGCAGTTTTGTAAAGAAAATGACTCCTTTAAACTGCTTTGGACGTGAGGAGGAGAAACTGTAGCGAGAGTGGATACAGAGTGTAACCTGGTACCTAAATATCCTCTCACGGAAGGATGTTATCAACAAAGTCATTCAACCCTGCGTTGCAGCGGTACATGATCCTCTGCTGAAATATTTATTGGGGATATCAGGTAATCTCAGGCTACAGGCAACAGGGCTGGATGAGGTGATGTCTCCAGGCACCTTCCAAATCTGGTTTTTTTTGTGATTCTGCACGTGCACAGCCAGCAGACATTCAGAGACTGCCAACCAGCTCCCCAGTGCTTTAAAATGCCAACGCTTTCCAGAGACTGGACTCGCTCGGTTTTCTCCCTCTGCAGCTTGCCAAGTTATCAAACTCAGAGATGGCAGCAGGATCAGAAAACAGATGATCCAGGCCCAAAAAATGAGAAGTTTCCAAATTCAAATGAAGTGATGTCTTCCTTAAGCTTCCCACCTCAGTTTTCTGACACACATACTCATGAAGTGGTTTTGTAACCAAGACACATGATTGGAACTCAACTAAATAGCAGAAAACACAGCTGATGAGAACTTCCACCACAAAAAGCTTTTCATATTTTCCTTATGAGATTGCCATTTCTTATTTCCTTCTTTTGCCTCATCTATCAGCTAGCTCTGAGACAAAAACTTACTTATTACTTGTTTACATAGTGATGTAAACAGGTTTGGTAACTTTAGGGGGAAAAAAATTGCTCAAAAGCTCTAACAAGCAAGTGCCCAAGTCATAAAAATTACTGTTGCACCTTTTTTTCCCCCAGCCTTGAAGGGCAAGGTAAAGGAATTCCGTGTTTCTTCTGAAAGGTGTTTCCTCCGGGGCAGAACTGACTGTCACTGGCAGGGAAACACAAGGGAAGTTATTGTGCAGTCAGCTGCAGCGTACTTACTGTTCTGGATTTAACAGGAAAAAAAAAAAAGAAAGTACTGAAGTCTACATTTAACTTCAGCAATCCTGCAGAACTTACTTCAGATGAAGGCCCTAAAATATTTGATTTGCAAAGTTAAACCACACAGTAAACCCCAGATATTGTGCATTGGGGCACACTGCACCTACTTTCTGTACCAAAAAGTGAGACCACTTCTCTCCCACCAAAATAAAAGCTATTTTGAGCCTAACTCTGGCATAAAAGTTAAAGTAACACCAAATGTAGTATTGTTTACCTATAACCTAACATCACCCCTCTCTCTACAAAACACCAGTGAAAAAGCCCAAGACACAGATTAAAGTTTGACAGATCACACGCTGAAAACAAAGCACAGTGAGCACTACCAACAGTGCAGAGAACCTGCACTAGCACTTCTTGGACGAGACACAGTCACTCTGCTGTTTTAATTAGGTGTGTTAGCAACCACCTTTCAGGAACACTCAAGTATCTTAACTTCAATTCAAACTTTTTCTCACTTCAAGTGAGAACAACTCACTGCTCCTTCCTGTTTCAAAAGGCATCACCGCCTAGGGAACACCATAGGCAAATGAATTTATTAACGTCGAGGTTCACAGGTGGTTTTCTCAAAACAACCCGGAAAACGGCAAAACGTAAAGGTGTGGGCCCTTAAGTGAAACTACTCAGCCTTCAGACACAGGTAGGTACGCAAGTTCAGCCAACTTGTGGGAAGAGGAGGTGGCATTTATGTCAAACCAGGTGCAACTATTGATTGTGCCTCTGGGAAGCCTACTGGATTAATACTTACAATACTTCTTCTATAAAGGCAGCTTTATTTTAAGCAGGAGAAAACCCCCAAAGCCCAACTTTTGGCTTGGCACCACGGAACGCGTCCCAACGCACAGCCGGATCCCGGGGCCGGAGCTGCTCCCGAACCCGCCCCGCTGCTGCACAAAGGGCGACCGAGGGACCCCAAGCCCCAGCTGAGGACACGAACCGCGACTCTGCCCAGGCAAAGGCCGTGCCCGGGGGCTCTCTGTGCCAGCACAGCCGGCCGGCGCCGCTACCCTCACGGCCAGCCCCGCGGCCCTGCCGCCGCTCAGGTGCGGCTGCTCCGCCCCGCCCCGTCCCCTCGCGGACGCGCCTCCGCGGAGCGCTGGGGTCCATGCCCCACCGCCGCCGTCACCGCCACATCCTCGGAGTGGGAACCGCCGCCGCCCCGCCGCGGCTCGTCCCTCCCCGACCCCCGCCGGGTCGCCCCTCACGGTGCCGCTCGCGCCCCCTCCCCGCACTGACCTGAGGGCTCTCCCGGGGCGGCGCGCGCGGCCCCTCCTCGCACCGGCGGCGCGCGCGCGGCCCCGCCCCGCCGGCGCGCAC
>JAWMRA010000113.1:5419373-5433817 GCA_035584735.1 Pseudotriccus pelzelni | reverse complement strand
TCCCTGGAGACAAAGTGAGGCATTAGCATAATAATGCAGCTCTGCTGGTTCTCCTGTACTAGGACATTAGTTACCTAGATACCTAATTCCCCCTCCCCCCACACACAGTGGGCAGGGGGAAAGTAAAATTCCAAGAACAAACCAAACCATGACAGAAGGGAACTTAAAGATCATCTAACTCCAACCCCCCTTCCACTAGACCAGGTTGCTCAAAGACCTATCCAGCCTGGCCTTGAAACTTCTAGGGACAGGGATGAATTGCAAGTTGGGAGGAGACTCCTACTTTCTTATGCCAAGCAAATTTTGCCTACTCACCTTGTGTTACTGACACTGACAGGTCCAAAAGTCAGTCACATCTGCTTCCTGCCTATCAAGGGGCTTTTCCAATTACACAACAGCTTGAATTATACATTTGAATATGGGAAGCAAAAGGCTTTTGAAGCTTGATTGTCTCACTCCAGCTCCTCACACCAGCAAGAGACGGCCAGCAGCAGACTCTTGTCTACTTCGTACGCCCCACCAAATGAATATCTTTTGCCGTCAGCTCTGATTCCGACTCAGAGAGCGAGGCAGAGGCCACCTGCCAGAGTGCCTGGGGAGGGTTCTGGCTGGTCAACCTTGCCGTGACACACTTTAGACAGTGACCTTGCAGAGCAAACAGACTTCAATTCACACTGAGAGGACAGCAGAGCAGATTGAAAGGCCCTACAAAGCAACAAGGCAACATAAGTCTCCTGGCCATCTACTGTATGTGCTAAAGACAAAACAGCTCCCTGAATCCTTACATGCCATAAAAATGCCAAAAGCAGGAAAAAGTAGATACAACTATTGCACTGTTATCCATAAGAATTTTGTCTCAGAATCCTCTGTATACAAATGTTTCTTTTTTTTCTTTCGTACGTACTAGCATGCCAGAAAGTATTGTAAAAGAGAAAGAGAGCATCGGGGTAAGATAATGCTGGGGAGAGGAATGACTAATAGCTATCAAGCCCCACAGTCTGGAGAGTGAACTTATTTTCAGAGATTTGAGTATTTTGGAAACAACTTTTGTTTTAATTTTATGATTAAGGCCAGCAGCCTTAATTCTTCCTTCATCACTAATTAGACAAGTAAGCATGACTAAGTCAATTTAGCTGGAGACTAATTAACAGAAGAATAATCCCAAATTTATATTTCCACTTGTAACCTTACTTCAGGACAGAATTAAGGTGACTTGGGTGCTTCTGTTTGTATTTCTATGCCTTAACACCTTTGGGCTTTTCTTTAAAACATCACTTAAAGTTAGGTTTGAATCTGAATTCCCAAGTGTGTGTTTTCTTGGGGATGGAGCATCCCTGTGGTGTGTTTTACCCATAAGCTCAACCCTAACTCTCTCATGTTGTTTTCTAGTGCTGTAGCCAAATACATGGTGTTAATAATCCCAGATCAGGCTGCATGCTGTGCACTACTGTCCCATCCTAACAGAATCCCTTACTTTTAATGCAAATAAGCATGGTAGCAAATTGATACATTTTTCCCATCTTATTTTGGTTTTGAGAGGAACAGTGGATTAGCAAAGGAAGCAGATGCAGGAGCATTTTACAGGAGCACAGGGGACACTGGCTGGCATAGTCTGCCACAAAGTCACCGCTTCCTCGGGTCCTCTGAAACATTCATCAGCTGCTGGGCTGGCAGTGCCATTGGTGCCTCCACAATGAGCTCATTCCTGCCCTCTTCCCCTCCTCGAAGAGGTGGCACTGCCCTGCAACCAGCAACGGAGCTGTTCCATAAAGTGACACCAGGGGTGAGCTTTGTTGAAGCAGATGTGAATTTATCAATGTTTTTTCCCCTGTGGAATCTTAAAGCTCAGATATAATTAGTTAAAAGCCTTTCTAATACCATCGTGCTCCCGACAGGGTGCCTTCCTGCAAATTCAAGGTAAAACCTTGGCTGATAAGGGACTGATGGTGCAAGGCAGAGCAAAGCATAGGGTGGGTGGATGCTACAGCTAACAACAAAACCCCTCTCCTCTTCCCAGCTGCACCCAGGCACTGCAGTCCCCACCACCCCCACACTCCCATGCCTGGGCTTCTTCCATGCTTTCCCACACACAGAGCAACTCTGTGTTGAGGATATGTAGTAATGGACCTGATTTTGAACCCACTGTGTATGTGACATGAACAGGCATTAAATCCATGATCCTGGAAGCGTGAGCAGGGCTTCCAGCTCCACGACAGCCTTGCTCTGCCACTTCGGCCAGTTGTGCTTTCGTAATTCAACACTGCTAAAAATCTAAAAGTAAAAAGGCAGGCAAACACCACAGCTCTGCTTTTAGCCAGGCAGTTGAACTCCTGACACACTAACACTATTTTTGTTAACAATGTGGAAGGGATAATGTCAGAGCAGGGCCTGGGGCTGGTCTGCAAAGGGCACTACAATCACTGGCAGTTGACTTATTTCTGTAGTACTCTAAGTCAAACTTCTGGTGGATGTGCTTTCTGTTCAAGCCAGATGAGAAGAAGTCCCCTTGGCGTAGGACTGCCAGAAAGTAGCTCTCTGAGAGGGCAGCCAAGCTCCTCTCCCTAGAGAGCAGCTCATTCCCTGCTCCCACACCTACATCTCAACAGTATAAACATCTCCAGGTAAACAAGCAGGACACCTTTAGAAGCTTGTTTACAGGACAGAAAGCTCCAGTAACCCAGCCCAGCCATCAGGGCATCAACCAGAGCAGGAGAAACTCCAGCAGAAACCTCACAGGAACTCCCATCCACCTCCCTGAGCTGAAAAACATTTGGAATAGCAGCAGACTCTCCTCTTAGAGCTTTGCCACTCTTTACAGCATAATCGAGCATTTGTTAGACCAGAAAGAAAAGGAAAATATGCACAAACATGCAGAATATGCACAAGATACTGCACCTTTGGGGCACTAGAAACAGCTCTAAGTACTCTGTAAAATGAAGTTGCTTTCATTAAGAAACTTGGGACCCAGAGCTTCTGATTTTCTGGGGAGTGCTCAAACCAACAGAGATCTCATGTTAAAAAAGGGATCTAGCAGCTTTGACAGCACCCCTGGACAGAATTGTGAAGAGGTTTTTGGGGCTCAGGCATGGAATGGACTGTTTATTATCTCAAGGTCAGTAGCCTGAGCAGCATATGCACAGAAGTTTCTGATCCTCTGAAATTACACCACGGCTTTCAAGCTTAATAGGACAAAATTAAGACAAACACCTGAATGCCACAAAGATGCTGCAGCGGATCCAAATACAGCTAGAGAAATTTTTTATAAACAAGAACCCTCCACCGCTGCTCTTTCATGCACTAAAACCTCAGAACAAGTATAACTGCTTTAGATAGTGCCAAGGACAAATTGAAGAGGAAAAGGCAAAATAAAAGTTCTCTTCTAGTTTGTATAATTAAAAAAAAAAAAAAAAGAAATCTCTGGAACAGTAAGTAATGACACCAAAATGCATATTAAAATATTTTATGAAATAATATGCCCTCAAAAGAATTAGACAAAATAAAGGACAATGGAATTCATTGCCTAATGAAGTCATTGCTGGAGATATCTTACAGCACACAAACCCAATCCTTACATTCATTTGGCCAAATATGGAAGGGAAAGTCTTCTGGTTTCAAGTATGAATAGTCTAAAATTAGCTCCATTCTGAGCCTTTGACACTGCCCACATCACACTTTTTGACAGCAGGGTTGAACATGGAGAGACACCCCTGGAAGTGTTCAAGACCAGGCTGGATGGAGCTTTGAGCAACCTAGTCAAGTGGAATGTGTCCCTTCACGTGGCAGGGGGGATGGAACTATATAATCTTTAACGTTCCCTCCAAACCAAACCATTCTATGATTTAAAAAGCCAGCAGATCACTCATACTCAAACATAACTTCATAAAAATGCACAAGTAGCAATTCAGGAATCAGGTAAACCAAAATTTAAGGGGCAGAATAAATACATCTTTAGTGTTATGGGAAGAACTGACCTTTTGGAGCACTTGGGGCTCATATTTCATTGCAAATGCTATTTTGCCTGCTGAAGCCCAGAGCCTTTAGTGCTCGAGGAAACACTGATGCCATCAGGGCTGTGGAATTTCACATGGCAAACGACTGGGTAGAAGCATCTCTGTGCTCTGCAAAATACAACTGGATATGATAATTCAATGAAATTACACCTTGCATCCACCCAGCATTATTAGGAGCTTTTGCTCCAAAGCTGCTTGTCCAAGGAAGCTGGGTCTGGGACAGCTTATCCAATATTTGTCCAAGCAGCAATTCTGGTGAGCCCCATGCAAAAAAGGCATCATTCCAAGCTGATAATCCAATAAAGTGATGTGTGCCACACACCAGAGAGCACCAGGCTTGTTGCTGTGCACCATCCTCACTATGGATCAGGTCCAGGGGTAATGTATGAGGGTTCCCAAGCATTTTTCAGGGGTTCTCAGCAACTCACTGCTGAGGAAGCAAAAAAAGCCTTCAGTGACCTGCTGTGCAGTAGAAACCTACTGCACCCTGTGAACTCTGGAGAAAGTCATTACTACAGTTAAAGTAGAAAAATATTGAAAACACTTCTAGGAAACTTATGGAGACCTTCCACACAACACTGAAGTGAGTGGGAAAACAGTTCTGTATTTTTATGATGCCTGTGAAACAGAAGAGCAATCAGGAATCATCTCTTCACTCATCCCACCATGATCAGGGTTTTCAGTACATCCAATGCTGCCCAGGGATCCCCCAACACCTCCAGCTGCTGATGGAAAATGGCACGAGGAAAAGCTAAGAAATTACTAAATTACTCAATCCAAATAAATATCTTAACAAGGGAGATGGTTTGATCACAAACATTATTTCTACCCCTGGGCTGGGAAGAGTTAAACACCTCAAGTCTGCACAACAGCACAGGATTCTTTAATTATTTGCCTTTTTTTTTTTTGCTTCCTTTGAATGGGTTTGTTTGTTTCCCTTGGAGGCTGCAGGCACACACAATAGGCAGATTTTTCAATTGAGCCATTTTTTTCTACTTTTAGTCTTCAATGGAGCCCAGGTGCCAATTGTTTGCTGCCTGATTTCTGCCTTCCCTTTCCTGCCTACAGCTTAACCCCTTTCTCTCCTTCCTGCTTTTGGGGGTGTCATTGATCAAATTCATTCCTGGTGCTGATAGCTGATAAACAATTACCAAACAGCTTTGTAATGGTCTGTATTAAGTATGAGTGACAATAAACACGACAGCATATAGACCTTTCACTGGTGAATTTACCCACAGAAAGTCAAATATTAACTAGTCATCTTTCCTTTGAAGCCCTCTTCATTGCATATTTATTCATAAAGTAAAAGCATTTTTAAAAAAAATCCACAAATCACCAACAGCCAGCTTAGACAAGCCTCTTCTGATTTACTTCAGGAAAACTGACAAAGACATTGTAATTTTTTTTCTTTTAAATCCCTCCTCACCCCATCACTTACTGTGGAGTCAGCAAGTTTTAGCACACAGCTGCCATCCTGTGCTCATGAAAAGCAACCTCCCTGACTTGTCCCAGCCTCTGGAATGCACAGAGAAAGGTTTTACACAGCTCAGGGATTAAGTTAGGCCCAGGCTAGGGCTCAGCTCAGTCACAGTGTCACTGCTAGAGGTATTAAACCCTTCCACAGATCAGATTGATCCTGGTGGTCATGTGACCACTGCGCTGCTGTCAACACGCTCTGTTGCAGCTTCCCCTGATATCCTGATCAAGTGCTTGGGGTTCTGCCTCATGTATTAAACATCAAACTGGGTGAGCGGATAAAAATCCCCTCCCTGCCACACATCTCTCCTGCGTGTTTGCTCTGCATCATTGTTATCAGAGAAAGGGAAAAGATGGGCCAGTTTTAAAGCTGTAATGTCAGAGTTGCACCTGATTCACATCCCCTGCAGCTGTCAGGCCTCATCCAGTGGGGGAATGAGATCAGGGAAAAGGGAGGAGAAAGGGGAGTTAATAAAAAGAAAGCTCACTGCAGAACCACTAAGAATAGAGATGAATCCAAAACTATGCTCTTGAAGAGTTCAAAGAGCACATTTTTAAGAACAAGACATCCAACCTGGCATGAGGGACTTGCACTCTTTCCAGATCTTCCCAGCACCAGAATCCATTAAAAAACCCATCTGGAGACGGGATCCCATCTGTGGAGATGGGATGCTCCTTTCAGCCTTGCAGAGGTTCTTCTCGTGCACCACACACCACCCAATGTTCTTCCTGTACCACTCAGGCCTGAGACGTGTGTAACCACCTGCCTTCTTGTTCTGTTCTCGTGGGGGATGTTGTTGTTTTTGTTTGTTTGTTTGTTGTCCTGAAAGCCAAGAAAAAAAATTCCATATCAAAATTTTCAAAAGAACCCCCAAAGATATGGAATATGAGCATAAATATCCAAACAAAATAAGACTGAGCTACTAAGAGACACCATACTCTAGAGCAACAGTGATGTGGTGCGCAGAAAGAAATATTAAGGGACAAATCTAAAACCATTTAGGAGGCTTTATGCACAATGTTTACATCCCAGGAACCATTTGGAACTGAAGATTTAGTGATTTATCATATCCCAGTTCGCTCCTCTCTGCAAAAGCAATAGGCAGAACCAGCAGAGCATATCTCTGAACATGCTGTTTGCTGAAAGGCATCACCCACAAAATGGGAACAGCTTTACCCTTGCCAAAACACTGTCCCCTTGGGGCCTTCTGAAGAGCTGGGTTTTAGGAGAAGGCCTTGCAGGGGAACAGAGCTTCAAGTGTCAGAGGATTTAAAAATATATAAGTCTGTGAAACCTGATGGGACCTGGCAGAAACTGAAGAACAGGTATCTCAGCAGAGGATCTTTGGCCAGTGAAGCCAGATAACCCTCAAAATCCATTAATGGAGGATTTGGGAGTGAAGCCCAAAGGAGAGGCTGGTGACATGATCTGCCCCAGGTGAGGGGGTTCCCAGAGAACCCAAAAGCCCACGCCTTGCAGGCAGGATCTGACTGGTACCACAGCATATGCCTTGGGGCAAACCTCATCTGTCATGAACCACACAAACATGGTGTGTGTATGATTGCTGCTCTCTAGACTTGGTTGAAATAAGCACTGGATCCCAAAACTGAAGGAGGAACCTTGTATAGACAGTTCCTTCTTCAAGGCTCAGCTCCAATATCAGGCTGAAAACCTGGCATCCATATGCACTTGGCAGGGATTATTAAATCAAGTGAAAGAACATTTCAGGATTTTCTTCAGTTGATTGTTTAGGAACTTATTTGGAACAAGCTTCCCCCCCAAGAGAGATTTCAATTCTAGCCATGCACATGGAAGAGAAGAAATTAATACAGTGTTAAGACAGCTCAGCATGAGAGCAGCATGCACAAGCTGAGCAGAAAGTTATGTAAGACCAAAAACTAGGTATTAGCAATTTTTCAAGGACAAAGTTGTGAAGTTTCCAATGACAACAGCCTTCCCCCTTGTAAATTGGCCCAGCAGACACATGTCCTCCTGTGCCATCAGGGAACACACTCACAGCGGGTCATCCCCGGGAGCTCCAAGTGACAGGAATCATTTCTCCTTAAGGAAACAACTTAAAGATTGCACTTTGCATAATAAAATAATTTCAAAAAAACCCAAACAAACCCTGACTCTGGAATCCTAAGAACAAGGCATATGCAGAGAGAGACTTTCCCTCTGGCTCTGCTTTTCATGCAGGTTTCAGGCTGACTTTGCCTTCAGAATCTTGCCTAGATCCAGGCATTACACAGCTGTAGTGATTAATAACAGCATGTTACAGCTGAAATTTAAGCTTCTGTTGAATTTGTGGGTTTTATTTACCCACCATAACCAACTTGTGCAATACATAGACTTGGGAGCCATCAGTAAAACGGTTCATAAAATATTAAGGGCCGTGTTTCCCAGTGACACTCATGGGAGAGCTGTGGGAACTGAACTGGTAGCAGGGTATAACTAACCCAGAGTGAGTTAACATCATTATGTTTCCAAGCAAAAAAAGGGTGCATAATAGCTTTTGATCTTCAATGGCTGGTGTATATTGGAAATAGGCTAACATATGTATTCTTTCTGAAGGCTCTGATTCCAAATCCATGTGTGGATGTAATTTAATGCACAGTGCTTTATGCAATTATACCTACAGATGCCTAAGTGAGAATTTAAATTAGCGTTAGCTTGATAGCTTTTGCTAAAGGCAGACAAATGCAAACAGGCTCTGGGCAGATTTTCCTGTAAAGCTCTGCTGATCCCCATCAGTTCCCAATGCGCTGCTCCAAACGTAAACCCTGGGGATCATTTTAGCAATTAGACATTGTCCACCAAGAGTGGACTCTCTGCCCAAATGGACTCAGAAATGAGACCCCAACTCTGCACAAACCACATGTCCACAATGCAAGCTATCACCAATCAGGCAACAGAAGGAACAATGCTCAGACATAAGGACCCCCCATGTTCACATATGGATAATCTTTACCCAGAAATTCTTACAAATCCATATATACCAGTCTGAGGACCTAGACATTTTATGCAAGAAAACCATTATTGACAGAAATCTGTATGAAGATTGACCCGTTGCCTCCAACAAATACTGTTTTGCTTCTGAGAACTGTCAAAGTTGCTGCACAGGAATTTCACAGTTGGTCCATGAACAGGTTGAGCCTCAGGCATATTGCACTTACTGCATGTGGTTTGTTCCTGCAATACCTGCACCCAGAAAACATACCAACCCTTCTTTTCTGCCCAGAAGCCCTAAATAAGACAAATTATCCAAGTAACACATAGGTGAGAGCCAGTGCCTCACAGTTCTCCTGCACTGAACTACAACTCATCACTTGCCCTCAGTGCTTCTTGGATGACCCAGCACCCAAAACCCAAGAGGACTAAAGGACATGATAGGATGTCTCTTTTAAACACTGAAGTTTGCAGACATAGCTTGTTGCAACTTCAAAGCTGCCTATACCCCAAAAGCAACCTTTAGTCTGACCTCAATCAAACAACTGAACTTGTCAGTTGTGGGTTTGATCCCTGTATGGGCCATTCACTTAAGAGCTGGACTTGATGATCCTGGTGGGTCCTTCCCAACTCAGAATATTCTGTGAAATAAGAATCAAGCTACCCAAAGCAAATTCCTGATTATTCCAAACCAAATTAGTTGTGTTTTTGTCCAGCTGTGGTGGCTACAGAAGACTGCAGTGGCAGAGAGGCTTTCTCCCTGTTCCTGATGAGCATTAGAAGGGCTGGCTTCCTGATGAGACAGAAGTGTTGGCAGCAAACATACCGCATGAAAATTATTCAGAAGCAGACTGATACCCTAATTTTATGAAAAACCAAAGCAACAGGACACAGAAACAGCTATAGCAGGGAAATTATCAACTGGGGAGAGCACCATTTATTTCCTGCAAAAGCAGCGGCAGACTTGAATCCTTCCCTCTTGCAAGCAGGTGCAGGTCAAGCAAACAGATAGGCAAGGGCATTCCATCTCCTGCGCATCTCCCTGATGGGCAGAAGGCTAACTGACATCAAAGGATTGCATGTCACCTGTTAAACAGCAGATTTCGTTTTCCCCACTTTGCTGCAAGGAAACATCTTCTGATGAGCTGACTCAGTCCACATCTGCACATGTTGTAACCTTGGTAATCTACTGCTTAGAAGCAGATTTTCTCCCTTCAGTATCTCTCAGAATTGGCACTGGAAGGCTGATGGGTTTTTTAAACACCTGGGAAGCATTTCTGGAGCCCTCATCTGTCTGAGGAACAGCATATCTCAATGTGCACACACCACTGTTCCCATAACTCAGAGGCTGAATTTCCTTCTTGGCACAGATAGGTAAAGAGGCACAATTGGAAAAACAGTCTTTGAGTGATTTTTAGAGGAGTAATATTAACACAAGCCTTACTGCTGTATCCAGGGAGGGGACAGAGTGCATTCCCTCCTTTTCTAGGATCTCCTTTGGGATCCTTTATAGCTGCAGAACACTCTGCAGTTTGGGTTGTAGCTCCTGGACTCCTGTGGAGAAGTTCAAACAGCAATAGTTCAGCTACGTGTCCTTCAGCAGCACTCTCCTCTCGAGGCAGGAAAGCTCACATCTCAAAATGCACAACAGCAAATTCTCAAGCTCACTAAAATGTTTCAAGCCTCTTCATTTCCCCCCTGTAAAGGAATAACATGACCTTGTAGTTCTGCTTTGTAGTTGTTTTTGTGGGTTTTTTTGGAGGTTTTTTTTTTTTTGGATGAACAACAAAGGAACAGCTGTTGAGATTTTTTGTTGTTGTCTTTCATGACAGGAATGTGTATACCGAATATTTAGGGCATATTATCTGAAAATAAAAATACTATTACTAAAGCAGCTCATGAACAGACACATGATGTCTCACATAGTGAGCTCCCAGTTCACACTGTGGTGTGGCCAGGAAAAGTGGGATGGATGCTGTCTGCCCAGGGAGGCAGATGCTTGTTGCAGGAAGGTGCTGTAGCGGTCAACTGTATGGAAAAGCCTGGCTCAGGAGCACAGAAGTGACTCAATTTCCATAACCTTGACATTTTGGGACAGCACAAGCACCAACTCAGTTCAGTGCTCCACCAGCTCATCCTAGTTTTCCTGAATATTTAATTTTTTGCATCATTAAACTCCCAGATAGGAAAGCATTAACAGCAAAATGGACTTTGACCTGCTGCCCCTGACTCAAACTCATCTTTGTTTTGTTATTCAGCCCACCTCACCCTCTCTAAGGTGACTTGCTTAAGGGCATATTTCTGTAGCAGGAGAAAGGGATGATCCTGAAGGAAGAGAAAGCCTCACACTCCTGTAACTTCAACTAAGACAAATAAAAACTCTTCTCCAAGTCCAGGAGGGTTCAGAACTGAGGTTTCAATGCCACATGGTTTATTTCTAGCTAGGAGAAGGTACATGCCCACAAAACAACCCCTGGAAGCTCCTGCTGGTTTAAAAAGCAGACAAGCTGTGTGTTCCCTTGTAATTACAAGAAGATACTTTTCTAGGAGTCACACTACATCTGTGGGCAACAGGTCTCCCAAGTCCTAAGCCACCAAGCTGAGACAAACCTTTGCTCCCGACACAGCTCACCCTCAGGAGCTGGATAAGAAGCTTGGCCTGAGAGGCTCTTGATACCAGAACACTGCTGTTTGCTCATGTTCCTGCTGTTCTCCATCAGTAATCAAAAGCAGCCACCACCCAACAAGCTGTAGTTGCAGCTGCAAAACATGTGGACTCCACTGGAGGACAGTAGCCAGCCAGAACCTGCACAGAAAGGACATCTATTCACTGACTTCTTATACAGCTTATGGATCAGGACTCCAGAAAAAACATGATCAAGAGACAACAATTTAGATTTTTAAAATCTAAATTTAGATTTTTAAAAATGTATGAAAGGAAAATTTCAAATACTGACAGCACCCAGAATGCACTTTGGACAACCACAACTCTTGGGGGTTTTATCTGGAGTTGCACAAAGCTAAGAGAAGCTGAGGATGACTAGAAAATAGCAATCAAGTCCATGGAGTGCAGGCTCCCAGGGCTTTTACTGCACTCATCAGCTGCTTATCAAGAACTGGAAGAAAGTGATTTTGAAACTCATGTTTCTAGGTATTCAAGATAAATTGCTCTTCATTTCTTAAACTCTCATTCCTCAAAAGCTTTAATGGTTATTAAAAAAAATAAAAAATAAAAAAAATTAAAGCCTAAGTCACTTGAGAGAATTAACTTAAACAAAATGGAAGAGGATTTTGTTTATCTCAAAAATATCTGCAGCAGTTGGGGAGGATTTACACTCTACACAGTAAAGGCTTGAATAAAACCTCCTGCTATTCCAAATGTGCCAGACCAGGCCATAACAGAACATTAGCCAAGATGGGGCCCCAGTGAAGGCTCCAAGAGGAGAATCTTCCACTGTCAGCTGCATTTTCCTATTTGCTGCGTTCCCATGTTTAGCTCCATCAGCTGTGCTGCATGTAATCTGTAGGTGGGCTTTAAGGAGGATGAAAGAAAAAAAAGCAGTTTTCAAGAGGTGATATTGCTGATGCTCTCCCTGAGGCAGCACTGGGTGCTGTTCCCCCTCCATGGGGACTGCTGACCACTTCATTAGTGCTGCAACCTCACACTGTACAATTAAACCCCAAATATAACACTGTAATGTGTGGGGTTTTCACAGGACAATGGGCATGTGATGAACAATCCATACGACCATTTCTGAGGAGCACTAGGCCTCGCTTGACATAACTTTGGAGGTCAGCAAAAGGACAGTTTACAGCTAAGGTATCTTGAACTGTGCGTGAGTGACCTGCGACAGCTGAATTGGAGAAGGGAGGCTCCAGGTCCTGGGATATTAGCCCATTACCTAGAGGGGGAAAGTGCTCTCCCCCTTGTCCCCCTACCACGTGGCCTGGGAGCCCGCAGTGAGCTGCACACAGACCACAGGAGAGAGGCGAGCGAAAGAGGAAGTTTATTGTGGGGTACAGGGTTATATGGGTTTCAGGGGTTGTAGGGTCACCAATGAGAGGTCTCAGGGGGTTACAGAATCTTCCAATAGCAAACAGGGGAAGGGGTTAACAAAGCCAATCAGAAGGCTCCTGGGTATCTTCCCGGTAAATTCCTGCATAGGAATGACAGTTGTCTCGAAGGGTCTTAGGAAGGGGACAGTGAATTAGCAAAATCTCTAAAAAGCCATTTTGAAACATGTTTAAACAACATTAAAAACCTCTGGTTTTATAGCATTTGGGTTGTTTTCTTCATTTTTTTCACAAGTCCATTTCTGACAGGACTTTTTCCATCCTAAATATGGTATGTCCACTGCCACAGTGACCAATCACAAGGAAGCTGGAAAGTCCCTTAAAAATTCCCTGAGGTAATCAGTAGGCAGGATTTTGGGCAGCACAAGTGATATCAAGACACGTGGACAAAGCGTTAGAACCAATGAACTAAAGGCAAGAAATGTGTGAACACTGAGCTATCCAATCCCTTTGTTGTGATCACGCACCTGGAAAAAGCTGACTGTATAAAAACTAAACCATTTGAGTAATAAATTGAACACACTGCTTGATCATATTGGTCGCTATGCATGTTTCCAGATCTCATGCCATCAACAATAATGCACAGCAACACCTTACAGGAGAACATTTTTCTTTAGTCCAGGTGGAAACCTGAGGGTGTTTTACGAGGTGAGGGGGGCAGTGTTAGTTTTAGAAACCCGCAAGCCTCACATAACCTTCTGTACCTTCTGTACAGTTCCATGAGTTATCCAACCTGTCACTAGGGCTGGAGGCTGCAGCACAGCCCTGCTTCCGCCCCTAAGGAAAGGAAGACTCACATCTGAGTATGTGGCACAGAAAAGCTCAAAAATCCTTTGGGAGAAAAGCAAACAAACAAAACAAAACAGGACAAAAGCAGAGATGTGCAAAATAGACACTACCTGTGAGCAGGCTCAGAGCTCCCATTCTTCCCTTCTCCTTCAGCAAAGCTCTCCTCAAAAGGTGAAAAACGTCTTGCTATATTTATCTCACTTGCTGAGCAGGAAAGTATGCCTCTGACCCAGCCTTATTTACCAGGAACATGCGATTGAGGGATGTTTGAATCCAAACACAGTGCTGAAAGTAAGGTGGGTGATTAAAATGCTGACATAGCACCCCATTTGTGTCTCTAAAGGTTGAGTGTAATTTTCTGCCTTTCATAATTGCTCTGTCTACCCCTTTCTGCCTTTTGCAGAGCATTTGCTCTTTCTCCTCTGGCCTCAGCTTTCTAAATAAAGCTTTTTATTGATTCTGCACTTTGTGTTCACTGCAGAGGAGCATGACTAAGGCAGAGAAATTGGTCAGCAGTGCTTTTTCCCTGCTTTTTTTTTTTTTCCAGTTTTCACACATATACTGCAAGTACAGGATGGAAATCCAAGACTTCCTGCCTTGCACACAACACCAGCACCTCTGGTCTGATCCAAACAAAGACAGACACCAAGAAATGGCTCCTGACAGCTTCCTGCTCACTGCAACTTTACACATCTTTAGATTAAAAACCAGGCCACACTCCAAGGCTTGCTGAGTCTGCACCTGAAGCTCAGCAACCTTGAATAGCAGGTATCAGTAAGGTTTAATGTCATTGCTGATCCAGTCACAGGGTGCTGTCCTGATACAAGATTGTCCACTTCCATATTTCAGACTGTCCCCCTTGCACTACCTACCCTGCACTTCTTAGTGACATCCTTGACTGAAATTCCCATGGTTATTGTAAAACCCTGTGCTGTGTGGCTTCACAGACATGCACAGTTTCACTGAGAAGGTCTTTTTAGTTTTAGTTGAATTTTGCTCCTTCCGGCCTGGAACCAAGCACACCCCACTGCAGCCCCTCAATCTGAGCCATAATGGGCAAAGGTCTCTCTGTGTCATGGGTTTGCAAAAGTCCCCCTCCTTGGGGATTGAAAATAGTTTGTCCGGATGAATTTCCGGACAAGGGC
>JAWMRA010000113.1:5402624-5419273 GCA_035584735.1 Pseudotriccus pelzelni | reverse complement strand
CTGCATAAACTTCTCTCACCTTAGAGCAATTTGTGGGGGGTGTGGTAAAAATTGTCCCCTGGGCAAACCCATGACACTCTGTGACCTCCATTCCTGTAGTTATATCACCCAGAAGTGGCTTTCCTAGCAGGTGACCAGGCCAGGATGGAGTGCCAAGCACAGTCATGAGCTTCCTTGTTCACAGTCAGTTATGCCACAGCCTTGATGTTATTAACTTGGGTTTCTCCTCCACGAACAGTAATAATATGCCTTGAGCTGACTGGACTGTGCCCATGAGCATCTTTGCTTCACATGATGGGCTTTCTGCTTTCCAGTGTGCCTCCAGATCAAAGAATCATGGAATGGTTTGGGTTGGAAGATCTAGACATATCTTTGCTTTATCCAGTTCTTCCAGAGGCAAGAGCTGGAGCAAGGCAGAAAGAGCTCTACAGATCCTTACCAAAAACAGACCCTTTCCAAAGGTTTTAGAAGCTGAAGCTGCTTAGTGCACATGTAGTCCTACACACCAATTTAACAAAGCCAAAAGTCGATCCCTTGGGAAAAAGCTAACACTAGAGCAAGCATAGCTGTGCGCTGCTTCCAAATACTCCAACAATCTCCAACTTTTTGTTGTTTGTGGAGAATAAGAGAGGACATTTCTGTTCCTGATGCTGGAAAAAGCCATGGTGCAATCCCTACTCACCCTCACCATGTTGCCATACAAAGGTAGGTTTTGCCTCTCCCCAGAGTGTCTGAGGAGAGATAATCAAGACCTGGCCAGAGGGATGGAACCAGTGAACCGCCAAAGAGAGGGCTGTATATCCATCAGGAATTGCAAGTTCCAGACATGCTGAGCTAAACTGATGTTTTAATGGAAACACTGATCATAACGTCGCAAAAAAATTGCATAACTGAGTGGTGGAGGCCAGCTTTGGTACAGCTTTGTCTGGCAGACTGATGCCCTGGAAAGACAACTGCCTGACTAAGCTTCACTTCCATACTTGGTGATCATTCTGTGTGCCACCCAGGATACTCCTTGTGGTTCAAAGCACACAAAACAGATGGGTTTGCATCTTCATCATCATCCCTTTCCATCCAATATGGGGTTTTGTAGATGTGGCCTGGAGGATGGCTTTCCTTTGGCATTCCTCAAAGAGCACAGTCATCCAAGAAGGAGTCTGAGCTCTCCTCCCTCCTTTTCCTTTAAGTGTCCCAGCAAAGGGCAAGGTCTCTGTGCCAGTAAAACCAGCAACAAATAAAACAGCTCACAGGATGTGGACACAAGCCCCAAGATGGACCACAGCCACTAGGCTGGCAAATTGCTGCTACCTCTGCAGTAAAAGAGCACCTTTAAATTTTACATTAGAATATCATAAAACCTATACTTAATCATCTAAGTAATTAAAATACGGGAAGCACTGAAATTAATGACAAACATCCAAATAAAACCTTTCAGCCACTAACCAGGCTCAGGAGCAAGTAGAGCCCCTTGCTCAGAAACATCCACCTGGCACTGCTGTCAGGTCACCTTTGCAGCCCTAATATCACTCATCAGCAAGAGCTGGATCTGTTGAAAGGTGAAAAGAGGTGTCACAGCTTAGTGCAATGAGGGGATAAAGTTCTCATCTTCCTTTGGCAGGAAGGGCCCCACCATTGTCACTGCGTGGCAAAGAACACCCTCAAGATGTGCTGACGGTTTTGACCATCTGTATGAAACTCTTCCAAGCATCAAATGAGAAGTGTTTGGGTTTTGTTTCTCTTTAATTTCAATTTTAAATGAATGGCATTTATCAACTTTCTTCCAGTGTTGCACAGCACCACCCAAGGAAAATATTTGCACTGCAAATGTTTGCTGGGTTTAACTTGTTTTTACATAATTGTTTAATTGCTCCACAGAAATAAAAAATTAAAGGGGGTCCTGATAATGTCTAAAATTAAGTCTTTGTAGGAGCAGTTCAGCATCTTTCCAAAAATCAAGGACTTCTGGACTCAGCTTTGTGCCAGTAATGGAGACATTTCTGTCTGTTAGCAACATGCCTTCTTTCTAGTTAAACCTGGGAAAGGATTTTTCCCATCCTCACAGCAGCAGCTTTATCTTCAAGTGGGGTAAATAAGCATCTCTAAGCAGTGACCACAGAGATTTGTTGCACACACTGGCCTCTCATTGTGCATTTCAGTCTAGCAAGCCTTTCCCTGGGCAGTCCTAACAGGAAAATAGTTGTGTTCTGCAGAAAGCACCGGGAGACCTTGAATTAGCACACCGTGAAAGTCAGGATTAGGGAGGCAGTCATTAACAATAGCTGCATGCCCTGAAAGCCTCTCATTTAATGGAGTGGTAAGAGATTATTTACACTGTGGCATTAAGAATCCTGATATCCGGATGTCTCATGAGCTCATGATGTGCCCTTCAATTCCTGTTACCTTGCTGAAAACTTGTGTCAAACCTGCATGGACTCTGCTCGCACCAAAAATGACTAGCTGCTGGAAGGAGATTTTTCCCTGACTAGATTTGCTTACCCGTATCTGGGTAATGAGGTGCAATGGAAAGGTGTTTAGGATTCTCACAGCAACTTAGATGAAAGGATTAGCACTTTAAAAGAGCAGATTAATCTTTGTGAGACCCCAAACCATCCCCTTACTCCTGCCACAGAGTCCTGCTGCACCTAAAATGACCTCCTTTAATGTGCATAAAACTAAAGCGACTTGGATTTATGGAGCTAAAACCTGTTAGAAGAAACAGGCATGTGATGCAGCTCAGACACAGACCTGTAGATCATCTCCACAAAACCTTGGACCTTGTGCTTAATTAGGCATTGAGAACATGAAGCCACACTTCAGTGCCTTTGAGAAATACTGGAGCAGTTTCTGTGCCCAGTCATTGCCCAGACAGGGATGTGCCAGAGCATCCCCACCGCCTTCCCCATCCACCAGGACACGGAACCCTGACTCACTTGATCCTACATGGAGCAATTTTATTTCTTAAATGCATTAATAACTCCATTAACTTAGATGCTTTGGAGATTTTTTTTTTTTAAACCCAGCCTAACGCCAGGAAAGGCTTACAGAGAAGATAATCACTGCTCACATAGGAAGACAAATAGGCCCAAAGTGACTATTCTGATCCTTTTGTCTGATCTCTTCCCATCTCCCAACAAGGTTTGCAGTAAATTAAGACTCATAGTAGACTCCTAAGAACCTCTGACCCTAAAAGAAGAGGTTCTTGTCAAGGGGTCACCTCCTTTCTGGTATGACAATCAGGCTCTAGATGTTATTTTTTCAAGTATTAGTAGGCTTGCAAGGCCAAAATTAAATGTGCACCAACTTCAGAGATTCAATTTTTTAAGCTATTTTTTAATCCAAGCTGCCACTGAATGGCTACAAGAAGGCAGGAACAACAGGGACCAAGGCCGGACTGCTGATGGGGCTACAGCAGTTGTAGCAGAGACCAGAGAGACTCAGCTATTCTGAGTACACTCAGATAAACACCTTTCTGTCCCAGCAACTCCAGCATTCCCCCCTCTGTACCAGTTTTCCAGACTAAGTCGGTGCATGAAGACCAATGTCTACATTGCTTTCCTCCTTCATCCCTCTACTTTTGCCACTATACCTCATTAACCTCAAAGTTGCCTTTTGTTATTAGTGTTATCCCCTCTACCCCTTCAAGTCTCAGGCTGGAATTTTTAAAAAATTATTTTATTACTCTTTAATTTTTTTTTTTTCCATGCACTGCACCACTCCTCCCAACCCTTATCTGTTGGTGGCATTGCTTCCCCTTGCAAAGAGCCACCAAAGAAGCTCTGGAACCTCCAGAGATATCTCCTGCTCTTGTTTCCCAGTGTCAAGCTCAGAAGTACACTAAAGCTGTGCTAACAAAGAAGCTGTTATGTTTTTTCTTTTGACTAAGATCATAGAACGATAGAAAAGTTGGCATTGGAAGAGACCTTAAAGATCATCTCATTACAACCCCCTGCAATGGGCAGGGACACTTTCCACTAGACCAGGTTGCTCAGAGCTCCATTCAGCCTGGCCTTGAACACTTCCAGGGATCCAGGGGCAGCCACAGCTTCTCTGGGCAACCTGTGCCAGGGCCTCACCACCTTCACGGCAAAGAATTTCTTCCTAATACCTAATCTAAACATACTCTCTGTCAGTTTAAAGACATTCTTCCTTGTCCTATCATTATGTGCCCATGTAAAAAAGTCTCTCTTCAGCTCTCTTGTAGCCCATTTGGGTACTGTGGGGTGCTATAAGGTCTCTCTAGAGCCTCCTTTTCTCCAGTCTAAACATTCCCAGCTCTCATCCTACCCTCACAGGACAGATGCTCCAACCCTTGGAGTACCTTCATGACCCTCCTCTGGACTTGCTCCAGTAGGTCAAGATGTAGAAGGCCCCAGAGCTGGATGCAGCACTGCAGGTGGGGGTCTCAGCAGAGTGGAGTAGAGAGGGAGAATCCCCTTCCTCAACCTGCTGCCCACACTGCTTTGGATGCAGCCCAGAATAATGTACATAGATTACTCTGTGCTGCAAACCTGTATAAATACAGAAAACCCCTACTGCTCTTGAATGAATTATTTGCTAAATCGTAGCAGATGGCCAGCCCTACACTTGGATAGATTGCTCCAGCCCTGACCCTGGAGTGTACCTGTGGTAGGAATTGCATTGATAATTCAATGACTCTTTGTCCTGGCTCAGCTCAAGTCTTCTCTTGAGCTCAGAGTTCAGTGCTATGAAATTTGCATCCCAGTAAAACAGCCTTGTGATAGAACTAATGCCCATTTGCTTTTGGCTGGAACCAACACGTTCATTAATCCAGTGACAAAGGATGGGCTCAGTCTGGCTCACCTAGAGGAAAGGTCACTGCTCAGTCAGCTCTTCTCCTTAGCATCTCCTCATTAAGTTTCCATCTAGGTGCTGCATACTGCACACTCTGCTTGTTAAGAAGCAGGGATTTTTAGGATTAGCTTAAATGTTTGCCAGACCAAAGAGCTGAACTGAGAGGCACAGGGAACAGGATAAATGCATCCCGAGAGCATGACACTGCCAAACAGTTTAATTAAGTTTCTGGGAGATGATACAGGATGATCTGCTTTTAGGTCTGGTGGGTACTGGCTGTTATTTTAGGGTTGGGTGAAGGAAAGAAGACATGGTACTCAGATGTTTGGCCTGGCTAAAGCAAAGCTGTCTCATCAAGTACCGTCTTGGGGGCTCCAGCTCTTCTTCCCCATGAGCCCTGAGCTACAAATTCAGCTACAAACAGGGAGATAGATGAAGGAGAAGAGTCCGAAAAGACACCAGAAAGAAACATTGGGATAGATACACATATGAAATATCCCAGCAACTGACTTGTGGCCAAGGAGCAATATTAGGAGGTTGGCAGCCTCATTTCTGGATCATTCCCTGCTTTTCAGCGAGATACTAGCTCCTCTCCCTGACCCAGAAGAGGTCATTTTTAGACCCTTTTATTACACTCTTCTGGGAACTGGAGATGGCACTGCCATCTTGCTAACTTTGTGCCATGCCAAGTCTTCCCAAAGCCTAATGCCATTTTTGGGAGCACTAGGCTTTTTAGTCAATTAAGCACTGCAAAGCCCAGCCATTCCCTGCAAGCTCAAGTCACAAAAGCAACTCTGAGGCTTTGTGCTAGAAATCTCATTGATTATATTTCTATTTATACCACGAGCACTGGGGATCCCAAGGCAATGAAGATGTGCCAGTGATATTTCACCTTTCTACCTTGTAATAAGTGATAAAGTCAACAGGATGTGCTCCAGAAATAGCTGCTTCTTACATAAATAAAAACTGTACTGTCCCCAGTAAAACATTACATACATTTTTCATCTTCCTGAGGGGGTAAAGCATGGGGCAAGGTGTCACATGGGAGAAGCACGAGGCACATTGCCAGTGGCAGAGAGGTACAGTTGATACCTCAGATGATTACTTTTCTCTCATCACCAGATATGCTTAGCAGAGATGAAAAACTCGTTTCATGATGACGATCCTTTGTCAGGCTCTCTCCCTTTCAGAGTCAGTGCTATAATCAGCCTGCTTAGCACAGTGCCTGCTGCAAGGTGACCATGGGAGATGGCCCTTGATGTGAGTTACGGTCTAGAGGCAGAGTAGCACACAAACCACATCACTCCAATTAACTTTTCCCTGCCTCTGGTTAAGATTAATTTTTTATTTTTCATCAATTGGATAGAAATGAGCCTTCAGAATTGCAACCTTCCCACCACCTACATCCCATTACACTGTCACCAGAGGCACAGGCAATCCCAGGAAAGCCAAGATTTAAGAAACAGGATGGAGAACAACTCAAACTGGCTCCAACAGTCCTTACTGTTAGACCTGTTTGTTCATCTCCAAGCTTTATGGTCTTTTCTTCCTGCTCTGCACTGCTCTGTATCTGCTGCAGATTGTCCCAGTTTGGGGTAATTTGGCATTCATAAAACACTAGATTCATAGGTTTGCAGTGGCTGGCAGGTAGGAACACATTTTGCTTTGCAGCTGTTCACTGTACATCAACTAAAGCATTCCAAAGCCCCAGGGATAGGAAAAGCATGAAAAACTATATTTCATCCTTTTTATTATTACTGCAGTGGGCCAAATGCACAGCAGCTGCAAATAAGCATAAGATCCTCCACCTTGTTACACCACCTGCACTGAACTTTAGTTAGTTTTTACAGCCAAAACCATAACAAATATGTTACTTTAAGTTTCCCTGGAAATTCTCTACATTTAAACAACCAAACTGAGGGGTTTTTTTACCCTAATGATTCTCCAAGAAGGCTTACAGCTTTCCAAGTGCCTTCTGCACTTAGCCTGACCTAGATTTCATCACCACTAAGGCAGCTTATCTGTATGAGCCACTCTCCATTTTCAGGTATATTGGTGGAGACACAGGAATGTTTGAGTCCCCACCCATACCCTTCTGCTCCCCACAACCACTCTTCTGGCAGGCTTTCACCACTGGCCCAACAAGATAGAGCTAGTTTATCAAGACTCCTGTTACATAGGAAGAAGGTGCTCCAGGGCAGAACTGGCACTGCCCATTTATTTTATGGAATTAAGGGTAAGTCCATGATGCTAAGGAGAAGCAAAAGCAAGCACTTACCCAGCCCTTTGCTGCATGGCACAGCCTTTCCTCTCTCCAGCTTCTCTGTGGCAGCAACTTCCCTAGGTGGCACTGAAGAAATCGTGCAAGAAGCTGGCATTGAAATAGGCAAGCAACTCCTTATTTCTGAGTACACTTTGGGAAAATCCCCTCTGGAGCAGCGAGCGGTGCTGCTCCAGGTCCATGCTGCTGATAGGCTTTGCAGGGAGGACTGGGAAGCCTGGACTCTCCCATGGCATTAGCTAGGGCAGGCCATCACCTTGACCTTCACCATTCTCCCAGAGAGAGGGCTGCACTCAGACACCATGAAACACTTTGAAGGGGACCTGTAGATGATGGGGAAGGAAACCATAAAGAAAACCTCTGCAGCTTTCTTGGAAGTAAGTTGTGCAGGGAGAAAGACACCCTGTACCATTCCCACGCCACCCAGCTGTAACTCTGGGGGAGCATTTATAAACCCTCTTTATATCCTCTCTCCCCACATCCATCAGCAGCATCACCTGGGCAAGCCAAATCCGACTCCTGGAGGCAGATGAGGATGGTGCTTTTCCCAGCAGCAGCTCAAACCCAGTTGATACCTTTTAAAACATGAGATGTGTCCAAATCTCTGCAGAGAAAGAATTTTAGCAGTAGAAACAACAGCTACAAAATATTTTATGTTTAAACTGAGGCTGATGGTGCCAGGAGGAAGGTGACTCAGATGCAGCTACACTTTTCTCCTTGGAGCTCAGTGCTGGTGTCATCCTGCATCAGCCATCAAGCCAGCTCTGCTTTACTACTGCAGGAACCTGTTTTTCATGTCCTTATTTCCTGCCTGATGGTTTCGTCTGTGGGTGGCAGCAGAAAGTCTATGGCACAACATTTGTAGGTTCTGTCTGGTGAGAGATGATTTAATTTGTGTTTCAGGTGGTATTTATTACACTGGAGAGATGATCAGTTTATCCCTCTGGTTCACCTTGAATGGCTTTTTTTTGGTTCACATTCCAAAATGATTGAAGAAAACAGCTCTAAGGCATTCCTAAAATAAAAAGATGTCAGCAAATTAACAGTGGCTTCAAGTTCGTGCCTTATATTTCTGGAAGGGTGAAACCTCTGTGTCAAACCCTCTGGCTACCTCAGGCTCATAACTTGGGCTTCCTACATTTCTTATACTCTCAGAGAAGAACTGACCCACCAAAATCCCATTTGTTGCAGTCCTAATCTCATCCTTCAGGTATATTTTCTCACAGTGCAATTCTAGTAGAAAGTGCTTTAGGAAATGCTTTGCAGCTCCTCCTTCCCCAAATGCCTGATCTGCTTTCATCAGGAGTGTACTCCAAACACAAAGTTTGATTGAAGCCAGTGACACCTTCCAGAAGGGCCATAACTTGTCTGACAAAGACATACCACTTCCAAGCAGGCTACTGGGACTTAGAAATTTGAAATCTGTCAACGTGCAATGCTAGTAGTGGAAAATGAAATGCTGTTAGACATGTCTGCTCTCTGAATCAGCTTTGCCTGGATCCATCTGCCCTGTAATGTCTCTTTACTGGTCTCTGCTCAGGATCAACCCAAGTCAGGGGTATTTAAGTTCCCACAGGACACGGTGCAGCTGATGAACAACAAATGCGGTCTTCCCAAAGTGGCTGCTGATGCCCCTGCTTCCAGGGAAAACTTCAGGCAGGAGGTGGCAGTTTCCTCAGCAGGTTTTCACATCCTCTGTGAGATGAGGTGCAGACGATGGCATGCAGAGCACGACTCCATTCTGGCAGTGAGTCCTAAGGCAGGGCTGTGGTGAAGGCATAGTCAAGCTCTCTCCTCCTTGGTCTAATACCTGGGCTGGCAGTGATGACACAGTGACCTTGGTGACCTTGCCCTCTGTGTCCTGGAGCTGGTCTGAGAGGCACCATGGGAAGAGCTCAGGCCTTGCTCTGCTCAATACTTCATACAGAGCAGGAAGCTTTGGCTAAGAAGTCAGTGCTCCCAAGGTTTGGGGGAACAGCTTGGTGCTGACAGAAACCCAGGCTTAAGCCTCCCTCTCTAATAGGATTAGCACACAGGCATTTGTTTCCCTGTCCCAATTAGAAACCTCAATTATGGGGGGTTTGGCACCTGTCAGAGAGCTTCAGTCAAAACCAGAGAGCTGCCACCCTCTTGGTCTCATTTGTATCACCTCCCATTGTGGTTCAGGGAAAAAAATCACAAATAAAAATCACTCTTTGCCTCTCTCCAGTCAGTTGTCCTGCAGGAAGCAAAGGCTGAGACAAAGAGGAGGAATCCTCTGACCTCAGAAGTTTTGGAGGAGACTTTTACACTTACAAAACCCCTCCTTTTCTAACTGTGAAATTGGAGCTATCAGAATCACACAAAAGGTTGGCTTTTATTTGTCTTTTCCCCAGTTTGACTGATTTCTAATATTCATGGGTCCTTAAAATCAGTAGATGGATATTTCTCACCAGTAGATCATTCCCAGGAGTTCCTGGTGAGTCCTTCTCAGAAAATTGCAATGACACCAGCCACGCACGGACACTGAGCTCACAGAGGTGGTTGAAGTGCTGCTTACCTGCTGTCATCCCTTCTTTTGTTGAAGCAATGGCGTGGGCTCAGCACTGCGGGGTGCTTGGCACCATCGGGAACCAGCTCTTTTAAAGGTGACTGTCTCCTCAGAGCACAACAGATCCACTGCAGCAGCACAGCAGAGAAAACTCACAGCAATGCCCTGGTCAGCTGGGAAAGCCAAAGTAATTTGTCATGAGGAGCCTTCTTTGCTGTGTCACTCAGGTGTGCCTATATGAACAGAGAGCAGAGAGGGAGTAAACAAGGAACAAGTCATTAAGAGACCATGAAATCAGCACCAGCTTCTGCTCCCACAGCTCTCACCAGCTGAGCCCTCTGAAGTAGAGATAAATCTCTGGGATTTTTTCCAGAATTATGTTGTATTTCCCCTCTACCACCAATAGCAATAAGCACAGATGAGCAGAGCCCATGCTGTCCCCAGCTCACCAACTGTTCCCCACGGGAAGTTTCCAGTTCCAGCGTCCACATTTAGGGTTCTTACAGACAGTCTTGGTATGGCAAACCCATAAACATCTATTTCTTGAAAAACATCTCCCAGCTTCCCTTCTTAGGTCCCAATCTCTTACTTGTTGGAGGTCATGCAGAAAATTGTTTGCCTCAGGTCTGTTTAGGACGCTTGAAGCATCCTGGCTTCTTCACTCTTGGGGTGCCGTGGCTAGGATGGGTGTCTGCCTCAGAGGGGCTGACACCACTGACGCAGGAGCTATATTTGTCAGCCTGTGCTGTGCTGCTCCCAAAGCAGTGACATGTTTCCATGCACCGCTGCTCAAAAGTTAAAAGCTTGTCATAATATGTCGGGTGGCAATGCTGAAATGCAAGTCTGATGAGACAACTCTGAGTCCAGCACAGACAGCTTGCTCTGGGTGCTGAGGAGAGGGAGACTTGGCATCTGAGCTATGGAAGAAAAGGCTTCATCTGCTTGTGGCTGATCTCTCCCTCTCCTCTTGCTAGAGGAATGCACCAGAGAAAGAAATCAGTTGGAAATTTGGAGAAACAGTAATTTTAAAAATTGTAACCATCCATTTTCTTGGAACTGTAAAATATTTCCATGAGCTTCAGAGTTGAGGGAACAGAAGAACAGGATTTCCATCCATATTCCTAAAAGAAAAAGAAAAGAACACCTGAACTTCTCAGTACATGGCAAAAAACAACTTGCCAAGTGATGATGCTAAGCCAGAATGCTTAGCCCACTCCTAAAATAAAATGGCCCAGACCCCTTAAGGTTCAGTAGAGGTTGAAGCTGGTCTACAAATTATTACTGCACACTGGTTACGAAGAACAACACTGGCACATGTTGCCCAGAGAGAGAAGCTGTGGCTGTTCCATCTCTGGGTGTTCAAGGCCAGGTTGGATGGGGCTCTGAGCAACCTGATTCAGTGGGATTTGTCCTTGCCCATGCCAGGGGGTTGGATTGAGATGGTCGCTAAGGTCCCTCCAAATCTAAACCATTCTATGATTCTATGATTCAATTAACGTTGTTTTTGAATTTCTTGGGGATCTCATGGGATGGCCAGTTGCATATAAGAGAGCAAGGTAGCTGACTATGGGCATTACAAAAGGTAATGGCAAAAGGTAAGGGAGGTCTTAAGAAGAGAATCAAGGTTGATGCACCCTTAGCCGACATTCCTCTTCTCAGTTCTTCCCTGGCAGTGCTCGTATCCTGAGGGAAATGGGTAGATGTTAATGCACATCAAGCCTGAAGTGAATGAGGATCAAGGCTGTCCTGTTATCTTGGGTGACATAATGCTTTCAGTTGTTTTCTGTGAAGGGAAAAAAGAGGTAAATAAAGAATTTCTTGCAAGTCAAGAATAGCTTCAGCAGCACAACACAAGTGTGTGTCTTCTGTAGATTATCCCAGTTTTTACCCTTTAGGCAACTTGTCTATATACCAGCACTAGCAAGGGAAAATCCTGCCAAAATCATTTTTCCTATATTTATTCTCCAAGTGTCCAGCTCTTTTTGCTAAATCCCTACAGTTTGGAGCTCAAATTACCCTTTCTGACCAGTGCAGAGACAAATGATGAAAAATATTTACGAGTTGTTCTTACTCTTCATCGTACAGAAGCATCAGCCAGCACTAGGTTTGCATGATCTAACCAAAGAAGATGTTTCAAAAGAAAGCACTTTTATATAGTCACTGAAAAACTTCTATATATTGTGATAAACCCCTCAAGTTTCTGTCCTTACTGGTGCAGAGTCATATTGTTTGAAGAGCATCCTAAACACTTTCTAAGGATGTGTAAATGTGTCATCTGGACCAGAGGAAATAAAGGAGGATTAAAATACTGCAGAAAACTGAAGTTAGCAAGCCCAAGGTTCATAAAGTTTACTATAGATGCCTGTAGAAACCTTTCAAGGCTCATCCAATAAAGCTCTATGACATTTCGTTCTCCCCCCTCCCCTCAAATCTCCATCTGTCTGAGCCAGCATCAGCAGGAAATTTTGCATGGAAGCTTGCCAGATAAAATAGCTACTTCATCTGGCTTTCAACTGCCATTAGAGAGTTCTCCAAGGAATATGTTAAAAATCTCTATTATTTTTAATCTGCGTCCTAAGTTAGAGATGGGCCCAGTCTTGTTTCTACGTGTTTGGTATATGCTTCACAAAAAAAGGTAATTCATATGTGCTTTAATTTTATATGTGTAAATATTTTCCATCTGAATTCTGCCCTCCTCACCTCGTCCTACACTGAGAATGGTCCTACTTACTGGAAATGTCTAGAAGTCCTTTAATTTAATTAAATCCATCTCATTCTCCCCTGAATTGCCCCAAAACTTCCAGATACAGCTGTCTCACAAGCTCAAGTGTGCTTGACCTTTAATCCTTGGCATGGGACTTCAATATCCCTGTTCACTTGCTGACACAAATAGGAGTTTGTCACCACGAACTGGGGTGACAATTGACCTCAGCTCCTGGCATCTTATTTTACAAATAATATCCTAGAAATCCCTTCTCACGTCATGGCACAGGTCACATGACGTGCCCTGAAATGCTTCAAAGAAATTCACTTAAATTTGACACCTTGTGGATTTACTTTCACGAGGAGAGAGAAATCTGGTGCCATTACAGGATTTTTTTTTGCAAACTGTTTTTCCTTAATGTAGGATCAATTGCATACAGTCTCTGTACGAGCAGCATCTCTCTGCTTCCTATCATCTGTGGCTCTTCCACCTTGGCCTCCACCATCCATTGTTTGCAACCAATACCCCAGCCAGAATGTCAACCCCTCTGTCTTTTAGGGAAAGAAGTTCATAAACACCTTTTATTGGAAAGATACACAACTTACTAGGTGTTCTTGTGATCTAACCCAGTTTTCTCAGGGCCTTAGCCAGCCTGTCCTTAGACACTTCTGTGGATGGGGCATCCACAGATTCTCTGGGCAACCTGTGCCAGTGTCTCACCACCCTCACAGGGAAGAATATCTAATATCTAATCTAAACCTGCCCTCTGTCAGTTTGAAGCCATTCCCCCTTGTCCTACCACTACATGTCCTTGTAAAAAATCCCTCTCCTATTCTCCTGTAACCCCTTTGGTACTTCAAGGGGCTCTAAGGTCTCCCTAGACCCTTCTCTTCTCCAAGATGAACAACCCCAGCTCTCTCAGCCTGTTTTTACAGCTAACCCTTTTCTAAACAGCCTTTATGAGAAGCCCTGAAGGGGATTTCAGCTCTAGCCATACAGCAGCTGCTCCCAGAGGCAGAAGCTTATTGGATACCTCAGCAGCCCCTCTAAGCTGAGGGATGCAAAGGGCTGTGTGGTGTTTCTGTGGAGCCCAGGACCCTCTTGGAGGGACCATTGGCTAAGTTATTCTAACTTACAAAGACTGTCACCTCTCTGCAGTGTTATTCATAACCTGCTATGGGGATGCTGTGTCAGGGTCATGCTAAAACCATAGCAGAGGTACAGGATGGAGCTGCCCTCGTATCGTAGGGCTCCACATAAATAACTGAATTTTCACTGCTTTCTAAAACTCTCTTAAACATTTCATCATGTCGAGGACATGCGGAATTGCTGGAAACTTGCAGAGAAATACAGGAAAATAAGATTTGTTTTATCTGGGGTTTACGAAACCTGACAGCATGTCCTTAAATTTGTAGAGCGAACATTTCAGAGTGATGAATTTTATTTGGTGCTCTTTATTAATACAGCAGCATCTTTTCTCTCTGTAATTTTTAATACTCAGGAAATGTCATTTTTGATCTACACTTTAATAATAAGTAGAGTATAATTTAAATGAAAAGTGCCAAGGAGGGTATTTATGTGATGATGTTCTGCCTCGGGCATTAATGAAGTATGAGACGGTGCAGGCAGGCACAGTTGTGTTATGTGTAATGATACAAATTGGATGTAAGTAATATAATTATTTGTAGTGTAGTACAACTGCTGCACAAATAGTGTTCCTGGCAGTAAATACTACTGTTATGATAGGAAGGCACTGCTAATGCCACTAAGCATTACCATCAATTCTTGATAACATCATGTGAACGAAGCTAATAAATTGGGAATTATATGCCTCCTGCACATTTCTGCCTTTGTGAGCCAGGACTTGTTTGCTAATGGAGTAACAAATAATCTTGCTGGAAAAAGAGTAAAGAAACCTGGAATTTAACAATGTAAAACTGGCCCAACGTTGCACTGAAACTGTAGAAGCCACATCCCTGAGATTGTTCAAGGCCAGGCTGGATGGGGCTTTGAGTAACCTGGTCTAGTGGAAAGTGTCCCTGCCTGTTGGGGGGGAGGGGGGGAGGTCTCTCAGTATAGGGGGGAGGGTCTTTAATGTCCTTCCCATCCCAAAGCATTCCATGATTTTATGATGCTGTTTGCCCATCTTACCTCTGCAAAACACAGCACTTCTATCAGCATGAGCGAGGAATGCCCCACGTGCCTCTGCCCAGATCAAAACATTCCATGGGAGTAAGGAGGAATGACAGGCTGCTGCTACTGCTTTGCTGGAAAACTTCGTTCCAACCCACCCACTCCACCCCCCCCAACACAAGACAGTTCAGCAGGTCTGGATAAGGCTGTGAAACACAACTCACTAGACTGGAAAAACAGAAGAGAAATTATTCCAAGAAGTTGCACGAGCTCCCAAATAAACCACTGGTACTCCCTGGGGAGGTAGCGTTCACAGCTCTCCTGTGATAGATTGAGAGGAGAGATGAAGGCTAACATAATCCTCACCATTTGCTGAAGGAGAAATTGAAGAAATCGCTCAAACGAGGCGGGGATTAAACTGAGACTGAGCTCCAGTGAGAGAGAGAGCTCAAGGAAATTTAGATTACAGTGATGGAGAGGAGGAGATTAAAACTCAGTGCTGAGTGAGTAATGCACAACAAATATATTCAAATTAATTTCTTCCATTGACGCCCTTCCGGGGCTCCCATCACCTCGCAATTTTTAATGCACTTACTCTGCTGGAAGGAAGGCAATGCTGCTATTTCTCTCTTCCATTTGGGGAATGGACACACAAGGAGATTATATACCTTCCTCAAGGTGACCCAAGGTATCTGTTCCAGAACAGGAGCATTCCAGGTCTCGGCATAGCCAGGGAACCATCACTCCCACCCCAACACCTGGGAACAGTGGATACCTTTGCAGAAGGCATTTGCTCCTCAGGTTCTTCCTTCAGCTGGAAATTGTGGACTGCAGATTCCTGGCCTGAGACTCAACACCAAACATCCCGTAGTCACTGCCAGAACCTTCTCCAGGCTCGTCTTCTCAGCGCATCCACAGATTTCTGCTGAAGGCACCAGGAATTTTTTTGAGGGCACTGAGGTGCAAGGTGAGGGTGACATATTTGGGCTGGCATGTTTGGCACTCCTTTAATGCCTTCATCAGGAGATGGGCAGGGTAGAGCTGCCTGCAGTAATGACAGTGTGGAGACGGTGCTGTGGGAGGGAAAGAAATACTGGGGGACTTGCCTGACAACTTGATTTTCAAGGAAGTTGACTCCATTTGAATCCCACACAGGTGCATGGATCTTGTCAATGCAGAGCTGGATCCTCTCCTGATGGGATCTATGGTTGAAGTAAGCTTCTCTTGTGTCTTCTGGGCTTCAGTTGGCAAAAATTTGTAAATGAGCTCCTGTGGTTAATTTTAATATAAATGATTTTGCCCAGAGCTACTAGAAATTATACTGCTACTTCTTCCACTGCTACCAGATGGTCTATTAGTGCTCAAGAGTTTGTCACAGAAAAATCCTTCAGTGATGACAGACAAGAAAAAAAAAACATTTTTGACTCACAGCACGGTTTGTCTCCAGTGGTCACACTGATGTCCTTGCAGGGACCATTAGCTCTCATCCCTGCCAGTGAGGTGCAAAAAAACAAGTGGAGTGTCCAGGTAGCACAGACTGAAGCCAGCCAGTGGAATGGTCCGACCATTTGATCACAAGCCTCCTCCTCCTTTGTCTTGGGGCCATTCCTGACTGTGGTTGCCCACTGGTCCAGCTCCAAGAAGGACGATGACTTGCTGCTGGAGCCAAAGAAAGTGCTTTCCAGGTAGAAAAGGCCTGATGCATCTAAGTTATTAAATGCTCAGTTCGTTAACCACCTCTGATCACCTCACTGACCACCCCTGAACACCTCACTGACAACCCTTGATCACCTCACTGACCACCGCTGATCAACTCATTGACTACCCCGGCTCAGCTCATTAACCACCTCTGATCACGTCACTGACCAGCCCTGATCAACTCACTCACCACCGCTGATCAAATCACTAACCACTCCAATCAACTCACTGACCACCCCTGATCAACTCATTAACTACCCCTACTCAGCTCATTAACCACCTCTGATCACCTCACTGACCAGCCCTGATCAACTCACTGACTACCCCTGATTAACTCGCTGACCACCCCAATCAACTCTCTGACCATCTCCATCAACTCACTGACCACCCCTAACCAACTCACTGATCACCCCTGACCAACTCAAAGTCTGCCTTGGCCTGAGGTGCCCAGAACTGCCCGCGAGATTTGAGGGCTACACAAACACACCACC
>JAWMRA010000113.1:5346168-5402524 GCA_035584735.1 Pseudotriccus pelzelni | reverse complement strand
CTTCCCTCTCTGCCGCAGAGCCCCCTCCCCGGACCGGTCCTGGGAAATCAGGGCCAGGGCCGAGCCTCGCTGGAGCCGCGGGCCAAAGGAGCAGTTCAAGGGAGACCCCAAAATGATCCCCTCCTCTCCACTGCTCAGAACCTCAAATTTACCTCCAAAGACTCAGGCTCTCCCCCCCCCGAGATCATCTGAAGTTTAACACCCCAAATTTTCTATACCTGGTCCACCACTGCTCACCTCAGTTTACCTCAATATTTGCATTCACTCCCTGGAGAGAATCAACCTCCTTTTTAAGCCCCCAAATCTGCCCTTCCAGCCAAAACTGATCCCCTCTTTTTTAATACAAGAGCTTCATTCTCTCCCCCAGAGATCACCTTTGTTTTGAACCCCTAAAGTTTTCTCTTCCTGCACACCTCTAATTTGAGACCCCAAAATGATCCCCTCCTCTCCACTGCTGATTTACCTCCAAACACTCATTCTCTACCCCAGACATTACCTGAAGTTTAACCGTCCACCACGGATCACCTGTGTGTGTCCATCCCCTCCCGGGAGAGGCAGGGGAAAATTTGGGGGTTAAATGTGAGGGAATCTCCGGGGGAGAGAATGAACGGTTTATGTTAAAAAACAGGGCAACTTTTGGGGGTTAAAAAGGAGTGGGAAGAGTTGAGAGGAACAGACAGGGCCTTTTATTATACACAAAAATCACAGTCACCACTGAAATGGACTTCATTGAGCTGCAAACACATACATCCACAGCAGGACACACCACCCAGGAAGGACAATTCTCTCACTCTCCAGAAGAGACCTCCACACTCCACATCCAATATAGGGAACACCAACTCTGCTCTGGGCTGGGAAACAAGACAGTGACATCAAACCTTTTTAAATCATTCCAGCCTCAGCAGTGCCCTGGCCTAGGACAAAGCCCTTCCCACCAGCCCCCTGGGGTCTTCTGCCCTGGCACTTGTCTTGCTCCCAGCTTCGAAAAGTTTGTCTTGGGCCAAAAAACCAAGCTCAGAGCCAAGCCCCAAACCAATCCCATCGGGATTTCTCCCAGCCCAGGGTCAGGCTGTGCCCTCAGCAGTATCAGAGCAAGGAGCAGCCCCCAGCTCCTGCCCCTATCCCAGCCCTGTTCCCAGGACCCCAGACCCTCTCCCACCAGTAACTCCAAGACACTCCATTGTTTTTGCACGCTGCTGGATTTATTGTGCTCCAGAGCCGCTCCCCTCAGTGTACAATGCTCCAGAGCTGCATGGCAAAGTGCTGCACACAGAATTCCAGTTACAAAAGTACTTATCCCATAACATCCTGACTCCGGCACAGCCGGATCCCCCGACCCCCCTCCGCCTTCCAATCCCAGCATTTATAGACTGTACATGGGATAAAGCTCCTTTACATGGCGGAGCTGTTTGGGACACCAGCTGGCCCTTCTACCGCATGACCTGGGCCCCACACGTGAGCAGCCAAGGAACAACTCCAGGGACCTGGACAGCCGGGAATCGGCTCCTCCTTCCCGACCCGCCCATCACGCCGCGCTCTCAGAATTCATATTCCTGGGAACGGCAGTGCTGGGGGACAAGTTCAGGATCTCTTCAAAGGAAGGGCCTTCGTCCTCCAGGGGAATCTCTGCCTCAAACATGCGCTGGAGCAGAGCATCCACTGTCCTGTATCCTGGGGGGACAAGAAAATCATCCAGATTACATTCCAATGTACTCCACCCATATATATATATATATATATATAAATATTTTTATACTTACGAGCACTGTGGGCGCTCGTAAAGGATAAAAGCATTATTTAGGATTTTAAGCCCCTCTCTTCCCACACATAACACCATCATTTAGGATTTTGACCCCTTCTATTCCCACACAATGGACATCTGATCCCAGCCAGCCAAGAGGGATCTTGGGGAGCTGCTGAGGACTAGCAAGAGAGCCAGGAGAAGAAGGGAAAGTAGTAGCAGAAAGCAGGATATAGTCACCCCATGATCCAAGCCAGGAGGAATGCGAAGTCCATAGAGGACGGAGAAAGGAAAGCAGGATTCTTGGCAATGCAGGAACTACTCAGCCACCAAGGCAGTGTCTTCAGAGGGTGGTTAAATGAGGATAAGGAACACAGAAGGGCCGAGGTAGGAGAGGAAAAGTTGCTTCAGAAATAAAAAGAAACAGCAAAAGTTAGTGTCTGCATTTCTCCCAAAGTCTCCAGGTGGGTTTAGCTGCTTTTATAGCCCACAAGGAGCAGGATAGATTCCCTGAAGGCCTGGACACACTGGAGGGACACACTTACGTTTGGAGGCAATTTTAAACACCAGCCCTTTGGGCTGTGGTTTCGTCCCACCTTCCCCCTCGAGTTCGTGCTCGTCACTCTCCATGTTGTCGAGGAGCTGTCCATCCCGGAGCTCATCCCTGCACAGGAGGGGCTGGAGGTTACCCTGGGAAGGGGGGCACATTCTATCCCAGGGTCCCACATGATCCCAGCAGTGGTGGGTTCTCCAGGGCAGGGAGAGCACCACCCACGGGGTTAATGCCAGCACGTCTCCTGTCCTCTGGGCAGGAGCCCTGGGCTGGCAATGCCAAGGGAGGACGATGCCCGTGGCCTGCATGGCTGAGGAGCCAGAACTTTGTAACATGGAAGAGGAATCTCAGCTCACACCTCAACACAGACGGTGGCTTTTCCCTCCAGTCCCACAGCCCCTGTCAGCCACACCCAGCTCTAACCATTCAGGGGACTTACTCTTGAACTCCCATTCCCAGCTCCTGGATTTTCTGCTCGATGGCGGTTTCCACTTCACTCTTCTCCAAGGAGTACTCCACAAAGAAAGCTTCCAAGATAAAGGACACGAAGATGCTGAAAGAAATAATGAGCAGAATTACATGGCAGCATTTCCTTATTGGCACCTCTGACTGTCTCAGTATTCCCAGGCTCATTTCCCAGCACTCCATCCCCTCCTTCTGTTGGAGATGGGGAGCTCCACGACAGAGCAGCACTCAGTGGGGACGAGGATGGAGCAGATCCCGCTGAACACATCCCACCCATCTCAGACATGGCACAGCAGGGGTGACCCTGGGACCACCAGCAGTGCCCTGGCAGGGGGATGGGCCCCTCTTCCCTCCCAAGAGGGTGAAATCAACCCCAAACTCACTTGACAATGATTATCACCATCACAATGTGGAAGGCAATGAAGTACAGCTTGGCAGGCTGAACTGTCACATTGGCAAATCCGTTGGCAAAGAGTGGAGTGGGAGTTAAGGACAAGAGGGCAGGAGGAGAACAAGGTGCTGAGGGAGAAACCAGGAGAGACCACCCAAAAAACCCCACAGCACAGACCACTTCCCTGCTGTCTCTCCATGTGCAGCAGCAGGGGAAGAGCAGAGCACGGGTTACAGGATAACCTGAGCTGGAAGGGACCCCCAAGGGTCACCGGGTCCTGCTGCCCAAGCTCCAGGCAGGACCACAAAGGATATCGTGCCACTGGTTGACCACGGTGAGCTCCATGAGGACGATGAAGGACGAGGCGAAGTCGTTGAAGTTGTTCTTGCAGTACTTGCCCCGGGCAAACAGGGAATCCTTCAGGGCCGCGTTCCCGCACGCCAGGGCGTGAGGAGCACTCGAGTCGGCGGGGAAGAACTGGATCTTCCCGTGGAATAACTCCATGCCAACGATAGCAAATACACAGTACACAACCTGGGAAGAGAAACCCCGTCACCTGCTTCTCCAGCAAGCAGCAAGCTCCAGGGCAAGCTTAGCATCCCAGCAGGTTTCCCCGGTTTCCACAGGCACAGCAAGGTGCCAGGTTGCTGCACAGGGTCCAAGAGACCCAAGCCACCCAACACCAGCCACCAGGCAGGAATAATAAGCCAAGAGCTATAAATACACGGAAAGGAAGCGTTCCCAAATCACAACAGAAGCCACTTCTAGGAAATCATTTGAGAATCAGGATTCTCATTCAGCCTCTTGCCCAAACCACGTTTGATTCCTTCTGATGCAAAGCCAGAACATCTTCAATGCCCCATGGATCCAAGGAAGATCCTGATCCAGCAAGAACCCAGCCCTTCTGCACACATTTGCTCGAGTAATGACCACGGATCAAACGGACACTTACAGCTCCAAGGGCCTGCCATCCAGGGATTTGCATTTATCCCCTTGGAAACAGCATGAGTGGGAGAGTTAAGACATATTCCTGTAAGACTGGAGTGCTTTGAGCTAAGACACCAGGATTTCTTACCAGAGTTAGCCCACCAAAAGTCAGCATCGTCGGGACAATGTTTATCAGGGTGTTCATGATGACCCGGAACCTACAGCAAACGAGTCACAGCACCTGCTGTGGGGAGGCTCTTTGACACTTCTATTGTCACACCCCAGCCACCAAATGCTCCCCACATAAACAAACCAAGTCTCCAGAGAGGCTGCAGCAACTGGGCTCATCCCAGGCATGCTGGGACAAGGCCCTGGGAGGCTTTGTGGAGTGGCCATGGTGGTCCCAAAGTGGCCATGCAGGGCACTCAAGGCACTTTCTCAGCCAGCCTCTGGCACAGAGCACCCCCTCCCCAAAAACCACCTCCCCTCCCTGTTCTCTGCATTACCTCTGAATGCTGTCAACAATGCGGATGAGCCGCAGCACTCGGAGGATGAACACGATGTCCAGGATCTGCTGGCTGTTGTACTTCGTGGCTAGGAAAAAGAAAAAAGACGTGCTCGTTATGAAAAATAAGCAGGGAAGTGTTAAGATAAAGTTCATCAATTCATTACTATTATGTCCTTGTTAAACACTGTAACAGGGAGCTACAAAGAAAAAAAAAAAAAAGAGAAAGAGAAAGATCGTGTTAGTTCTTAGAAACCCTCCAGGAAATTCCTTGTCCTGTCCAAAAGCCACCCAAGCCCGAGGTGACGGCAGAAGGCTGACGGAGACCACCAGGACGCCCAGGCATGCAGGCTGCTAAAGCTGCACTTACTCGACTTCAGGGTGGCATTGAGAATCGTTGCAGTCAGGGCAGCAAAGATGACGAGAGTGTCAAACCTGGCACGAGGGAAGGCAGCGCTGTTAGATTTGGGGTGATGGGGAAGGGCCTTAAACAAGGAGCCACCCCTCTTCCTCACATCTGTGCCAGGCAGCCCTGTGCCACCTCAGACTATGGGCAGATGGGGAAGCTTTGTTTAGTAAAACTCTTTCCCTTGCCCACCATCTTCACACGCTGCAGAGTACCCTAGGTCAGGGCAGAGAACAGTACTTCAGAGCCAGGGCAGGCCAGGAAAGAGCACAACGTCCTCTGACTCACATCACCATAACACCCCCTGGCACAGGATTCAAGGCAGCCCATCTCTCCAGGAGCTGCTCAGTCCTCGAGGAGCTGAACACAGAGACCTCATCACACTTCACATCACCTTCAGCACGAACCCCGTCCCACTCACCAGTTCCAGAACTGGGCTTTCCCAAAGAAGGCCCTCGGTTCGTACGTGTACACCTTCAGGAGGATCTCACTGATGTACAGAGCCAGGAACACCCGCTCAGTGTAGGAGATGTAAGGGGTTTCCTCATCCAGAGCAATGAAGACGGCATTTATCAGGATGATTGCATCATAAGCCCAAACAAAAGCCCTGCAAGGAGAAAGAGAGATCAGTTTGTCACTCCCAAGAAGGTCAAGGTTACACAGTCACTTCTAAAGTTCTTCGTCTCCCCTCTCAGACATTCTTTACCCATCAGTTCTCCCCAAACCTGAGACTTTAGCGAAGTTACTGAGGTGTTTGGTTTTCCTCTTGAAGCCCAACACAAAAAGTGGAGAGTGATGTTAACAGGTCCAGGGAAGAGATTTTTCCCATCTACTCCGTACTGGTGAGGCCACATTTGGAGTGCTGTGTCAGCTGGGCTTCCCAGTACAAGAGAGACCTGAACACACTCCAGCTAGTATATCCAAGGGTCACAAATCCAAGGGAAGGACAGGGCAGTCTGACAGGACGTGCTGGGAGAGCTGGGGTTGCCAGCCTGACAAGGAGAAGGGTCAAGAGCAGCTCAGTATGTATAAATACCTGATGGGAAGGTGTAGGGAAGATGGAGCCAGACTCTTCCCAGTGGCGTCCAGTGAAAGCATGAGAGGCAAAGGGCACAAGTTGAAATACAAGAACTTCCATTTCAACAAAAATGCCTTTTTTTTTTTTTTAATTGAGGCTGGTCAAACACTAGAATGGGCTACAGAGAAATTATGCAGTCTCCATCCTTGGAGATACTCTAGATCCAACTAGACATAGCCCTCAATATTCTACTGCAGATGACCTTGCTTTGAGCAGGGGGGTCACACCAGACTCCCTCTAGATGTTCCTTCCAACCTCAGCAATTTTTAAGAATTCTGGGAAGACTTAGAGGTGAAACAGGGCACTACAGCTCGCTGTACCGACTGGTAAGAGCTGATGAGGCAGCACAGGATAGCCTTGCGGCAGAGGTCAGCTGAGCTTCCAGTGAAGGCCTCAGCCTGGTCCTTCAAGGCAGGCCACAAACCCCATTACACCCGGCCCCCCGGGCTCCTGAACCCCCAAACCAATGCTCAGGCTCACCAACGGGAACCCACCTGCCCCTCTCAGCACAGCCCAGCCTCACAGCTCGGTGACCCCACGGTCACCCGGCCCTTCACCCCTTCCTCTCCACCCTTCCCAGCACACACGGCAAGGACCAGCCCGGAGCGGGGAAAAAGAGCCATTGCCCAGGGAGCAAATGCCAACAGGCAGGAGAAGAGAAACGTGTCCCTCTGACTTACCCCACACCATGGGCAGGACCCTCGGGCTCCTGAATCCCCACACCAATGCTGAGGCTCACAAGCAGTGACTTACCTGGAACAGAAAAAGGTTTCAAGGCACTCCAGAACTCAGAAATTTGTTCATGCGTTGCCACCCCAGTTCTGTCCCATCCAACCGAGCTGGGCCTGTGAGGTCAAGGCTCCCCTTCCTCCTAGGGAATCACTCTCCGAGCATCCGTAAACAATCTGGAAAAGGCACAATAATCAAAACCAATAAACAAGAAAGTGGACTTTATCGAGCTGCAACACCAGGATGGTCCCAGGAGGCAAAGGCAAGAGGAGCACCAAAGCAGCACCTGGGAGTCTGGTTGGAGGAGCACCACCTTACGAAGTTATGAGCCAGGGCATGGCACTTGGGAACAACCCCTGCTGATCGGAAAGGATTCAGGCTCCAGGGCTCAGTCTGCGGCTGCCAGTCGATCTCAGCCACGACCAAACGCCTCAGCCGTTCCCCCCCAAATGCCACCTCTCTCCCCTCTACATCACCTCCCACTTTCCTACAAAAAACAGTGGTTGCGTCCCCTCTAAATTACCCCAGGTTTTCAGCCAAAAGGGTCGCCTCTGTCCCCGCTAAGTAACCTCAGGTTTTTTGTCCAAAATGCTGCCTCGGTCTTGTCTGAATTCCTAGCCTTTCTTTCAGAAAGGCTCCTTTTTCCTCTCTCAGGTATCTCCGGATTCACCCCACAAAAATGGTGATTTTGTTTCATTCAAATTACCTCGGAAATTTTGTGGAAAATGTCACCCCTGCTCCCACTCCCAATTTGCCTCTGCTTTTCCCCCAGAAGCGTTCCTTCCGATCCCTGCACAGGAACTCGGGATGCACCCCTAAACCTCCCGCGACTACCGCAGGTTTTACCCCAGAATTGTCCCTTCCTGTCCCACTCACGGAACCTCCATTTCCCCCCCGCTGCAACCTCGCCCTTTGACCAGCAGGCGGCACCGCAGTCATTAAACTCCCGGCGCATGCGCCGTCCTGGGGCCGGGCCGCCCGCACCTACGCACGTACCCGGGAGCGTGTGCTGGCTCACCGCGCATGCGCACCAGCGCAGCCCTGCCCAGTGCGCCGAAGCGAGCGCGGCGTCTCATTGTCGAGCCCTTTGTTGTTTGATTTATGACCACGCAAGTTGTATTTTCACTTTCAAGCCCTACAGATCCGTATTTGAAATTTCTTAGAGCCTAGGATCCTCTCTCTCTCCCTATATATATATAAAGCAGGTTTGGGGTTTTAGTTTTAAAATTGATTTTTACGTAAATTAATATTATTTGTTAATATGTATATATAAATAAGAAACTGTAAAGGGTTTAGCATTTTACACACACGCGCGTGCATACACGCTCTCCCTATTAATTTCCAGGCATTTTTGGGCTGTAACCCCTTTTTAGAGGATCACACCTCAACCCCTTAATTCCTCACTCTTTGGAGTGTGACGGGAAATTCTGAGGCAAAAAAAATCAGCTTTTGGGGTGAAAAGGGCAGATTTTTGCATCTGGATTCAGATTTGGGATTTAAAAGGCTGATTTTGACATCTGGAGGGAGATAGTACGGTGAAAATGGCAGGTTTTGGGGTGAAAGAGGCCGAGTTGGAGGTGAAGGCTGCAGGGTGAAAAGTGCTGGGTTTGAGGGCTTCTCACCTCTGGCGGGGGTAGGGAGGAGCCCCTTCCCTGCCAGTGGCCCAGCTGCTGAGAGCCTGGTGCTGGTAATGCCAAGGGTGTGCCTTTGATCCCCAAGGGGCCATTCCCTTGGGATTGGACTCAATGGTTCTTGTAGGTCCCTTCCACCCCACCATCGCTCTCCCAGTGACATTGGGGTGTCCCAAATCCATCAGCACCCCCCAGGCTCCAGCCTCCCCTCCTACCTTTTTGCTCACCTCAAAGCAGGCATAGAAGGAGTCACACTGGCACGGACAGCAGCACATTGCTTTAATAACGCCCTTGGCTTATATACATCATGCCCCCAAAAAGGGGGCTCTGCTGGAAAAATCAAGGCAGGGCAGTCCCCTGAAGGGCTGAAGTTTCGCCCAGCTCCTGCCCTGCGGCACAGAAGCCGTGTTGCCCCAGGACAATGTCTCACCTCCCGCTCTGCTCTGCTCCAGCAATGCCAGGAGATGTTTCCTCCCTGCCCAAGGGGGGCTGCTGCCGGGACATTGCCCCGTGAGGCTGCTGGACGGGCTGCACCAGGATGGCAATCTGGGCTCCCAGACCCACCCAACAGCTCCAGCCCTCATGCAACTGCTGCTCCTCCTGCTCGGCCAGTGGGGCTGAAAGTCAAGAGTGAAAGTTTGAAGAGTAACATGAAAAAAATCCTGTGGTTCTCCTGCTGCCTCCCACTCCTGTGGCCACTGACACAGACAAACACACACCGCACAGCAACAAACAAGAACCACAACTCCCTAAGAACCATGAGCACAGGACCAGAGACACCAGCAGGCCCCACAGCTGGGGCCCAGCAGGAACAGGGGGCCATCACCCGATCCCTGCAGTGCATCACCTCCTACCCTAGGTGCCCTCACAGCCCCTTGCCTGGTGCAAAGGGAGGCAAAGACAATAGTGAGTGTTTACCCAGTCCCTGCAGCAAGTCTGCTCCATCCCTTGGGGCCCGCGATGCCGCCCTGCCCCAGGACACCTCAGCAGTCACTCCTGGAGTCCATCAGGGAGCTGCTGGTTGGTCAGCCCCTGGGGCCATGGGCTGCTGGGCAGAGGTGGAGCCCATCAAAAATGTGGAGCAGGGCAGAGGATGAGAGAACAGAAGTGAAAAGTGGGGGCTAGCTAGACCATGAGAAAATACAAGGCAGGGAATGGGACAGCAAGAGAAGAGAAGACAGGGACCAGAAAAAGGATAGAGGAACAAGAGGGGAGAAAAAAAGGGGGGCAGGACAGAGATAAAGCACCATAGAATCATTTACATTGCATAAGAACTTTGAGATCATCAAAGTCCAACCGCTAACCCAGCACTGCCAAGTCTACCACTAAACCACGTCACTTGAAGGCAGCACCACCTGCCTTTTGGGGGATTGAACCCTGGTGACCTACCACCTCAGGAGGAATGGAGTGGGAACACCAGGGAGAGAGGAGAGGAAGCAAGAGGGAATGGAAGCAGGATAGAGAAAGAAAAAGAAGGACAGGGTGCAGGATGGAGATGAAGAACAAAACTGGGATGGGCAGCACAACAGAGAGGGATTAAAAAAGAAACAGGGCAGGGAACAGGACAGAAGGATAGCAGCAAGAAACAATCGGGACAGAGCAACAGAGTAAAAAAAAGAGGGAACATGAGAGGGGCATGGAGAAGGACAGATAAAAAGACAGCAACAGGGAAAGAGGATCAGGGAGCAGGACACTGGGTCAGAATGAGAAAAAGAGAGGCAGTGGGCAGGACAGTGGTAAACACACAAGAAGGACAAAGGGATACAGAAACAAAGAGGGAAACAAGAAGAGAGAGAGAAAATGACTGGGTGGGGTGGGGTGGGGTGTGGGAGATAGACAGGGGCAAGGAGCAGAAGGGACAGCATGGAGGAAGAGAGGGATGGGGAGCAGGACAGAGGGTTATAAAGAGAAAAGTACAGTGAGGGAGCAGGACTGAGGAGCAGATCCAGAAAGGTACAGGAGAAAGGACAGTGAATTGGACAAAGAACTATGGTCAGGGTGCAGGACAGACATAGGAAAAGGAGAGAAAGGAGGAAGGAAAGATAAAAGATGCAGACAGGCAGTGAGATATGGAGAGTAAAAGTAGGACAGGGAACAGGGAAAGGGATTGAGCAATATTTATTAAATAACTATTAAGGTTTTATTTATTAAAAGAGAAAAACAAAAACAAACTAGAGCAAAGTACTGATAGGTAATGGGATGGGGAGAAGACAAGATAAGAAAATGACACAAAAGACACACAGAGAAAAAAAAGGGATGGAAACTTGGATATAAGAATGAAAGAAAAACAGGAACAAAATGCAGTATTTATTACAGAGCGTGGCTGATGAAGGTGTAAATGACCCACCAGCTCAGGCAGAGCCACACTCCTCATGGCTCGGCCTGGCACTTCTTAATTCGGTATCTGTTTCTTGGCAGGGCCATAAACCCCCTGACGAAAGGTGAGGGGGAAAGCTAAATGGATTGTGTGCACAGGGTTTGGTGCTGCTCAGCCATAATCCCAGCCTGTACTGTCAGTTAATGCTCTGATCCCAAACTTTTCTCAGGGAAATTTCACCTTGATCCGTGCTCTTCCCCCCACCCCCCCATTATCTCAGTGTGCTCTGAAGGAACATGATGAGAGACAAACTCAACTCTAGCCTTTTCCTTGCTTTTCAGTAATTCCTAACATCAAACACCTCACACTGGAGAAGACTGGATAGCTTATTTTTACTAGTCCAAATTTCTGCAAATTTTTTTATCTGTTTCCTGGTGTTATGAGAAGTGAGAAGTGTTTTGGACAGCACAATGAATAAAATGTTCTAATTTTCAGAAGATACAACTGCACAAGAACGGACAGCAAAATCGTCTCGAGGCAGATTGTGCACATATTTCCCTTTTTGCACTCTGAACTTTCTTTTGTTTCATGTCTGAAATTCTGAGTTTCTTAATACTCTGCCCCAGTTCTTCCCTCTCCTCAGTGTCAGTGTCGCAGTCTTATGAAAACAGTGGAATTTTCTTGAGCACTGAATGTCAGCCTTCACGTCACAAAAAGTGGTTCAGCAGCCAAGCCCTGCCTGTTGCTTCCACTGACTGTTCAGGCCAAGCACAGGTGTCCTTCCTCTGCAAAGAGTTTACAGTGGGTCAAGCAGCACAAAAAGCAGCAGCATTAGAGTCACTTATACCCAAAACTTTCCATTGTGAACCATTTAAAAAAAAAAAAAAAGCTCCCCCCAAAAATCACAGCACACAACATCCCAAATTATAGTTCGGCATTGCAATGTATTATTATGTGCAACACTTAACATTTACAAAATGAAATACAGACACGTGCCAGGGGTCTCAGATACAAGGCAAACTGACACAATACTACAGATCTCTGTATGTACAATACATTTGCTGCCTGTGGCATCTTTGAGGTCATTTGCCTTATGTTACACCACTGCAGCAGATTTGGAGAGAACCCCATGTCCCTCTAAGACAGCAGCCCTGATTGACTTAGGTGGCGTGCAGAGCATCACCCATGACATGATGAGCTGTCTGGGACAAGCCCATAGAACACGTGCATTAAACACCAACTTGCTCTCTGCACACGAAGGACTGACCTTCACGTTCCATCCACCGAGTGACACAGCACCCAAAATGCTGAAACATGTTCTTCAGTCCAACACACACTTGGATGCTGGCAACAAACTATACAAAATGATGTTCTCCTTCACATTACTGACATATCTAATCCTCTGCTAACGCAAGTAGTACCTGGGATAGGTGCTGTCAAATCCCTCTGCAAACCTACACTACTGCTTACATTGAAGTTCCTTACCAACCTCCTTCACCATTTTCTGCAAGGAGCCTGAACCAGCAGACTAACAGATTTTAATCCTAAATTAGATTCTCTACATTCTTTCTCTTCCCCTTCTCTATAACCTTTTCTTTCAATTTTCTTTTCCAGCCCCCTACTTCTGTCTAAAACAATGCACATAAACAATAATACAGATAACAATACATCAAGTTCAGGTAAAGGCACTGAAATCGGCAGCGCCGATGTTAAAATCTTCTTACAGATAACAGAAGTTACATAAGAGCTCTCCCGGAACAGGAAAAGAAGAGAAAACACATAGACTTTTAATGCAATACTCTAAAACCAGCAAGAGATTTTTTCTTGTATATTAAATGTTAAAATCACATGCATAATTATAGAATACTTTATAGTTAAAAAAATATTTAAAAAACCAACCCTGACAGTTTACCTGCAACTGCTATAAAATTTCTATGATATATATATATATGTATATCTATATATATATAAACATGATGATTTTCTGTAATCAAAAAAACTAGAAAAGGATGCAATCATCCAGGTAATTATGAGTTAACTGATGCCCTGCATCGGACAGTCTTGTCAAACTCCTGCTGGTAAAACTGAGCTCATACCAGCCAGTTTACTGAAATACTTGTCTAGCATGCAGATTTAAATCAAAATGACATTTGGCTAAACGATGAGTGTAAGAAAATAGATTTTTGCACACTATAGCAAAGACCTGTGAAGAGCCACAGTGTCATATGCTGCAAAGAGCCTGTGGTACAAGAAATGTAGCCTCACAGGCTGTTCCCTCAAACATGCTGGTGGAATATTCTGCATAGCTGGCCATGTGCATGGTGTTGAGAACATGGGGTTTGTAAGCAATGCTAGAAATGCCAGCATGTGTGTCTTACTAGGCTTTATGGTTTAGCACATGTTTTAGCTCCTAAGGAAGGCAGCAGCAAAGATGTTTTTAACAGTTAACAAGAAACAGAAATTCAAATGATGAGTTGCTGGTTTTAAGAAGGTGAGTCATTGCTGTTTTGAAAAATGGCACCATATGGGTCACTGTTAGTGCGCCTGTAGACAAAGTGAAAGACCTGGGGTTGTGGACGGCTGTGCAACTCCGCCTTAATTTTCTGAGGGTAGGTATCCTCTGTCAGTTGTTGCCAGGTGTCATCAACAAATAGAAACAGGCTATATTCTTCTGGATTGTCCACTTTAAACTTTTCAGCACAAAGCTGACATACATCTTCAGTAGTGATATATGGTCTTACTAGTAAGGTCTTTCCCGTACATCCACTGTTAACTTCCTGGAATGCAACACGAAGGTAGTTCTGTAGAACAAGAAAACAGGCATCAGAATCTCAAAAAACCCTCATCCTCTGAAAATTGAAAAGTCAGCAACAAATAGCAAGCCACTCTATGTTCCAGCTGTGAAACATACCGGTGACTCCAGCACAATACAGCCATCCTGTGAACTGCAACTGAAGCAAGCCTGCAGCGGGCATAGCAGACACCCTGCCTTCCTTGGCTTCCCCTGTGACACGAGTGACAGATGGAAAATGCCAGTGGGTTTAATGGGATTCGATGACTGGCCTCACTAAGAAACAAAGTGGTGGGACGCAGAACGTGTTCGAGGCAGCGCACCTGAGAGATGGTGTGCCACTGCTGGGTCAGCACCACGGAGCAGCGTCAGAAATGTCAGAAGGAACAAGAACATAGAGGCGGCACATGAGGGGGGTGATGCACAAGCGTGACAAACTGCTGCACTCTCACGCTGCATGTGTGAGGGAACCCACCCTCACACAGGACACCTTCATCACCTCTACTAGTGGTGGGCTGGAGTCTAAGACTGACATAACCAAGCTTCACGTGACAGCATTTTCTTCTTTTTTAAAATAGGGCTTCGGTGGATGCAGAAAGAAAATCTACTCTGCAACATTCAAGTAAATCCATATGACCTTGAGGCAAAATCTGGACCTTTTTTCTCTGCAGAAACTGACACATGCCCACAACTCTGATAAAATGGATACATTCTAAATATGCCCTACCAGGAAATGCAGTTTTGCCCTTCAAAAAGCATTTAAAGAATAAAATAAAGAGCAAGAAATGGGAGGGTGGGAACCCCCAAAAGTTTTTGGACACGTGAACAAAGTGTCCAGCTGTCACATGTAACACTTTTTTGTTTAGTTGTTTGAAAAGAAAAATTAGCTGCAAGTAAAGACTAAAAAGCAGTAAAATTAAAGCAGGCAGAAAAAAATTATTGAGAGAAAGAGCTGTTTATTGACTGAGCTGATACCTACAGTTTGGATGCTGAATAAATTCAGTATGCTAAATCACAGTGGCAACAATTTACATTTCACAGAAAAAAGCTAGGACTGAGAAGAATGTTCATATGATTTAAGTTCCAAAGAACGCTCTTGTCTTAATAAAGATAGCACGCAGACTGAAACACTGAAGCTCTGCAACAGAATTTAAATAACTGGGACTGAATCTGACTGAATAGAACTAATCCATTTTTGTTACCTGGAGTGAAGAAATTATAGAAAAAAAATCAGCCCTAGATAAGGCAAAACACTCACTTTTAATTTCTAATGTAGCTATCACAGAGAATACGTTTTTAAATACATGTGCCTTTAGATGGACAGGATTGCTTGAAGGAGAGGCTGAAGTTTGTAAAAATGCCTATAGTTCATATGCATTAAAATTATTCACGTAGTATCAGAAAGCCGTTTTTAATCATCATCAAGAAACATGATTTCTGCTTTTCCATCCTTTTGGGGAAGGAGGAAGGGCAGCCTTTCAGGGCCCAAAAGCTGATAAGGCTGTAAGACTACATCACAGAAATGCCATGATCGCACGTTGGTTCAATGTGGGAAAGATGAGCTGAGCTACACTTGCATTACACACTGGTGGTAGGGAAGGTGCTCCATTTCAGGACTGCAGGACTCAGAGGAAGACAGAGAAAATTTGCATTCTGAGCAGACAGAAAAATGCCTGAATTTGTGCCAAGCATAGCCTGGAAGCGCTGTGATTTACTGATTCAAGGCTCTCTTTTAAAGAGACAACAGAACGAGAGGCATTGGACACACTCAGTGACAGCTCTTCCCATGCCCCCCCTGCCTCTTCCTGCATCCAGCTGTACACTGAGCTTGGATGATGTTCATTTGCAGAGAAAGAGATGATGAAACTGCGCTCAAGATCCTGCGGAAAGAATCTTCCATATTTTTGTCATCCAGCAGAAATACAAGGAGTTGGATTTTCTTACGGGAAGTACAGTGTTTTGCCAGAAAGAACAAAGACTGAAGCTACTAGAATCTGACACCTAAGGACAGGTAGGCAGAATACAAGATGCATCCCAGTAAGACGGACTAGCTTTGTGCATTGGCCATGGGCTGGAATTTCTGTTAGTCTGTTCTCCTCTTCCTAACTGTAAACAACTGAATACAAAAGAGTAAATCCTTTCTTCTCGATTCCAACATCCTCCTTGCTTCAGTCCATAAACTGCTGCATCTGGACAGTCACTCAACAGCATATGAAAGATGCAGGCCTTGTTTTAAAAGATGAAGCAATCCCGACTATTTTGTTATTCTTCGGTTGAAGGTACTGCCCTACTCTGAAAGAGCAGTACAAAATGCAGGGGAGGGGAAAAAAACAAACAAACATGAAGACATCAATATTACAAAACTCTACTGCTTGCTTAAACTTTAAAACTGTAGGCAAACTTTTCTCCCACCTGTCCTCTCTATTACTTGCTGTATGCCAGCCCTGGCTACTGGGGAGCTGTGCTGATTTATACCACTGGACATCTGGATTTGATCTTTTTATCAGTAAAGAGTACAAAGAAACTGAATCTAAGATACAATTCAGTTTGTCCTCGCTCTGCGTGACTTAGAAGGGAGAGTGAGAAAGCTCCATTATTTAGTGATTTCTTTACACCATCAAAACCAAACTCTTTGATAAAGTGCAAAGACTTCAAAACTGAGGCAAATTTGCCAGACATAATCTCAGCACTGCTTCAGTCCACTTGTGGCCCTGAGGAAATTGCTACGAATCATATCTCTCAAATGGGAGTTTCCAACAAAACAATCGTCCCAGTTTTTATTTCAGCCCTAAGTTCTACCTGAAAATCATCAACTGAAGGCACTGTCCTGTTAGTTGTCCTCCTCTTGTGCCATTGCCGGAGAGTGTCTCTGGCTTCTGAACTTAAGAGTTGGGCAGCTTGTTCTTCCTGGAAGTTCTTGATCAGTGAAAGTGCTCCATAGGCGCTTGTCAAGTAATAGCCTCCTGTGAAGGACAGCAAGGGAAGAACTTCTCAGAGTGGTCATAGTCAGAAGTACAGACACTTTCTTTAATATATATAAATATACATACAGAGACATACACATATATAAAGTCCCTGTACTCTACTGCCAAAATATTGATACATAAAGGAAAACAGCTCACTGGCCTGCAAAATACTGGATGATGGGTTCTCAGCTGCTAAGGGATGGGCAGTGGTTGCATGTGCTCCATGTTATCAAGTGGTGCCTCTCTCTGTGTCCACTACTGCTCAGGATAGCTGGTTACTCCTGAGCATTTCTACTAAGCTGGAATGCTAGTTTTCTTCTAAACAGTTTTCAAACACTGATTTGTTTTCTTACCAAGCTTCAGATGTGGATGAAATAAACATAGCTGTTTAAACAAAGTAAAAGACAATCTAACACTGTTCAGCATCTTAAAAGCAGCCCCCCTTAAAGGCAACAAACAACCGAACGTGAGATTTGTACTCTGGAATCATCTCAAAGAGCTGCCTTTGTTTTTAAAAGGAAGACTGATCTGTCACCTTAGCGTTCCTCATAATGTCCAACTAGTTCAGGAGATGGTGTGTAGAGTCCTCCATGCTCCACCTTTTTTACATGAGTGGAGAACAAATTAAAGCCACAACAGAGCTGTCAATGTACAAAAGAAGCTGCAGGTCACAAAGGAAAAGGAGTCTCAACAGGAGGCAACAGTTCTCAGTAACCAGAAGAAACAAAAGACATGTTGTTTTTCTTTTTTTTCAAGTAAACTATTTGAGTGGGAGTGTCCAACTGAGATGCAGCACAGTCTATTCACAGAGGCATTCAAAGATGCATTCTATGCCAACAGTAGTATTTTCTATATTACGGACAGAATCCCCTTTTAACCTTTAGCTTTGCAGCAATATATAAAACACATGCAAGATCAATGAGACAAATTGGACAATATGTTACAGTTGAAATGCACAACCCCAAAGCACTAAACAATTTTTACTGCAGAGTACAGTTCAGTTGGTGCCAAAGACAGGACCATCCAATGGACAGACTTCTTTTGCTGCTTTAAAAACAACATGACTTGATAGTCCAGTAAATGTTTCTGCCTTTGAAGCATGTTAATGATTTCCAGCTTCACATCTCAAATATTTTCCATGCTAAGATTCCTGAACAAAGCACTCGAGGATGCTCTGTACACAAAGCAAGGAACAGACTAGTGCTAAACTGGAGGAATCATGGCACGAATTCTTTCAGGCATGAAGGCGTGGAAGAGGCCACAGCAATTTCAGCAAGCAAAGAGACAGCAGGAATAGGAAATGTACACATATACCTAAATACACAGCTGTGCTTCGTCACAAGCCCTTTTAAAAGTCCTCATAAACCTGTAGGGTCTGGGGCTTACCGGGGCCTTGCAGAAGGTGTTAAGAATGTCACCATGAAAACAGCGAGGTGGGAGATTTCCTTGCCTCTAGCAGACTTTGGCCGTCATTCAAGACTGCCTTGGGAAACATATTCCTGGGGCTCATAAAAATACTTTATGAGAATCAAATACTGGGAAGAAGCAAAGATCATGAAAGAGGGGCAGTATTCTCAGAAGCACTTCCCCCAAAGGAGCAAGGAAGGCCCCCAGTTTCTACAAAGCACCTAACCCAAGTCCCACTATGTGCCTCACAATTTAACTGAGTGCTGCTGCCCTACAAATACTCTCAGGAAGTTTTCAGACACAGAAGGATAACAACATTCAGCACCTGCCCAGTGCATGTTTTTGGTTGCTAAGTCACAATGGCTTGGCAACAACAGATTTGCTTCTGCAGCAGGGGACAGCAACAGGTTCCCATGTCACTGGCGCCTGTGCTCTGCAAACTACCCAGCTTTCTCTTCCCTTCCGGTGGAAATGGTTCCGAGACTCTCGTTACACTACTGACATTGCTTATGTTGGGTCTCCCTTTAAAAGGATTTCCACTCAGACAAGGTTAACAGCAACTGTGCTATGAGGAAGAACCCCCCTTCACTAGTCCTTCACTCAGTTCTCATAGAAATAAATACATAGATTACCTTCTCCATGCAGCAAAGACGGATCCAGCAACTCCATCATGTATTCAATTTCAGTATCCAGCTCCAGCATATCACACTGGGCTAGCACATATGTCAACACAGGCAAGAAGTCATCAGCTCCATACAGCCTCCCTGGGTTGAAGGGAACACAGACAATGAGAGACAAACCTCACCCTTTTACCAATTTCTGTGTTTGAAAGCAAAGCATTATTTTGTGCCTCTCTGAGCAGTGTATCTGGATTGCTCTTGAGCCTCCTGTCACCAATGTGCAGCAAGGAGAACGTCATCTGACACTCGATGGACAGGAGACCAACACCAGCTTCACCCCGCACTTCTAACAAGCACAAATCTGATGATGCATACCTCGAGGCAGGAAAGGGAAATTTAGAGACTGGGCTCACCTTGGCACCAGCTCAACTGGTGAACTCACAAAGGCTGCCATGCCAGTCTGGCCTGACCTTCACCTGCACTTCTATCACTGCCTAAGAGATGAGGAACAGGCATTTTCTTTATACATCCAATGATTACATCCACTTTCTGGAAGGATCCAGACACAAATACCAGTTTCTGAGTCTCAATCCCACAGTAGAGAAACCTGAATATAAAAGCGTATTAAATTTGAAAACTTAAACTCAAACCAAACTCATTTTTTTGACGAGAGAATAGTAAAAAACATAAACAAGCAAGGCCTCCTGTACCTGAAGGAAGCCTACAAGAAATACGGAGAGAGACTATTTATAAGGGCCTGGAGGTACAGGACAAGGGAGAATGGCTTCAAACTGAAAGAGAGTAGGTTTGGATTAGATATCAGGAAGAAATTCTAATTTTTTCTGTGCCCTGGCACAGGTTTCCCAGATAACACAGCATGGAGAAAGAAGTTTACAGAACTTCAGGCCTCCTATATCCATTTTTAAAATGCAGGATTTTGCGCAGAAATAATAAGCTGGGCAGGAGCTCAGTCCTAAATCTTGCAAAAGTACCTGGGGGGCTTTAACAGCCATGAGCTTTCATCATCAAATCTCAAAAAAAGTAGGTGTCTTGATTAGCACCAGAACCAGCTGCACACTTGACGCTCCCTTAGGAAGAAAACTGCCAACCACCTCCAGCGCTCAGGGGAAAAAATCTCCCACTACCACAGCGTTGCTTCAGCTTAGCTCATGACCCATGACAGCAGTGTATGAGAAGATGTCAGAGTTGCTCCTATAAATTCAGGCTACTCAGCACAGCATTTTAATTGTGCCACTGACTGCTCAGCAGGTCTTAACTTGTTTGTAGTCCCATTTCTGTATTTAGGTTTCAAAGGCATTTTTGGATTCTTGCTACGGTACAGAAATAGATGCTTTCTTTTCCAAAAGCATGACAGCAAGTGTCCAAATGAGAACATTCAAAGGCACAGCAAGCCAAAAATACTAGGTTAGAGGCTGCTTTTCTCCACCCATTAACACAGAACCCTGTAGTTGTCATATTGCATACATGCTATTGAATTACTATAGCTAAATATAGGGTGTTACCTCTGTTATTAATTTGCAGAAAAATACTAATTTAGAATGAGTGTCAAATTCAAAGCTCACAAGACAGCGCTTCTGACAGCCAAGTTCAAAGCCTACAGTTAAGCAAAGCTGCTCTTTTTGAGCTGCTTCTCACACTGAGTTTGTAAGATTTGCTACCAGATGCACCAGAGATGGCAGGGAAGAGGCAGAGACGAAGAACCCCTCTCAAAAGGACAAGAGCTCCAGGAGGAGACCTATCTGCATAATCAGGTGGCCTGATTCCTCTAACAGACAGTGCCAGGAATGGAGTGTCAATGAACTTGAACTATAAGAAGCACCATACCTGAGTTATTCTCCATAACAGTGTAAATCAATTTGCAAACTCTCAGCAGCAGCATGACTTTCTTTTCAGGTGAATACATCTTCTGCATAGTCATGAACTTGACTTTAATCTTTTCAACGTCCACAAAGTCTGGTGTTGGAACAAACACGCCCAGTTCCTGAGGATTTCTTTGCCGCACCAGTTGCAGGTTTTCCTTGAGTTGTTTCCAGGAACCATCCGTGGTATGAAACTCTTTCAACATTGCTTCAATGTGACCCTTCAATGGCTTCAGAATGCACTTATGCATGGCCTTCTCCAGGACAACATCTGCAAAGGGAAAACACAAGTCCAGCTGACTTCCTCCTCCTGGCAGAGCCAGTGTTAATATAACCATTCCCTAAAGAGAGACTGTAGAGCAAAACCTACTGGCTAAGGCCTGTTTATTACACAAGCTGAGTTTCCAGATGTTCGTTAACAAGAAAACAAGAGGCAGAGCAGAATCTGTACTCCATTGTCATTTACGGCAGTTGGTAAATACAGAAAAAACACCCACAAAGATGAAATACAGACAATAATAAAAAAAGCAAGCTGTGGCTCTAGTTAAGTTTTTCTTTTGTCGGTCAGAAGTCTCCAAGTTTTATTTTACTTTGAGCTTAGCTTTTAACTCCCAAACTTAAATAAAACACAGTCAACATCATAAAATCATAATTTTTGTCTGCTTTGGCATTAAAGCCCATCCTTTTTGCATAGTTTCCATTGCAAATTATAACTCAACCAAGGTTTACTAAAACTTGGCTAAATTTTGTCAAGATCTTTACAAAGCTGGACAGATTATGGGCTTTAAACTGTAAATGAAAACTAAGCTGTGTTTGTTCAGCTTCAGATTTCATCACACAAGCTCATATACAGTTTTGTCATCAAATTCGAAGTTCTTTGTTTGGCAGTAGTGCGCACATGGCACTGTGACCACTAACTTAGGGGCTTCTTTTAATTCTTGTTCTGCTCAAGTTTTTCTTTAACCCTTATTCTCCATTTTCAAAGTACAGACTACATCAACAGAGAAAGCTCTTTATTAAACATTTTCTCTGCAAACCTTTACTTCATAAGGTAATTTCTTTCCCAGTACCCTGAGAGCAGCAGCAGCATCCTTATGGCAACATAGCTTACATTAGTTATCAGATTCCACCAGTTATTTGTACCATAGTGGAGAACATTCAGCTCTCAGGACCAGAGCCTAGAGCAGGCAGGGGAGCACAAGCACCAAAAATAGAAAGAGGAGAGACTGTGTCACTGCTAGATCGCATGTTTTTACAACCTAGCAGTGGACGTTCCTGCTAGTAATGGTGACCCAGCTGTGTCTGCTTCATTCCCAGACGTTTTAAACACATCTGGGCTCTCCCTCACAACAGAGACTGTCAAACTGCTGGAGGGGAGAAAGACTGAACATGAAGAACAGCATTTGCTGATTTTCTAGATTTCCCTACAGCCACCTATAAAGGCATTATCAGTCTGACATGTGTTCTTGGTGGTCTGTCACACAGCGGGAAGGGTGGATCCAGCTTTCCACCAGATCAGAGTCGCCAATTATATGTTAGCAAGTGGCAACACTTCAAACGACTGATCCTTATCTCCTGTACTTGGGAGAACTACACAATCACCCCTGACAGGGAGGACGACAGAACACAGCTAGGTAAGCATCACCCTTGCACGCAGGGACAGAAACTGCCTCTCCCTGCCATCACAGCAATCCTCAGGGCTCATGGAGCAGAAACAATTTTCCACCAAGAAAAACACACAAGTCCCACCCACGGGTATGTTGGCTAGCTAAAGTTCTAGAGTGTACACATAGTTCCTTGCTAGCTTCATCGATGATTTTTTTTTTTTTGACAATTCAGTTTGCTTTATTTCTACTGCCTGAGTTTTTAAATAGGAAAGACACTACCTGCTTTGCCTGTAAGAGGAACACCTCTGCAGTTTGCATTCCAACCACCTGGTCTTGTTTATTAAAGCAGTTGGTGCTGCTAAGCATTATGCGAAGTGAGAGAACTCTATCCGCAAGAAATGTGCACTCCCATAGGTTTTCACTGGAAGTTCTGCACATGAATAGTGAGCATCAGCTATCCTCCAGCTCAGTAAGGTGGGGTTATCACCACATTTGGTCGCAGGAGGCTCAGTACGTTCTAAAGAGTTCACCACGGCTCCTCAGAGCCCTCAGTCTGATTCTGAGGGAGCACCTCACCTGGGAAAACTCACTGTGTTTGGATGACTGATCCTCTGCCTGCCCACAAGCTACAGGAACTGGATTCTGCTGGGAGAGAAAATTCCTTCCCAGAGCCCCGGTCCTTGGCTGGCACCAGGCTTGTTATTTGCAGGTGAGAAGTGGGAGGCTCAGGTCTCCTGCCCTCAACCACCGGAAAGGTTGTGCCACTCCAACAGATGAACCATACCAGTTTTTACAGCTGTGCAAGACAGTGGGGAGATGTTCTTTCATATGTGCAATATGTCACAGGCTCCAAAAGCAGTGCCGGGAAATTGCTTTGAAATTTACTCAATCACGTTACACAATTTCTCTGGAAACTTAAATCAATTCGAAGCAGCACAGAGGAAGGCAGCACATAAGCACAAAGTTCCACAAAACAAAACAAAGGAAAAAACACAGCAAAGAAGAATCCACCAAACCAAACACAAAAAAACCCCAAAACAACACACAAAGTTTTCTTCTCCCTTACGAATTCTTAGCACAGACATAAGTACCACTGAGTTCTGGTCTCAAATAAGAAACTGGCAAAATCTAGCAAGCAGGAAGATTGATAAGGACTGGATGGGGTTTTTTAATGGTCAACAAGAATACCCATAAGTATCCTAATTAATACAAAACCTATAAAAAATTTTATATTATTATTAAAGCCTGGAAGAACAGCATTTCTTGTGATCTGGATCTTAGAACAATGTTCAGTGTCACAGGCACCTATAAGCATGTTTGGGGTTAGACCATTCAGCTATCTACCCTTTCTTCTGAACTGCTGTTTCTGGCCCCTTTCAGATAAAGGTGTTTCTGGATATGACTGCACAAACGAATTCCCAGCCAGCAGCAGTTTTCACTGTGTGACTTCTAATGGCCACAAAGAAGTATATGAGGGTCTCCCAGCAAATTAGCATCTAAGTTGTGAATTGAGGACTGATTCTTTACCTTGGCATCTCTGTATATTTCTCAGATTCAGACTGGCAACAAAAATTCCTGTTCACTTCAGCTACGTGTTTTCAAATCTCGTGTCAGGATGCTTAACACTCCAAAACCAAAACAGGCACTCTTCAGATTTATTTTTTTTACTGAATGTAATTTGAGCTGAACACTGTGTATCGTTCCTGAAGTGATACTTATAATTAGCCTCTACCCTCAAAATGGGAACTGGAAGTGCTTTGATAAATGGATTGTAAAGGCCAGCCAGCTAGTTTCGTTGTGAGTTGTGGAAACACATCTGTATCCTGTGCTGACATGCTATTTTTGTTTTGCTGCAAACCACACAAGTCTGCATCTAGACAGGACAACACGTTAGTCATCACCATTGTCCTTACACAGCCTCTTTACAACCCTCACTTCCTCAAACTGCCTCAAAGGCACACTCTCATCTTTTTCAGGCTCCCAGTTTACCTGTTACCAACTTGTTAGTCTGCTGCGATTACCTGACAGATTTCAGTCTCTGTTTTACACACAGGCCCTGTTTATCACCTTGGATGGCCAAACCATTCATCAGGAAAAGCAGGGGTCAATAAGAGACTGAGCAAGCCTGAGGACCACCACAAAAAGGCCCAGTCCTGCACAATAATACTGCCTGGGAGCAGAAAGCTGGAGGTTGCTTTGGAATACCACATGTGAAGTCATGTGTAAGACACCTGACTACACTGCATTTGTTCTGTTCTGGATTTTCCTAATATCTTTTAAGTTCACAGACTGGCACGACTGATACAGATCTATTTTAGGATAGCTCATGTCAGGATGGCCAAGTATCCATTTCCTGGTGGGTGCCTGCAGTGTCACATGCCTAGTCCACGGTGCAGATAAGGGTATCGCCTTTGAAGGAGCAGGACTACTAGAAAGTAAGGCCTCACACAACCCACGTTCCTTTATAATCTGCACAACCCTGAAAAGAGGTGACTGAGGTGGGTGATGTATAGGCAGTGGCAGCAGAAGCTGAGCAACTAGGCAGAAAAGGTAAGCCTCCCCTCATTTTACCTACCTAAAAGCACACCAAAGAATCACACAGGTGCCTGTTCTAGGCTTGTTTTGCTTGAAACAGCTGTGGGTTAACTAAAAATCATGCTACAGCAGCGTGGTAAATATCTGTCTTCTCTGAAAGTAGTAGTAAAAAAAAAAGGAGCAAGGAATAAGTCACAAAGCAAATCAAAGGGATGGCTGGAAAAGGGAGAACCCAATCCTCTGTTTCTGCTCATTGCCTTTAGCACTGTCTCTTACTTTCCCAGTCCTGCCACTCTTATGACAGGAGGAGCACTGAGGGACACATTGCTCAACCTCACCTCAAGATAAAAAGTTGCCAGGATGAACTACGGGACAGGGGGATGGGACACCACAACAAGTGTACAGGCACCTCAAAAGTAACAGAGTGCTAAAAATCAGCCGTCAGTTTTTCAAGGAGAAATAGTAACCTACCATTCTAATTCCTTTAAGAGGATAGTTGGATTACTGAAGAAGAGGGGAGCTGGGGGTGGGCTATAGCTTAACCTTTTTAAGACCCATAGCCCTATTCCATTCACTTTCCAAATAAACGAGAAATATTGTCTGGCTGTAACAACCATAAGGTAGGTGCATGAACAGATGCATAAAATAGTGCACCGAGAACTCCATCATCAATGGCTGATTGTCAAACAAGACAGATATTTAAAAAGAGGTACCCTGGGAGTCAGCCCTGGGCTTTAGTGTGTTTAGTACTCTTAGTTCTGTCTGCCTGTGATTCCTCTACACAGATCCAAGCCCCTGTAACACAGCATGGCCTGCCAGTATGGGGCCAACACCTTCTCTCCAAGCTTCTTTTAACATTCAGCATTTAAGTATCTGTTACATATTAGAAATACCATAACAAGTAACAGCCTGTATTGTTTAGGCACATTTCCACACGATCAGTTCATATCTTATTGCCAAATTATTTAAACCAGTCACTTCTTAGGTCAGGCCCAAATTCAGGCATTGAGATTGAAACTGTTCAGATGTCAGGTCCCACCTGGCGAAGTGACAACAGCCAACTTGACTCCTCTCAGCTCAAAGCCAGGAAAAGAGGAAAGACAAACAAAAACTCCCAACCATATGCTGATCAAGCAGCTGTGGACTATCAGGGCCTCCTCTGACCAGTCCACGTCTTTATTCTGTGGATAGAAATCGAGGTGTGGATGTCTTTTAAAAAAAAAAACCACATTTTATGCATCTTTAAATAATGAAGAGCCATGCGCTTTACTCTTGATTCTGTTCCAACACGGGGAATCCCATCGCTTCAGGAGGGTTAACAGCCTACAGTGCTAGGAGTTAGGAGGCATTTCTCAGGACTAATTAGAAACCTTGATGCATATTCTCTCAATGATTTTGCAGAAGTTTAACAATTTGATGCGACCCCTATCTGGCAAACTTAAAAGATTTCCCACAGAAGTCTTTTGCTTGCAAGAGTCCGTGATGCCATTCTACAAGAAGAACTACACTATCACAAAGACCATTACAGACATATGGGAGAAAGGACACCAAGGACTTCACTAAACCTACTGAAATTCAGGAGACAAGAGTGGGTTAAGGTAAAGCCTGGGTGACTTAGAGGGGAGGAGTATTATCTCAGGAGCACACACATTCAGTGCTAGGCTGACACACTGAGAGGAAAAACCTGCACCACCAAAGTGTGCACTGACAAGAGAGGATAAACGACAGCTCATAAAGTTAAAATTTGGGCTGCAATTCCATACTGAAATACTCAAGTAAAACTATTGACAACAGGCAAGGCTGCTTCACAAAAAGCTCCCTACAGGGATGACTAAATCTTGCTGTCACATAGTTATCTGCTTACATCAGCAACATCTGATGCTCCTGATCCACTGCAGTTGTTTGCAGGCTTGAACCACGGGCAGTAGATGATTCAAAGGCAAGTCCTTCCTTTGTTTCAACTATCCCACTTTATAAATTAATTGTGTTTAATCACATGATCAAAGCCAGACTTTCTGTTGCCGAAGAAAACCAGTGTAGTTTAGCTTATGCTATTCCAAAGTACTGAAACATTTAAAAGCAGATAACATATTTCCAGCCTTGGGAGACCCACAGTCTGACTAAACCACACCCTTGAAATTAAAAGTACACAATAAACTAAACTTTCACAGAAATACAAAGTAGATCTGTATTACTTTCTAAATATCCAGTACTCTGCAGAAATGCAGATGAAAATGCGCCTGCATCCCCTGCTCAATTTGGTGGTTTTTCTTCATGTAACACCCAAGTAATAAGTTTTTATTATTACAGTGAGAACATTACACGTCTCTGCATTTCGATTTCAAGGACATTCTTCACATTTTTGTACTTGCTTTAGCAGTCCTTGTGACTTTTGCTTGACTTTGCGTAAATGAAGTTGAGGTTACGCGAGAATACTTCCTCTTAGTCAAGGACAGACAGAATGTCAACATAAAATTACCCTCTAGTCCCAGAGAAAAAGTATCTGCCAATTTTGCACTTGGCCAACTGTTGGGACACTGGGGTATGGAGAAAAACAAGCAAATTAGGACTGAAGTGAGCTCACAAGGAAAGTATTCTGCCCTGAGGGATGTTTCGCTCCTAAATGTGGCTTACAGGCTCTTTTTACAAATACTGCTCAGACTCTGCAAGAGAGAGGCAGTGAGATTTTATGCAACAACGATTTCACTTCTGTGGATACACAAGTCTCTCTGTGTTGTTAAAACACAGTCAAGCATATAGTTCAGCTGCAACCATTTACAAACACATACATATAACAGAGAAGTAAAGAAAACTAGAGATTAGCAGCTCCTTTTCTATCTTGCACACATTTGTTTGCTTTTTAAAAGTCTTATATATCTTTTTATTTAGTTTCAAGTGTAGGGACAGTGCAGCTTTGCCAGCAGTGATTAGGAATGTTTCAAAGAACGAGATTTATTTAAAAAGTAAGTTGTTATGAAAGTCTCTCTGCTCTTAGATGTCACTGGTTTTGAATAAATTCTAGTTCTACAGCTAAAATCTATACGGTTAAAATCAGGAGTTTTGGACCAAGCACTGAGAACTATTTCAGCCTGATTTAGGGAAAAATACATGCGTGCCAGCAAATAAAGGGTTCTGTATTGTTAGCAGTATAGCAGCTAAAGCAGTAAAAATCACAGGTAAAAAGTCCATGTTGCACCTATTTTAAGGAAAATTTTTTATGAACAACTTCATAGCATAGTTCTTCCAAGCCGACAGGGTGATTTGAGGTGGGGTGGGGATGTTGTTTTACGACTCAAATACTCAGCGGTTCAAACTCTACTGGCAAAGTCAGCCGCGCCTTTCCGAACTGGACAAAGACTACCACCATAAACACAGATTACACATTTTCACCTTCCCACAAAACACAGGACAGTGTTTCTTACCTATTTGGTCCTCGGGAATCAGTGATTCGATTGGGGGATCAAGTTCGGAGCTTTGGGACAAGTAGTTCTTGACTTGGGTCATGAACTGCCGAATTGTTTGCAGCATATCAGTGCTCGAAACGTGGCACTCCTTGTTTTCTTGGAGAAAGCTGACATAGTCCTGTACTAAGCATCCAAAATAAGTGCGTTTGTCCCGCGAAATCTCTGCAATTTTCTTAATCATCCTCTTTTCGGGGGTCATGAAGGAACTGAAAACTCCACTGACTTTCCGCAGCTGAGATTTCACAATCTTGGGGAGAACAAACGAACTGCTTCTTTTCTTCCTGGGCTTCAAAGGGGGGGCCATGCTCTCCTGGTCACTTTCCCCCTCAAAATCCTCCAGGCTGCTGGTAGTGTCCCCCTCATAGCCGAAGAGCGGCATGCTCCGATCGAAGTCCAGCGAGTCAGACGAGGAGGTGGAAATGCTCATGTCGCTCAGTCTCTGCCGGCCTCCATTCCACGGTATGTGTGACTCAGAGCTGGTAGCTGGCGTCTTTTTGGAAGCTGCTGGAGCTGGCTCAGGCAGGGTTTCACCTGGAACCCCAGCCGCTTCGGGCACACGCACTGAGCCAGGCCGAGCGGCGGCCACCGTCTTTGGGCCCCCTTCCGCCTCGGAGCAAACAGCCTGCTTCTTCAGCCGAGGAGGCGGAATTGGGGCTGGCTTGCTCTGCAACAAATCCAAGCCTCTCTCTTTCTTATGGTTGACTGTTTCTGGCATGCTCGCCTGCTTTATAGTCCTGGAAAGCTGCGGGCTCGTGAGGGTGCTATTAATAGCAGGAGGTGGCGGCCGGGGCGGGGGGGAGCGAGGCCTTGCTGTGCCATTCACGTCTTGAGTTCTCGGGCTCTGCCTTTTCAGACTTCCACTGACATCCTGGCTGTGCACTTTTAAAAAGAGGGGATTAATGAAACACAGCGCTCCGTTGGTCTGGCTGCACTCCAGCTCTGAGGGCGTTCTGGTTCGTATAGAATGCACTCCATTTATAAGGCAGAGCTGACGCGAGTCTTTACAAGCACTGTCCAAAGGCACAGGCCTACAGGGAGGTGAGGGATCCAGGGGGTTGCTGTTAGCCAGGGAGCTCCAAAAGTCTGAAAATCATCATTGCATTAACGTAAGAATGCAAAACAGCATGCAGATGCTTTGAGAACATTCAGCTCAACAATACCAGTTTAAAGTATTAAGAAATGTAGGCAAGCTTTTATTAATTCAAGGGGGGGGCGGGGGAATTCCAAGTGAACCCCTTAAAGCACCACCAGACACAACTGCATCCTGCACTCCTGGGACTGCTCTTACTTATAAATACCATGACCAATGCATAGCTTCCAACTGGCCCACTGAACTAAGCTTAAAATTAACTGAGAAACAAAGAAAGGAATGGAGACTGTGCCAGAGTACTTCTTACCAGCTTGAGACCAAAATGAGCATAACCTATTTTCTAGCATCTCACCCAGGAGAAATAAGGCAAGATTCTCAGCTGGTACTAATAAGCTCACTTCAGTTTAACTGATTTACAGCAGCTGAAGGCCACATTTGGCAACTCAACAGAAATGTTGGTTGGTTTCTCTTCATAGTGAACCAATGAAAACACATGAAAAGACAGCTCACATTTTGCTGTGGTGGATGCACACATCACCTTTATCTGTGCAGACCAAGCGCTCAAGTGTCTAAGAGCACTGGCTTGCAGCCCTGCCTTTGCCAGGGAGACAGTTTGCTCAAGGTTTTAGACACTCAGGAGCCCATAAATAGGCCCAAGGTGCAGTCCCACACCAGCAGCATGGAAAACCTATTCTAAACCAGCAAGTTTTAGCTGCAGCCTCCGCACCAGCACAGCATCTGCATGTCTGTGCAACCGAGCCAGTGGTAAAGAGCATCAGCTCCTGAAGGTATGAAGATGGAAATCCGAAGTGCCCTTGAGGACAGCAATCATGCTGAAATAAGGGAGCAACACCTGAGGAGGGAGATTTTGTTGAAATCTGCCAATTTTGGCATGGTTCCTTTTCCCTATAGTGTCAAGATGCCTCATTTGAGACAACTGAGCAATGACACCTGAGTCCAAGTTCATGAATGCCAAGCATCCACAACAGGTCCATGTCTTGCCTCCAGGGCAGAAGACAGGAAATGGCCTGTGGTGACAGGCCACTGCCAGAGAGGTATACAGGCACAGACATGTTTCTCTACACAGTCATGCAATGTTGCTGGTTTTCCCAGCTTCATGACTTCACATCCTGCCTGCAGACCTCTCAGCAGACTGGCCAGTGTGCCTGGCATGTGGGCTGCTGCAAACATACATGATGTAAGCACTGCTGCAGGTGAAACACAAGAGAGGCCCAGAGAGCCCAGAGAGCAATCTTACGTTCAGCACATGAAATCTTACAGGTTGGCAAATCTTTACCACGAGTTCTTTCCTGATGTGGTTGGCTAGGCTACATGCTGTTGACCTGTCTTGTGCAGCTCTCCCTCTGAGCCTACTGCATAACAGAGCTCTGACAGGAGATACAACCTCTGTGTTCACAACACAGTGTTTTGTGCCTGTGTTGCGTAAGGAAAACTCACATTTAACAGGAAGGGCTGTTGAGAGTCCACAGCACTGAAGGACTGACTTCCTGGTGTGCTCTTTGACACGTGAACACCTAAAACTCCATCAAAATCTCAGCTTTGTTGCCTGATTTTTGCTCATAGAAACTGTGGTCTTAATCTGGTGTATATTAGGTAATTGATCCCAAATACAGCAACCACACAGACATAGATCCATCAATCTCCTCCTCAGCTCTCAAATCTACTAGGCTAAAGAAAAAACACACACAATGCAGAAACTGTTTAAGAGCAAGACTAATTCTGCAGCCAGTAGGTCAGAGTGGTCTGGAGTACCGAGGACAAAGACAGTGTAGTTAGTCTGGAGAACTTGATCAACACCACCATTACTCTCCCTCTGGAAAAACTCACCTAATGTTACTTTAAGGCTTCCATGTGTCACTGGGAGACTCTCTTCATCATTCTGTATCCCAGTCAGACCTTTTATTTTCTTTTTTCCATCTAAACACTGACCTCAACAATACCCTATTTACCTCTACTCCATGATAACCCATACTTTCATCTAATTACCTAAACTCTCAGATAAGCAGTGCAGAAGTAATTTATCTCCTCTCACAACAAATCCCTTAATTGCATCGCTACTGCAGTAAATCAAAATGCAAAGCAGTGCAATACATCCCGGTGTGCATGGCTTTGCTGTGAAGTCCCACCAAACAGTTCTAGAGAGCCTCATGCTAACACTAATTTAGAGAGGTTCCATTTCAAAATCCATGATGATTAAAAAAATCTACTGGGACAAAGACTGCTGACAGTCAACCTTCCCTTCCTGGAGAAGGAAATGAGGCTATTCAGCACTTTGCAGGAGTTGCTCAATGATTCATCTGGGTGGTGCCCAAGTTTCAAATCCCATCAGGCTTTGCATCTCCTGCGAGCTCAAGGAATGCTTCACAATGAGCCTGTACTTGGTTGCAGCAGTCAAGTGATGCAAGGACATGTCCTTGCACTGTCTTTTGTTATTTTAAACCTTTTCTGTCATGCACGTGGATACATTCTGCAGGTATACACTGCTTTTCTTAATCCAGTGAGCCCACAGCCAACAGTAGGTTTTTGAACAGAAGCTACATCAAACCTCTGTCTGGGAATTGCAAGATTTGCTTTGCCCAAGGGCTGCCCAGAAAGGGGAGAGAAGAAGGAAACAGCATTAACAAAAATACCACAGAAGGCACAGGAGGAAGGAAGAGAACCACTATTTGACCAGAATAAGGTCTGATCTTTCCAAATAAGAGAAGGTTCTTTTCTACATGAAATCTGTAACATCACTAACCAATAGGAACTACTTACTGATACAGATTATGTTTTCAAGCTTACAGGAGTGCGACAGGAATGACATCTATGTAAAGAACTACTTACTCAGTCCAAGCTGAGCAATGTCTTCAAGTTCAGCTTCTGTCTTTGCTGCAGCAACTGCATGAGGCAACTTCAGTGTGAATGGAAGGACATCCCTGTTGTCAAAGAGAAAAACAATTATGGTTTTCACAACAACGTCCACAGTTTCAATAGCATTTGTTTTCAACAGTGGCAAGGGATAATCTCCGATTATTTTCTCCTCGAGCTGCGGCAGGTAGCAAGAGTCTTAAACACACAGCACACTTAAAACATTATCAAGGCCCCAGAGAGTGCTGTGAAGGGCAAATGACAAGTCAAGTATCCAGGACTCTTGCCAGGGTTTCCACAGAGCCATCAAGTATTTTCTGCCTTTCCAACACAAGCTTTTACACCTGGTCTTTTACAAGCGTATCAGTGAGATACAAAAGTATTATCTGCCCTTAACATTTCGACAAATTTTATTTACTGCCCTCCAGGTTGAGTTGCAGTTTTCAGAATAAAACTTTAAATGAGTAGTTGTGCAGCTACTCTAAAAATTTCTAAGCTAGGAAGCTTTGGTGCTATTCTGGTCTAAGCTGAAAACACATTTCACTTCACTGCATACTAGATGTTCAGTGGATGTTGTCAAAAGGGGATCCATGAACAACAACATAAGCAAAAACCAGTGTAAAAGGCTTTTAGACAGAGATTTTAAGGGACAAACCCACTTAACCATATGTACATTGTACAGTCACTACCACCAGCCAATACTACACCTCTTGCCTACCCAGTTGGTACCAATACACCCTCAAGCAGTGCAGGCTGAACTGCAAAACCTGTAGTAGAAGTACCTACAGAACTAAGACAAAATGAGAACGAATGGAGCACAGGATTCCTACATACAACTAGTTTCAGCATAAATTTTGGTTTTAAGGCTGTGAACAAGCTGTAGCACAGACAGTGAGTCTTTATCACATAAATATTCTCTATGTTGCACATTAACTTGTTGGGAACACAGGATCTCAGAACACCACTCAAACTCAAACCGAGCATATTTGAAAACACACTCAACACTGTATCACAAAAAATCTAGAGCCTGGATCATCATCGTGGTCTCAGTTCAAAGATAGGTAAATCCTGACTCCTCATAAAAACTGGCTATTTTTTCTCTTCATACTACCTGGAAAACAAGTTTGGCAATCATAAACTGGAAAGCTGATGAGGCCATTTTGGTTGTTCCCAGTTGAAATTCACATGTCTCAGTTGTCATATTCTACAGCGTGATCTGGCATTTTTCCATTGTGCTCCAAAAATTCTTTTAACCGGCAATTCCAAGAAAATGCCACTGCAAGCTAGTTTATGGTTGCTATTAAATGAGTTACAGAGCACTTAAGAAAGTATTACAAGATATTAGATTAAGTTCAACTTGGCACCACCTCACAGCTGGGTGGGTAACATCACAGCAGCCTCCCAATAACCAGTACCAAGTAAGACAGAGACACTTGCTTCCAAGTCTCACCTCTTATTTCTTCCATTACCTTCTAAGACTACCCAGGGATAATTGTAATTGGCAACATAAATATCAAGCTGAACCGAGTCCTTGAGACTCTCTCTTTTTCAGGAAAGTGTAGCAGACATAACTGAGAACATAACACCGTCTTACCTGCTAATACAGTAGAAAGCAATGAGTCTGAATAAATCAGCAAAACTTATTCCAGACCCCTCCAAGGAAAATGCTGCAAAGAAAGTTACAAGAGAGAAAGAATCACACATGAATTCACTGTTTCTTAGAAAAGTTAAATAAAACACATATCATATTTTTGCATAAAGTTAATAAGCTTTCCCCATTAAACTAGCTACTGTTTGGTTAAGAAAAAAACAACTCTGTGGAAGAGCACATGTCTCTGCTGAAGGCATTTTCAAGAATATACTGATAACCTTTGTGGACAGTTTGCTTTTGCATTCCAAGCACGTGCTCTAATTCCTGTGAAACAGATTAAGTGTGACTCCCAGGCTTGGTGGGGAAAGCCAGAAGCTACGCAGCCACTTTGGATACCTCAGCAAGACCTCTGAGCGAGTAGCAAACACAGAATTTGGTCAGTACTCCAGGCTGTAAAGCCAGCTCCTCCACACCAAGGTTCTAGTGCTACTGACTATAAAGTCTGCTCGGGAACGAGAGGAAAATTTAAGCCAGGTACCAACCTTTTCTCCAACCTTTACACCAAAGTACAGGTCAACCTGGTCATTTATGTGTCCAGAAAACGGATTTCTTTAAGAGAGACACTAACAATGCAGACAGTAAGCACATAGGGGACCTGGGAGTGGGATTGGAGAAGCCAGGTGTTCAGATCCCCAACTACAGTTAAAACTCAGCTGTGAAGGGTAAGTAAAACTTTCAGTAGATACTTCCCCCTTGTGGAAAAATTTTATTCGTAAGTGACAATATATTATTTTTTTCATTTTCTAGATGGGAGAGAGGGAATTCATTGGTAAAACAAGCCTACAAACACAGCCTTAGACCACACTTAGATCAACTAATGTTGAAAACTTTCTCTTCTCTTTGCTCGCCTTGCTTCTAGCTGGAACCAAAACCAGATACACAGAACGAACTGTTTATTTCTGGGAGCAGGGGAGGGAGAGATGAAAAAGAAAAACTAAACTAAAAACTAAAATTTTGTCAGTTTACTGATAGCAATAGCACTACAGGCCCTCCCTCTGTTTCAGGGAAGTTTAACTGAAACTGTTGCCAATTTTCTCCAGTTTTCACTTTCTTGTTAAAATGAAACACTTGTCCCACTTGCAGTTTCTGCACCACATACGTTCACCAGCTGCAGCTTCCTTTTTTCATTCCTAAATCTCAAACATATTTTTCACACCCTCCCTCTAAAGATATGAGGGCATTATTGATTCAAAACCAGTTGGAGTGATAACATTTACTCATTTCCACAAAAAAGGCATATATAAATGGAATCAAAAAAGAGAAACATTGATCTTGCAACAGAAACAGCCAGATGGATTTTAACCCTTTGAAAACATTACATTAAAAACAAAGCAAGCACACAACAAAACACAAAACAAAAAAACCCACCCCACACCCAAATTTGTAGATATAGAGACCTCATGACAAAGTTGCATCCAAGAACAGTCCTCTGAGTACAAGGAAACACAAGTAAATCTCACTGACAGCAGACAGGATTATAGACTGCATTTCTACAGAAGATACGTCAGTTTCTACAGAGGATAACTACCCATAAAAATCAATCAATCCTAGATTCAGCAAGGTATACAATGGAAACATTCCAGTTCCAGCACAGACTTCAGTGTTTCTATGTATCTTCCCTCATCTAGGGCATGCCCCACCCGCTCACAGAGCCACCTCAGACAGCACTGTAGGCAGCCTATGACATTATTTGGATGACTTTGGGTGCCTTTTGTTGCGTGTTTCACCACTGCAAGTGCTCCTGTATGTAACAACAGCTGAAAAGTATGTAACTCACAACTTACTGTATGTGCTTTCTTTTATGGCAAATTCTTTCAGGCAGGACCCACAGTCACTGGGCAGACGCAAAGAGATGACTTTCTTCTGCAGTCTTGCAGATTTTCTAACCAGAAATATCTGTTGTGGAGAGGGCAAAAGGACATGGTTTCAGCTTCATCACAGATGCCGTTATAGAGACAGATTATAGACAAAGGGAAGCAGAACAACCTTATGATATCTGATCTATATAAAACTTAACGGAATTTCACTTGGTTGTTACTGTCCGAGGTCCATAGTGTAACATGGCAGCAGAACACTTAAAAAACCATCTCCTCCTTGTATAACAGAGGCACAGCACTGAGTCCACTATGTTCTTCTCTGAGCCCTCCAGTAGGACATACAACAAATTCTAAGGTTTGTTTTTTTGGATTTTGTTTAGGGTTTGGATTAATCTTCTTTTTTTTTTTTTCTCCTCCCCACACTCAAAGAAATCGAAGTGTAACCTCTTACCCCAGGAGGCTGGGCCTGAAGAATTTCCATGGCTTCAGCATCATTCAGACCAAGCTGCAGCCACACAGGGTGAGTATGGAGGAGTTTGTCCAATATGCTCAGCTTGTTGGATAGGCTGTCATATCCAGAGTCCCGGGGGTAGCTTTTTACATCATTTTTCTCAGGAGAGACATTATTCATGTCCTTTATTAGGCTGTGGAAAATTTAAAAAAAAAATTAATGCTAACCTTCTATGAATAATCATTCAGTTCAGCAAACAATTATTGCAAAGCTAATGGCACTGCCGCTCTAGACTGATATTTCTCCTACTCAGAGTTCTTATATTTAGATACACAAAAATTCTCTTTATAGGTTCTCAATTCAAAGCCAACTTGAAGATAAGCCTTATCATTCTTCTGTGAGGTTGCAGAAATTCAGCAATCACTTCAGACACAGTTGTATGTGCACATGTGATTGACTGAACATTGCACTCGCCTTCTTTGCTATGCTAACATTTGGAAAAACTTCTCTTCAAGGGCAATTATGCAGTTCAGATACTTTTATTGCCACATCGATTGCAAATGCTGCAACCTAAAGAAATCTTCCTCTATCATGCCTGCCAGAAAAATCCATTCAATCCTCTGACAGTGCAGGAACTCACTGCCTGTTGGTGATCGCTGCACTAGGCAAAGAACTTAGTCCATTCGTTTGGAGGGATTATTGTCACAACAGAAACCCACAAACCAGCATCACTTCATCTTATCCCCAGAACACTGTCTCTGCTCCAGCGGCTCTGTTGCCTTCACAGCTCCATATCCATCTTTGTTCCCCTCTGCTACAGAGTGGTCAGAGACCACAGTCAGGAGAAAAGAAAGAGAGTGGGAGGAGGCAAGAAAGAGATGAGCAAGACAAGAAAGAGAGAAGAAAAATGTTAAACTCCCCAAATAACCCTCCCTAAGGCACAGCTTCATTAAGAAATCATTGTAAGTGGTAGTTACTTTTTATGGTCTTGGTGCTAAAATTTGTAAATATTTACGTTTTGCCATGTAAGGTCTCTACCTCACGTTTTAGAAAGACACTTCCCAGAAGCAAATAAGGAAGTTTATTTATGCTCCTAATTCCTTTGGCTCTGGATTGATCCCATAAGAAATAACAGCTAAGCTAAAGGTTAAAATTTATTTGCAGCAGGGCATCTAAAGTTACTGCTACATTCAGTAATGAAGTACATTTCTTCAAGGCTACAGATACTTGTTATTAAAAATCCAAATAAACAGAATACTTTGAGAACTCCTTTTATCATGCAAAGCTTCATCATCATGCATGTAACACAATACACCCAATAAAACTGCATGTGTGTTGCTGGTTCAAATTCCTAATTTTTGAGCTAGAAGTACATCCTGTGATTCTCCCAGTGCTGGAAATCACTACAGAACAGTTACTCTGGCAACAACTTCCTGACAACAATATTTAGAAATGGACAAAAAGCCTGCAAGCCTGAATGCGACTCCCCGAGATGTCAGGCAGAGGGAATGTGTGTTCGTCCCTACAGACAATTTTTGACAGCAGAAGACGCCCTGTGCAGCAGAGGGCAATGCAGCTCCATTTCCCCACTGCAGACCGTTTGCAGCTCTTCTGAAGCCCATGCTTTGGACAGGCCGTAAGCACCACTGACAGCATTTACCATGTGCATTATGCCAGCTGCTGTACCCAACAAAAGTGGGTACAGAGATAACAAGCACAGGAACACTGAATACTTAAAAAGAAACAAACAAAAAGACTCCCCCCTCCGCAAAAAAAACAACCCATAAAACTCTAAAAACCATACCAAAGAAAACAAACCAAATTAAACCCTACTAACTAAACAAGAAAAAACCCCAAACCACCAAACTGCTTTCTTCTAACTTTGGTAAGCAACTTGCAGCATCTCTGGATAGGGCTAGAAAGGAAAGTAAATGTGAGAACTTTCACTGTATTATCAGATGAGAATGGGCATAGTCTTTTGACTTTTCATTACCTGGATCAATTACCACCACCAGCCTCTGCCTGCCTTTCTTTTGTCCTCTTTCTGTTTGCCCATTTATGGTGTGATGCTGTCCAGATTTAAAAGGAGTCTAAAATGCAATGATCTTCCCCAGCCCACAAGTGTCAGAAGCTTTTAGGAACTGCCAATACGCCTTCAAGGGGCACAAAATACACAGAAACACCTTGTGTGCAGAAGGGAAGTACTGCTTACGTCACTCACGACAGGGCTCTGAAACTTTCCCAGCAGGAATCCTGGGCTGCCCTTTCAACAAGACCCTAGTGTCCTAACGCATGGATCTCCCCAAAAGTCAAATCATGAACCACAAAAGTGTTTTCAGGAGCTGTGTCTCCAGTAAATATTGCTCAGAAACTTTCCACTCACCCTCAGTGCCAGTTAGCCTCTTCACAAACAAACCAAAGGCAGCTGTGGCAAAATGCAACACTGCCTGCAAGCTTAACTGGATATAAATGATTTCCATTCCTTGGTCAGGAGGGGGAAACGACACATGCTGCAAAGGGAATATGTCCAAGAGGGAAAAGTTTTTTGCCTACTGAAGAAAGCTACAGCACATGCAAAAGATGCAAACTGGTATAACCTAGAATGCCTGGCATTGGTTGCTATCACAAAACCACCTAAAGCTGGCAGGAGTTTCCACAAATATGTAAGGGCACAATGTTCCCCCTTGGTATGACTGGTTCAGCGTTCTCACACACCCCCTAAACCATTATAAATCAGAAGATTAGTCTGAATAGGGAGCTGTCAGGTTTTTGGAACACTGAGTTAGTTACATGCGCAATCCCTTCCACACGCTGAGACCCAAGGAAGAAATTGTTTGACTTAGATACACAGGCACCTTCCTTGTTGCAGCTGCTTCTGCCCCCTCAAGAAATAAGCCAAAGATTATGGGTATCTGATCATGAAAAGGATTTCTGCCATTCCTAAACACTAATGGTTCAAACAACCCTGATGCAACTCGGCTAGACCAGCACTACTAAGTTATTATGATATGCGGGATGGTAAACAGGAACAAGCAACACTTAACAAAAATTATTTCCTATGCCCAAATTAAAAAGAAGGAGGCACAGAGCAAGATCAGACCTGGTGAATTCTGGAAAGAGCGTACCTTAGAAAAACCACATGTGACAAACCACATACAACCTACAAGCAGCTGCTTCCCCAGGTCCAGGAGCAAGTACAGTCTGTTTTGACAGCCTATTACAGTGGGCTAGCACTCCTGAGCATCATGTTCCCAGTTTGGCTTTTATTCTTAAATTCTTTTAAATTAATGATCTGGGCATTAGACATATAGTCAAACCCTGATACATGGGAGTTTTTGAAATCTGTGTTGTCTTAGACTGTGAGAGTGGGATGTGTGTGTAATCACTTGGGAAACAACTGCATTGAAAGAACAACCATTTGAATTCCTTATGATCCACTGATTAATTCAAGTGTACAGAATAAGAATAAGAAGTTGCTGTAACCTTAATGCTAGCAAAATATGCTATATATTATGCAACAACTAAATTCCTCTCCTGATTTGTTTTTGGGTTGGGGGAAGGTTGGTTGGTTGGTTTGTGTTATTTGTTTGGGGGTTTTTAGAGAGGCTTCTGAAAAAAGACAATCTGACTAGGTCACACTAAACTCAAAATGGAAACACAAATCACGGATGGTCTGCTTTGATGCAGGGGTGCTACACTGGTTCCTCTTCAGTGGGAAAGGAGTTTCAACACAACTCACAGTGAATTGAAGAAAACACATGATTCACGCAAGTTTCCTTAGGCTTGAGAAAACCCACGAACATGTGGGAAGTAAACAGAGGTAACTGCCAAGATAAACAGTGCTGTGCTGCATCCTGATTAGACTTAGCTCACAGTAAAAAAAGACAAGGAACAGGTTGAAGCCTGTAACCAGGATGATCCTCGCTCATGATGTGAGTCTTGCTCCAGTCCCACCAAAGTTGACCACCCCACAGTCCACCCAGTTAGACTACCCACTGCTAAAATGCCTGAGTTTCTGTAAATTCTGCAGTCTAACAGGTCTTAATCAGTCTGGCCTACACAGTCATACCGAGCATTGACTGTGGAGGGATGGGGGGGAGGGCTAAAGCCTCTGCTGAATATTACCTCCCCTCCTCAGCAGCCAGCCCATCATTTCCTCCTGCATCCCATCACAGCTGAAAGCTGATGCGAAAAAGATTGTTGGATACTTGCCTACCTGTCTACAATAACACAAGCAATTCACTGTGCAAGACACGAGAGATGATGCTAGTATAGTAACTGCTGTGGAAAGGACACAGGCATGAGGGCCGTGCAGCGCAAGACACGCGGGAAGGAGTAAAGCTCTGCCCTTCTTTCTGTCACAGTAACAGAGCAGGAAGGGAATAAGCTGCTTCAGCTGCCACCACCACCAAAGCATCCCTGAACCACTTCACAGGCATCAAATGCCCCGGGGAGCCTGGAGCTTTACAGCCTTCCCCACAGAGGGCAGCAGCAAGCCCTGTCCCCTCACAGACACTCAAAGGAACAGACACGCAGCGGTCCCGTGGGCCAGGGCCCTCGAGGGAGAGACCCAGTACCTCCTAAAAGATCATCCAGGTGCCACCTGTCACACCACACGTGCTCCCAGGCTGCCACTGCGTGCAGAAGCTCTCTTGTTACTCTTTTAAAGGTCACCAGCACTGCATGGGACAGAAACCAGTGCCATTAGTGCCCTTTTCTGACAACTCCATTCATGGGCATTGCGGAGATAAATGTCTGCACTGGGAAAAAAGTCCTGGCAGCGAACATGGTGGAATATTGAAACACAGAATGAGCATGCCCATTAAAACAGAGGTCTGCAAATCTTTTTTGTTGTCTGGCTTTTACAAGCTTACAAGCCAAAGCTATGGACCCTTGGATCATTCTCATTATTACTTTGGCCATATATGTTAAAAGGGGAGATAAGCCCAAAAGAGAACTGTGGGGAGGAGTATAAATCTGAAAGTTGCCACACAGCCACAACACTAAAGCTGCAGGCACACAGTTTCATGCAGTCATTTTTCTGAACCCAGCTGAGAACTCTCACAAATGCTGCCTTTCTAAAACTGCCCTGTGTGTCTGTGGATATCTGGTAAGGTGAGAAAACGAGTTTGAAAATATTTAGCTCGCATTTCTCTGGATGAGAATCCAAAGGTTGTATCAAGAGACCCGCTTCTCAACAGCAGAACACACAATAACAAGAGCAAACTACATTAATTACCAAGTTTTAAATTAACTCCAAAGAAATAAAGTTATGACTAAACATGGCCATGTGAAGTGTCTAGTTTAAACAAGAGCTCTGGAAAACCTTGGTGGAAATTACTGTAATCTTGCTCTGTAGCTGTATATAAACACAACTGGGCACAACTAAATTATAAAACTTTGATACAGATTCTTCCTTACATAGAAGCACACAGTGCAGAATTACGCAGTCATAGAAAATTTGACATTTGCTCACTTATTCAGATTCCATATTTTACATTTATTATCTCAAAGTGACAGAACTGAATGATTTTTCTTTTGGTGACTATTACGTTAATATGAAATTGACTTCAATTACATAGTCCTGGAAATTGCATTATTCACTTTTTTATGTTAGCTTTACTTACATATTTTTATCATTTTGCACTCAAGATTAACAAATTCAGCTTAAAAATCCGTTTTAAAAAATAAGTAAAAAAATCCCCATGATCTATAAAATAGAGAAGTTTAATTGACTGTTTCCAGCTAAGTGCTTGCATCAAGATTTTACCAACAGATCTTAGCCTTTTATGCATATGGTGTTCTCAAAGACACAATAAGCCTTTTCTTAACTGAAAATTAGCTGATCATCATTGAAACTAATTAGCTGAGCCCAACAAAATGAAGACAGTATCCTTTCTGCCACTGTAAGAGAACTGTACTTTCAAAAGCTTTAAAACTTGAATAATGTGCAACCACAACCATAGCCAAGGACTTTAATTAGTTAACATGTTCTTTACCACTTGGGCACCAATGTTTTATTTCAATAATTTACATATACTTTGTAGTAAGTTGTAGCATATTTCAACAGAATTCAAAGAAAGAAAAAAAAGCTAAAAAACTTGAATGGAATTCTAAATTACAAACTATTACCCATTTCATTACTCACTGCTAGAAGAACAAAGCCCACCAGCTCCAGAGCTGGCCCAGACCGTGCAGTCAGATAAAACACAACACCTACTTTGGTCGCTTTCCTCTTGCAACAAATATTCCAGATAAGGATACATTTTTGTACTTTTGTTAAAACAATTATTAAAATATTGATTATCCTTCAGATGCCAATTTAACAGATGTTAGTAGTCAAGCACATCAGCCACAGCAAAGCCAAAATGCTGAGGTCCGACTCTGCCCCCTTAAAGGTATGAGTTCACCATTACAAATTTTCACAGTCCACATCTACATGGTATGATCAATTTTAAAAGGCCAGAAATCTTATCTGCACTGTAATATGTATCTCAAATCATCTTAAGGAAATGCCCCATCTACTTTATTTTTTTTATGTGCAAATTACTCATAGATAAATTAAACACATATCCCACATACGTATTAGCTCATAACAGTCAATATTTTACTTTCTAACCCAGGAACATAAATAAATCATATATTATGGTATGTTGAATCTTCACAGAGTCACTTGAAGCTATGCACTTTTTGTCTTTAAAACGTGAAAGCAAAACTCTGCCACAGACAATGGGAATAAAGTTTCCTGCTTTAGACATTCATCAGTATCCAAAGTTTTTAATGAGGAAGTAGAAGTGAAGCTCAGTTGCTGTTAGAAGATATTAAGGCAAATCCACAGAAAACTGAATCTCTGGGCGCTCCTGCACAAAGGCAAATTCCTTGGATCAAGCGCAAGATCATCCACACCCCCTATGCTGCTAGGAAGAAAAGTGGAAGGACATAAGCCACCCAAGAAGACAGCGCAACGAAAACATTCCTGTCACAGTAGACCTCCAGGAACTATGAAAATAAACATTTTAATCACCTTCGCAAATCAGCAGGTTCATCTTCCACTGTGAGATCTGTCTGTACCATCTCCTGTTTCAGTTCTCCGATTTCTGAGGCAATGGTGTCAATGAGCTAGAAAGGGACAAAAATAGTATGACATCAAGTGAGTGGAAGAGGCGTGGAAAAGAAGCCTGGGCAAGTTTAGTCACCAGAGATTACAAACTGGTTTGTTTTTTTTTGCAAAATCGCATCCTATTTGGACTTCCCCTTGCAAAGGAAAAAGTAAGGGTTGGGGCCACTTATAATGGTTCTCAGAGGAAGAATCATTCCTGATTTGTGCCAGTACAACACCTTCCAGGTTGGCTAGTCTTTTTATTTAAATGTATTCAATTTGCAGCCTCTATGTATTATACAACAGCTTACAAGAATCAAATTATTCCACTATTTGTAGCATTTACTTTCTCAAATAAAATATATATTTAGAACAGTTCCATCTGCAAGAGTTCGACTGCAGAAGGAGTGCTAAGCCAGCATTACGATACCGTGGAGGATGAAAAGCAATGAAGCAAGAAAGGAATGTGTAGCTCCTTTTCACATTAGGTTTTGGATTCCACTTGAACAGAACAATTAAGTTAAAAGGAACTGCCTTGTAACACTTCAGCTCAGGTGGAACACCATCCTAATTTTGGGTATGAGGGCAAAAACTCATTTTAATGCGAACAAGGTTAGCATGTGGGCTGTATCCCAAGAAATGAAGACTTTGCTAGCCAGAGTTCTGGGAAACATTTTGGTGAGCAGAAACCAACCATGAAGTTTGCAAGCCACACTGTCTTGAACGTTCTTTGCAGCCAATGCATCAAGTTTGCTTGTTACGGTGCACCACGACAGTATATAAACCCTGTCAGCGTACCCTCCCTCCTGCCTGGAGAGAACCTGATAAAAAAGATCTGCAGCGATGCAGTGATCTCTACCACCACCCCTGAACTGCAGAGCAAACAAAAACACCAGTAGGTGAAGCAAAACCAGCTTTCCAGTCCAAGTTAGAACAGTCTTCACAGTCACTCACAAGACATGACCCTGAGTCCCACTCAAGGTGGGCAGCTTTTTCAAAGAATTGTGGGCATCATTTTCCTATACTGTTTTACTGGAAGTTTTCCTCTACCCCAGGAATTCACTCTCTCCTTTGCTGTGCAGCATTATTCCAATCAATTTAAAAGAAGTTTTAGTCTCTGCTTACAACTGGCCAACCTTAAGGAAGAGTGAATTACCATTATCCACACCATTTCTGTCAGAGCTCCCAGACGTACTGTACCACTGGCATTGCAAAGACCTTCCACCTGCTGACTCTTAAACACCCCTGAGTCACTTGCAGCCAGATGTGAGCAATGCCTTCCTGAGCATGGGAAAGGGAAGAACCTTCGCCATCCTGCCAGAGCCAGAGCACCCCCAAGAACCTGCGCTCCCCTAAGTGCAGCTAAGCACGGGCAAATTCATCTCTCCCTTTGCAGAAGGGATGAATCCAGCCCCACGCTGGCTTTACATGGTGAAAAATATACATGGCACTGCTGTCCCGTGAGTCTCACTAGAATGAGGCCACTGCACCCCCAGGGGTGCCTGGCCCTGGCTCTGGGCAGCAGTGTCCCCTCCCCTCCTGGGGGGAGCTCTATTCTGGGATCTTGGCCCCACCTAGTACACGGTGACCCCCTCCTGCCCTCATGCTGCATCGCTTTGTCGCTTTCAAAGCCTCTACCACTTCAGCAGCATCATCTTTATTTATTCTTGCAATCCTCTGAAAAGCAGTACAGCTGTTTTGCAGGTTTATATTTAAATAAATTTTTTAGTCACGTGGATTGCTGTTTGGTTTTCAAAGAAAAAGAAAGCAATTAATTTATGGCAAACCTTTGGCTGCAAACTCAAACTACAGCTCATGTTCCTAACCGGTATTTCTGTACAGTAATTCTTCTGGATCTGTAAAGGAGAGATCCATTAATTCAGTTCAATACTCAATTCACAGCAGAGAAGCTGACTACAAATGTAAAAAGACAAAAAAATTGTATTTCTCTTCCAAGCTGTGACTGAGCAGCAGAAGTGGAAGAATCAGCTCTATTAGGCCTAAATCTCTGATGAGCAATCCATTACAGCCTCTAGATGCAATAATCACTCAAATTATTGCAGTTGTACCTTCTGAATGTACTTTCTTAGAGCTAGTTTTAAATAACTAATGGCATTCTAAAATCCTGACACAATGGATTTCTTGTTATTTGTATGAAAACATAAAAAACGCAAATCAAAAAATGCAAATACATACATATTCAGAAAGAAATACACAATTTGTCACTTTTAAATAAAGAATGTGACAAGTATTTGGAAAAAAAAAGAGCAAAATGGATTTTTTTTTTGTGAAAAAAATCCATTCCAGGTTTAATTACAGCCTATCAATTACTTATATTAGTATTTCCCATCCCTGGATTAAAATCACATTTCATAATGGATGGCAGAACACAAAGCAAAGGGGCTTTATTTATTAAAAAGAAGTTGTTCCAATGTCAAAGCAAAAGAAAAAACTATTCAGTTTCAGGTACCTGCTACATTTCCCCAGTCTTCATTCCTTATGTATGAGGTTTGCTAAGTGCAATGAGGTAGTGAAACAACCGTACCAGTTGTTACTGCTAAATAAGACACGCCGCTGATGCAATCCTCACTCTGTCTCTCCAGCTTCTGCAGCCTTCTTCCCTTTCTGGTTCTGCTGAAGCTTTTCATTTCAGAGCTTTAAAATACCTTGTAACTGCTAGAACCACTGAAAGGGATTACTTGCCCTGTTGCTATCTGGCTGTTAACTCACCTGAGTTAATGGGCCTTGATCAGAGCTGCAAAACCCTTCCAAAAAACACCAACCAAACAAAAAACCAAACCTCCTCCCTCCCAGAAAACAGAATCTCTGGACACTACAGCAAAACACTCTAATCCAAACTGTACTAAGGGCAAAGTAATCTGAACGATTTTTAATTTGCATGTCTGCCTTGAAGAGAAATTATCACTCCTGAGGGGAATATTTCCATGTTTAGCAATTTCACTTTATCTGAAGAGAACTTAAACAAATTGGCACATTTCAAGGAGTCTTATGCTCACATTGTATTCTACAGGTCAAATTTCTGATGTATATTATGTATCCTCCGTGACAAGGCAGTCTTTCCTCAGTCTAAGAGAAGTCAGCTCATCTTGGACAAGGAAACCAGGTAAAGCGTGGCATCAAACCGAACAGAACATGCTCTGCAACCCAACAGTGACTTATCACCTACCACCCTGTACCTCACCTGAAAGAAAACATTTATCTTTAAGAACAACCCTCCTGGTTTTTCCTAAAATAAACCACAAATATCTTCTGCAAACTGCAACTGATTTTCCTTAAATTTTCTTCATAGTAAAAAAAGTTACTCTTAATATTAAAAAGAAAGAAAAAAATGTCTTATGGAGTTGGATCGTTTGGGTATTCTTGCAATTAAGTGACACATACTGTTACAACAGCACCTGACAGATCATTTTCCATCAAATAACACAGGGTGTACTCGTGATTTTACGACATCATCTCCGAAGTATTTAGGATCAATGAAACTTCTGGTGATTATGCAGCACCTGTGATGCACACATGATTAGCATCATGCAAAATGAGCTGTTAATAACATGTTTCTGCAAAATGCAGAAAGAATCCTGAGTATGTACTATTATTAGCTTCAACCCTGACAAAAAAAGCAGCAGCAAAGGGCTCTGCCTTTTTAAGTGCAATTGGAATTCTTCAAACAGATTTCTCTATTTGCGAAGAGTGTGATACCTATTTGTCTGGAAATAATTGGAAAACTCACCCATTTGTTTCAACAGACTTGAAATCAAGATAGTAAGAGGCAGTTTCCAAAGGAAATACAACTGAAGTGGATGGATACATTTATCAGAGGCCACTGTTAATGTAAAATAGCATACATGAACCCAAAGACTTAAAAAGCAACCAGAAGAAATCTGTTGCAGCCTATTTAGGACTATGAAATAGATATTACCCTGCTATGCTACAGAAAGAGGAGGTTTACTTGAAAAGAAATGCGTTTGGAAGTATGACATGCTATCAGGTGGTTAATTATTTAACAATTAAAAAAACCTCCCAAAATTAAAATGAGACCTTACATAACATGATAAAATAGCCCTTTTTGAGTCTAGTGATTTTCCTCTGGAATTTATTTCTGATAAGGCACTATTCTGTAGGTTAAAAAGAAACTACAACGTAACCACTGTAAACCCAAATAATAATTATGACTCAGACAGCATGAACTCATATAGTAGCCCAGTACGATACTCCCTAACCAGATTATCCTAAACATCAGATTGCCAAACACCATGGACTGTTTACATGCCTAATATCCACCAAGGAAATCATGAAATGCAAACATCTTACACTACAACGTTTCCTTTCATAATGTACCACGCTCTGCACACTGTCAGTTGATTCTTCATTCAATGAGACTGAGCTCAGCCTTTGGAAGCTGGCGAGGGTAACACTCCTACATCCAGATCGCAAACGTGGCACTCCAGCACACCAGCACTCCGCCACCACAACCCATATTCCACATTTGGTTTGCATCTTTCAGGATGTCATATGAGCAACAAAACCAAGAGCAAGTGTGTTCACTAGAAGCAACACACTCCCAAGGGGCTACAGTCACCTTTGTGAGGCTGCTCTTCCAACACACACATCACTGCTGTGCGTCAGGGAAGGCAAATCCCGGGACCAGATACAGCCAGTGCGTCTCCCAGAAGCACAGCCTAACTATAGGTCTCCTTACTCATTCAACTGATGAAGAGTTTCCTGTTCCCCAGAGGAAGACAGGCGGCTTTGATTTGATGTCTGTCTCAGGACATTTTTAGAAAAAAACTGCATGACAACTGAATTCCTGTTTTTTGTGGTGAAATGCCAATAACCTTGTACAGGGAATTAACGAAACTACCCTCTCTGGCAGGCAAGGAGGAGCCAGCCAAGCAGACCACTGCAGAATGTTTCCAAGCCCTGAGATTTACAACAGCTGAAGAGGAAAAGGTAAGATCGGTGCTTCTAATCTGGCAAGGGAACCCAGGCTGAAGATAGCAAGATCAGTATCAGACTGGACAAATGAGCCTCGTCGCCTACCAGCCCCCCTTCCTGCCAGCATCTCATTTTTCATTCTTTCTGTAGACCTGCATCCTCTCTGGCATCACATCTTTTCCTTCCTGTTTTGATAAGCAGAACGTAGCAACCCTCACAGAGCACCCTGTGTGATGAGGTGGCGAAATGCCAGAGATGAGCCCAACTGCGAAAGCAGCTTCTGGACTTGTGCAAATGTCTGAATACAATCAAGTATTTTGATACACGGCTGCAAATTCTGGTTATTTTGCACAGTGAGCTGTGAATTCTCAGGGCCATTGACGCAATTCATTGCCTTATTCATCAGTAAGCAACAAAGTTTTATGCTATGCTTGGGTTTGAAACAGAAAAGCTTTATTGGCGTAAAACCTCTGATACAGTTCAGTAAAGACTGGAACATCCTGATGAGAAGGAGAATGTTTCAGTAAAGAGGACATTTCTCAGAGACATATATATTCAGTTCCTTGCTTTACTGCACGCTCTCTCTGTAATCACTAGCATGCAGTCCCAGAATTATGCAAGACTAACTCCATCTTTGCTTCACTTTTACTACTTGCTGGCTCTAAGCTTCATCAATTGCGAGGCACAAAGAGTCCACAGAATTTAGCCCGTAAAACTACAGACCTCTGCTCTGTGTAAAATGGGGACAACACTGTTCTCCTTGTGTACCAACAGTCAAAAGAACATACGTTGAAAAACTAAAACATGTCAAGAAGCTACAGCAATGAGAACTACTTAAGGACCAGAAAAAGACCATAATGTTGGAATTTCCCGCTGGTATTAGTCAGTGATTTTTATGGAAAATGTTGCTGAGAATGGTAAGATACTTTTTTATGGTGATTTCAGTGCCCTGAGAATCTGCATGCCAGCATAGCAAAGGTTTCTTAGGCAACTGCAAAGTAAAAGCACAACATCAGAGCCATATGCAGAAGTACACTACACAGTCTGTGCGTGTGAGGAGAGCATTCCAAACTACAGATCACCATGGGTAAAAGCCCGCATCGTAATCACCAGGTCTCCTAAACATACAGAAAAGGCAAATTAAGATAATGCAAACCAAAAAGATCTGATGCGCCAAGTGTTTTGTTTGCTCACCCTTTCAGCTGTAGCAAATATACCTGTTGCCACAATTTTATTTATGTGGAAGAGGGAAAGTAATGTCACTGCACACACACATAAGACAGTGGTTGCACTGCATACAGGCTGGGTACGCTGACTGCCTGCAGTTTGCAATTCGACACTCTGGGTTCAGAACTGCGGCCTAATGGTGCAACTTCCCAGAGATGGGGAGAGGTCTGAAAAAGTAGCTTTGAGGCATCTTTTCCCCAGCCAGCCTGTCCTTAGGAAAATTTAGGGCAACCTTAGTTTCTTAATTGACAATGTTTCTTACAGCCTTAAGAGTTCCATGTCTAGAAATTGCTCAGGCAGACTGCAGACCGCATTCCTAATCATTCCGAGTAACTACAACCACATCACCATGAACAAAACAGCTGTTCCAGCATGTATTTTCTGCACAAAAATTACACAAGGAGATAGCAAAGGACTGCAGAACACGGATACTTGCTTACAGTCCCATCTGACATTAGGATTCCTTCAGCATACACATACGTGACAACCATTCCTCAGAACTGAGACAGTTTCTTGCTATGATTTGAAGAATACAGCTTTTCTCACTATATGGCTGTGGACTGCCATTAACAAGGTTGATGTTTACGGTCCCGAGATAGGAGATGTAGCTGAAGAGTGTTGTAAAACTTGAGAAGTGGTTTCTGTCCCTGGAATACCCTCTTAACAGCTGACCACACCAAGCCCTGGGCAAGCCAAAGAGGGAAACACACTGTCCCTGCAGTGCTGGTTGTTCACTTCCCAAAGACTGGCTTAAGCTACAGACAGCATGTAGCACCTGAAACAAACCCTACCACGTGGGTGCCACTACCACAGTACTGGTGTGAAGCTGCTGACACAAAAACTGGTCCTTGCACACAGGTTATAGCTCTCCATGGGCTAAAGGCACCAGCCACCACTTGCTTGGCTCCCCTTTGCCTGTAGCCTGTTATGAGCAAGCGTGTTTATCACCTACTAGAATACCCATTCCCCCAAGCATTAGGGCCAGATTCAGGCAGCAAAAGGGTATTTCTGTCCCAGAGGAAGAGAAGGAATGGAAGCAGTGACATGCAAAGATGGCAGCAAGTGTTGCGCTTTCACTGGCAGAAGCTGCAGCAAGCAATGAATATTGGAAGGGATGCGATCATGGTAAGTTAATTCAGTGCTCAGAAACACCCCACAAATTTTTATTGCTCCTTAAAGCAAAGCCTTGCCCAGCAAGACAGACACTGTGACTCTGGCACTTACCACAAAAATACACACTTTTCCTGGTCAGTGGCAGGACACCACAGTTTGACAGGTCAGCATCCTTTCCATACAGAGGCACTGCCTGGACACTATTTTCCCTGTCCCGCTTTCTAGAAGCATATGGTGTTCACAGCTGTACTCACACCATGCACATGAAGGCTTTGACAACTGTACTGCAGATCAATTAATCCCTTTCACTGAAAGAAAATCTTACCTGCAGCATTCTCTGCAATTAAATTCAGCACTGCCTCCAGACCTCCTCCAGTACACATAAATACAACAGTTTATGGGATTCAGTTGTGTTCTGAAAACTGCGTTGATAACTCCTACTGCACTTCAGCTTTTTGGGATGCCAGATTTTCCCAGAGTAGGCAAGGAAATTAAACCAATTTTCAATCCAATAATGGAAACCATAAACCTGTACCACAACTTTAAATGGCACAAATCCACCTTATGAAAGCTCTTATCAATTCTACGCCCATGCGCAATAAAACTTACGTTCTCAGCATTAGTGGCAAAGAAAGCCACAAGCTATTTTACACCAAATATTCTATTCAGTGTACAGGAAAACAATATACATATGAAATAACTGGGGGGGGGGTAAGGTAGCCACAACCACCGCCTGTAAAAAAGAGATGCTCAAGAAGTACTCCCCATTTTACAAAAAAGGCTTGCTACATATCACAGAAAGCACTGAACATTCTGCAGCACTCATTTCACACTAATCCATGTACTTTATGTTCTGTATAAATATTCCATTTACCTTAAAGAAACTTCCTCTTTTGTCCAGACAACAGGTTTTCATTGTCAAAGACGACATCTTCCCTGAGAAGACTCCACTGTATGCTTTGAACGCCTAAAAGCAGAGACATTTTTTAATGGTTAGTCCAATCTGTAGGAAATTCCTCTGCATTTCTAAGCCACAGAAACAGTCACAACAAGCCGTCTGCCAAAACCCTTTCTGTCAACAACGCTGCCATTTATTTCCTCCCAGAGTCCTTATATATCCCTTCAGTCTATTATTTTTCCATAAATCGCTTCAAAAAAACAGTGCTACTCAGAGTTCCATGTTTCTCCCTTCTCTTCACAGCTGATCCTGTAGCTGTGAGTAGATTTTCATGTGCTCATTAAAAAAGAATGCTAAAACATAATGATTGTTTTCTTTGTTTGCTTGACCTCAGCCTGCAGTACAAATAGAACAAAATGTTAGATGTCACTACAAGCTGCTCTCAAATATTACAGTATTGATGGGATTTACCGGGTGGGGAAAAACAATTTAAAATCACCCACAAGGGAGAAAACACATTAGCATTAAAGTAAAAACTAATGAAGAAAAAAAAAAAGGCCAAGCACCCCTCCAAAATGCTGCTTCGAAGTTCCTAAAATGCTACTGGGTCACATCCAAGTGAGGAAATAAAGATGCAGTTAGGAAGAAACTGCATTTTCCACTCTCAGGTAAACTTCATGAACGGTTTAACACCTGGGAGAATAAACTAATCCATCACTAGAACGTACCCACAGAAGGAGGAATATCATTGGGGTGATCTCCAGCTGGAAGTAGAGTAGGACAGTTCCTCTAAAGTCACAACCAGTTCACACCAGCAATTTTTGAATAAACTTCTGAACTAAACAGGAATCAGTTCCTTGGCTAAAAAGTCCTTCTAGGATTTTTAAAGGTAAGCTTATAATTGTATTTAAACAGCCTAACTCTCCTCCTCGACCACACTTTTACCAACCACACAGCAGGCAGTCATGCTGGAAGTTTCAGTTACCTAAATGTTGAATAATGCAAGTACAAAACAGTACAGAATAAGATAGAGGCACAGCTTTTAATCTGATAAAAACAGAAATTAAAATAAAAATGGCTGTGAGCAGCAGTGAAAAACAAGTTTAGTGGCATGGTTGCAGAGGGAGATTGAGCAGAACAAAGCAGCTGGGATTGATGATGCTGACAGGTACAAAACCAAATCTGACACGTACCCCTCACCACCCACACACACTTCTGCTTCCCTCTAAAGCCCTCTGAGAAAGAACTGACATGGGTAAGACCAAGGTGGAAGGAGGAGCTTAAATTAAGAAAGGGTTAAATGAAAAACCCTGGCAAGCAAAAGCACTGGAAAAGGCTGACAGCTAGAAGCAGGAGAAAAGAAACATTTTCTTTCAGTTTTAACAAATAGCAGGAAGCTTTAAATAGTTCGCCCTGTTTCCAGAGGTCATACCACGAGAGCACTAGAAAAGGTTACATTTTTCCACTCATATTCTGGTCACAAAGCAGCCATGCCGGGAAGCTCAAGAACCTGCCTGTTTTTCCAGGCAGAGTTTGCGGACTTTAAAGGCTGAAAGAAAAATCTTGAATTCTGCATTGTTGTGAAAGCCAAACCAGGAAAGGACAAAAAAACAGTGCAGGCAAAAAAACCCAAACCAAATCAAACAAAAAAATCCAACTTTCTTTGTAAATCAGTATACTGAGAGGATACACTCCTGGTGAGGCTCTAAAGTACTGTGATCTGTGTTTCTTTATCTAGAAGTGCATCTAAATAACTTGACTGTACCATTGCCATAAGAGATTGATGTTCAGTGAAGTCGGGGAGTTTGCAGGTACACTTAATTTCTGTGTCCTCATTTGCTGGATGCACAGGGGGACAGAACAGTTGCTCCACTCTGGGGACATCGGACATTTTAAAGACTTTTAGTATTTGATATGGACTATTCTAAACAATCTGAAGATTCCCATATAACAAGTTTTTTAAAATTACCAAAAAAAGATTGTTTCTTGTCCGTGAATTCTGGAAAGGCAAATTTGCACCTGAAAGACTTAAGCTGGAGGGAGACTTGAGAAACTCAAAACGGAATTACAATAAAATGTCAATTTTCCAAGTTGATCCTAATCCCTAAACGACAACACCAAATTAAATGCCATAGGAAAAAACCCTAGAGACTTTAAAGGAGTTACATTACAGGATTATAAGCAAGATCATGCAGTTGTGATTGCAGTTGCTATTCACTCCATTTGCAAACAACGATCCCTTCACAGGAAATGTAATGTCTTTTTTTTTTTTTTTCAGTGTAACCACAAGGACGTCTGCACACAATCCTATTACCAAAATAAGATTACCATGCCAAGATTTTCACATTCCTCACTCAAACATACAGACAAATCCAAACACACAAATACAGTTTCCCCTCCAAAGAGTTGTATGACTCCAGTCAGAAGAAAGCCTCAAACACGACCACTTCTTATTTTACTTATAAGAGGTTCTAGAGCTCTAAACTGTTTCGTAACTGCTATTATTATTACTATTTATGCAACTGCGTATGTAGTACACAGTATTTATGTACTGTGATCTGTAGGACCATAACTCCGAGCTCGAGCCATTGCTCTTCTCAGCTCCACACAGCCAGTGAATCATAGAAACATAGAATCATAGAATAGATTGGGTTGGAAAAGACCTCCAAGACCATCGAGTCCAACTCCTGATCCAACTCCAATTACTATATCATGGAACTAAGGGCCACGTCCAATCTCTGTTTAAAAACCTCCAGGGATGGTGAATCCATCCCCACTCCCCTTTGTGGTTACAGTGTAATTTCAAACTGATTTAGGGTAACCTAAATAATCTTCCACGACTGAGCGTGTTTTAGTATTCCGGACTAAAATTAGCGCAATGGAAAACGCTGCTCGTTTTTTTTGTATTTGTTGTGAGAGCTGTTTTTTTTGTGCAGATACTTCTTTTAGGCCACCCAATACACAAACAGACATTAGGCTCACTGGTAAAAGGGATGACTGGGGTGCAACACTCAAAAAACTAGGGGGTGGGCTCCTACCTCAGGGTTCAGAAGTATCTCCACATGGTGCAGGAACAACTGCAGAAAAACAAACCTACTGTGAGAAGATTACATTTCTCTACACAGCTGTCCACCTCCGATGCTTATTCAGATCCAAAACAGGCTGAAAAACCCTGCTCTGGAGTTGTCATTGTAGAGTTTGTTGTTCTGACAGTTTGAGGCTGCCAGAAAAAAAAAATCTCCCTCCTTAGATTGGGATGTCAGGTAGATAAAGTCAGCAAAGCATGTCATCTTCTGTAAGTACTGGAGAGAAGCATTTTCTCCTCCCTCTGTATTCCAGGCACTGAGGCAGAGCCGCGACACGGCCTGTGTGCCTGCTCAGAAACCCATCTGAAAATGTCACCAGGCTGCACGAGCCAGCTCACTGCATAATTCATGTGACCTTCTGCCTGGCCATCTGCAAGCTGCTCCTTCTCCGTGTTCCAGTGTCCAGTACTTTACCTGCTTCACAGCCTGCACAGCTCAAGGGGCAGCAGGTGCCAGACGAGTCCCTGCTGCCCCAGCCTTGGCTGGCCCCCTCCCCACAGTGCCAGGCTCTCCTGCTTATAGCGCTGTCTTCCCACAGCTCTTGACATCCAGGACAAAGCTCATGTGTGGGAAGGACAAGACAGAGCAGGGAAAAAAATTTTCTGCCTGCCTGGTAAATTTCCCTGAAATCCGATGCTACTGCATGGATGCTGATGCCCATGCAAGCTGTATGCTTCAAAAACGTGTGCTTTTCATCTGCTTTCTTCCACTCCCTTCTCCTGGTTTTCATTCACACAGGAATGCCAGAGAGCCGTCCACATGCTTGGATGTAACCGAGACTTTTGACTTCTTGTCAAAACAGCTCCTACTTTACTCCCCCTCCAGCAATTTTGTTTGGCATTTTGTATGTTCCTTATACTTAACTGTAGTAGGGCCAGTGGCCATCTCACCAGACTATTCGGGTTCCTTCCCTTTAATCCTCTCATTCCAATCTTGCCCTTACTCAGCAAAAAACCATCCCGTTTTCTTTAGCCAAAAGTCCTGGCAAAGATGAGCCAGTCTGTATGCCTCCCCTAAGCAAAGGCCAAAGCCATCTGCAGAACTCAGAAGTCCCTGCCCACAATCCTCCTTACTCCACCTCTGCTTGGTTTCCGAAGGAATCGGGGCTATCCAACTGTACTGCCTTTCTGTTCCTTAGATCCTAAGTATGATTTTTAACCTTTCGGCCAACCTAACAAGACCTGACTGAGGAAGAGAGTCTAACACTAAGGACAGAGTGAAGAGATTCCACATGTGCCACCAGTGAAGGAAGAGATCTCCAACCTTCCTTTTGCTGGCTGACCCACAGAAAAGAATTAGCAGAACCCACTTTTTTTCCTGTATTTTGTCGTGGGTTTGCAAAGGTTCCCTCTCCTTGGAGACTGGAAGTAGTTTGTCCAAGTAAATTTCCGGAGTAAAACCAATCAGAAGTTTTTGTGATGCCTTTGCTAATTACATCTTTAAGAAAACGGAAGAGAAGGTTGTGGCGCAGATGAAATTAGGAGCCATGTAGGAGGGAGGTGTCAGGCCCCAAGTGGGGGCCAGGCCTCTCTCCTTCCCCGGCCCTGGGCAGGGGGCAGGAGCAGAACTGAAGCCCCTGACCAGACTTGTAATGGAGTGAAGAAAAAAAACCTGAAAGACTTGGATGAGGCTGCTGCAAAAGAAATTTCAACTGGAGAGACAGCGGAGCCTCCAAGGTCAGAGTTGGCAGCCAGGAGAGAGAGGAGAAGCTGCGAAGGGGGAAGATGGCTCCTTCTCCCCCTCCCTTTCTCTCTCCCTGCAGCAGGGAAAAGACTGAAACCCAAAAAATCCCTGCCACCTGTGGAAGAATGCTGGGGAGCAGAGACAACTCCATCTGCAGCTTGAGGAGTCTTACGCCGGAGCAAGGCAGCCGGGTAAGATCTTGGGATCCCAGAGAGGGATCGATGCTGGTGCAGCTGAGTTTGTGACCCTTAAGGACAGCAGAGAACGGAAGAACTGTTGTACGAGGGGTAGACCCACGCTGGAGAGGTCTATCGAAGACTATTCCCGTGGGGAAGGGACCCCACAGGAAACAGGGGTGGACTCAAAGCCATTATCCCCTGTGACCCTGTGGTGAAGACCATGGA
>JAWMRA010000113.1:5241917-5346068 GCA_035584735.1 Pseudotriccus pelzelni | reverse complement strand
ATTATCCCCTGTGACCCTGTGGTGAAGACCATGGAAAAGCAAGTATCCCCTTGTAGTCCATGGAAGACCTTACAGGATCTGGGTAATCCCCAGCCTTTGGTCTCCCAGCCCAGGAGGGAGGTGGGCCCAGCCTTGAGGTCGACACAGAAGAGAAAGAGACAGAGAGAAACAGTTCCGGCTGCAACGAGTCAGAGTTGTCATCCCAGAGATAACAGAGAGGAGCTTACAAAATGCTGCAGAATACTTGGAAGACCTAGAGCTTTAAAAGTGAAAAGAAACTACTTCTCCTCCTGGATTGATACAAAGTGGGGGAGGGATGTTTCTGTAAATACATAGTGCTTTTTGCTTAATTAGAATTGTCATAGATGTAGTTGTTTAATTTTTATTTTGCCAGTAATAAATCCTAATATTATTTCTCCCCAATAAGATTCCTTTTGTCTTCATAAACCTTCTCTCACCTTAGAGCAATTTGTGGGGGGTGTGGTAAAAATTGTCCCTAGACAAACCCACAACAATTTTAAGTGTAAGTTATCCCACTGAAGAAACCCTCTTTCATTCTTAACCTGCAAAGGCGTTGCAACCACTGAGCATAGACTATCACAGAAAATACTTCAGGCAAATTAAGAAATGGTTTTACTGTTCTGCAGCCAAGGAAGAACAGGAGAAAATATCAGTCCAGACCTTAAGCATAAACTGGTAAAGGTCAGCTGATGTCAGCAGACTAATGCTGATTGCTACCCTTCGGTGCAGTCCTTTGGCCATCCCCTTGGCCAGTAGTGGGGTACAGCTGGAAAACAATCCCTTCTGTCCCTCAACAGAAAAGCATGGGAGCCTGGTAGAACCTCCTACAGATGTACTTGTAAAGCCTATGGTGAATTAGCATCGTATTGTAATCAAATTATTATGGTAATTTATAAATACATAGTATTAAAACAACTAAAATTAATTCAGTGAACCCATTTTCCGTTGGATTAAAGTGCAAACTAGAAACAGGAAGAATAAATACATCTTACTTATTTTAAAAACATAAAAATCCCCTCAGCCTTCTAAAGTGCAGTTCTACACTTGACAATATGCCAAGAGACATACACAGAACTTCAGATTTTCAGCAAATGTAGGCATCCTCCTGCATTTCATTATCCTGTTCTCCCAGCACATTTGCACAGTCCCGGGGAGTGGGCTGTGTTCATCTCCAACCTACAAAGCTCTGGTTTGTCCAATTAGTCAGACCTTATCTGAATCTTGGCAAAATTAAACTTTTCCTTTTGAAAGTATTTCCTCTGAGAAGCTGACTGCAACCCTCCTTCCAGGGACACAGATACAACTGAGCACAGTATCACTTTGAAAAAGCTATCAAATGAGACCTTCAGTCTGCAAGCTATCACTGGTGCCAGGATTTGGCAGACCTCTCAGCTCAAATGTTGCATTGTGTTAGCACAGCTGTATACACAAGCAAAAGGCGAGGGGATTATGCAAAAAGAGGTTCTAACTTCCATCATTCTTCTGGCTGCAGAAAGGGTTTACAGTCCTTTTTTATTATTATTCAAACAATGCAAGGGCTCATTACTTTTTGAAAAGAAATAATGCATACAGCAAAAATGTCAAGTCACTCTTTACACAGCAGTGCATTTCTGTATTTTGTCGTTTTAATTAAAGAGTTCAAAAAAGCTCGGAAATAACAAAAATTCCCTAACCTCCTTTTCCTTCAAGTGCTCATTACACTTTTATCTCAGCTACCTGAACATAACGTGTTTGTGTGAGCTACTCCCCTGAAGAAAGCCACCAACATGATGTCAGTGACTGACAGGATTTCTGTCCCTGAGGTAAAAAAAAAAAACGACTGACAAAGACAGACGCTCCACACGTGCAGGCAGAACCTTTTCGGGAACAAATACCCTCCTGAAAAACTACAAAGGGAGCACAAATATGCAACGCCCACGAGCTTTTCAGAAGAAATGAGGAGGTGACAGGTGAACTGTGCCTACCACTTCCCCCCACTGTGCCCTCCAATGCATTCTGCAAAACCTGAAATGCAACACCATTTAACTCACCACCAGTTACACACCTCTCGCTAATTCCTCCGAGGAAATCATTACTCTCCCCATAAAGAAAAGAAGATGCAAGGTAGTTAAAGGCAATCAGCAGAAACAAATGATGAGTCTGAACGAACCCCATCTTCAGGGGCTCTGATCCAGTCTATGCATCAGCCATAGTATTATTATCTGACTTAAAATAAAGTAGGAACATCACTGCCAAACTTATCCACCAATCTCTCTACAACTGGTTTCAGCGAGTCATCACTCCTGCCTCAACCAACTTTTTGCCTGCAGGCCTATTTTCCCCCCTTGATTGCAGATCCTACTCACTGGCAGCCTTTTAAGAGGCTAAAGGATAAAGAGAAATTATTACTTTGAACTTGTTTCAGCACAGCACTCTCAGGAGGGGTTTTAAGTCCCATGAGATCTTGGACGGATCCTCTGTCTCACTCACAGTTGTCTACTCACTTCTTTCATCTATGCTGAAGTAGTACATTCAGAAATAAAAGCAACTGAAAATCCCATCTGAAAAGGGCACAGGAGTTGGCCTGACTGTGCTCCCACCAACACAGACATGGCACCACTCTTTCCAACAGGAGCCTATAGTTAGGCAAACACTGAATGCCTCAGAAAATCCAATCTTGAGCTTTGCTGAACACAGCCACTATCGAGAGAATTATGTTTGGAGCCAGTGCTGCCTCTCTGTACCGCTTCCGAAGTTTCTTCTTCCTCTCTTCCACTAAACAACCTCTTCCTGCTTGCTCTCACGGCATACTTTCCACATTACTGCAAAGGAATAAAACCCCAAGTCATTTCCTTTGGCACAACATTTAGTCATGGAGGATACTACCAAATCTCTTACAAGAGAATGATTGTTTGTTGATACATTCATGTCTTGTTTTGCTTCTGGACATGTCAGAGAAATACATTGATAAGATTGGCTCTGGTTTGGATAACCTTCCAGAAAGTTCCTATTCTTCCCAAATTCCCTGGCCTGAATATCTCACAAAAGCTAGCATTTCTTGCAGTATTTCTGTAATTTCCACTTACTATTCCTGCCAAAACCAGTAAATAATAAAAATAAAAACATTCAGAAATATGTTTAGAAACCTCCTAAAAATATTTAACATTGAGCTGCAGTCCCTGGGAGAAGCAAGAAAAAGTAATTGCTTGAATTACAATGTAACTTCAAGGTCTGGAGAAACTTCAAAGCCTTCAAGGTTTTGAAGCTTCAGTTTCAGGCACGCGGAAAAAGCATCTCTCCATCTTCCCGTAACATGAATGTCAGAGTAGGAAGAGCGTTTCAGTGCTCATGTCCTAACTACTACTTGCCCTACAGAGGCATCAAAGCAAAGCTCCAAACATACCCCTTCCAGAGCTGACTGCTCCAGGCAGCAAGGGGGAAGCAGAGACCTGACTTACTGTCAGTTCACCGAGCTCGAACACTTATCTACTCAAATGTTTCCATGATCACAGAATTATAGAATGCCTTGGAAGGAACCTTAAAGCCCACCTCATTCCACCCCGTGCCATGGGCAGGGACACCTTCCACTAGCCCAGGTTGCTCCAAACCCCATCTAGCCCGGCTTTGGACACTTCCAGGGATCCAGTGACAGCCACAGCTTCTCTGGGCAACCTGTGCCAGGGCCTCCCTACCCTCACAGGGGAGAATTTCTTCCTAATATCTAATCTAACCTAAACCTACTTTGTCAGTCTGAAGCCATCCCCTTAAGTCCCTTGCCACACTCCAGTGTGGCACCGTTATGTACAAGAAAGCTCATTTTGCTCAGTGTTTCCAGGAAAGCTGAGCAGTAAGCTTCAGCTGATTTCCAATAAGAGTAATTATCTTTTCAGAGCTAGGGCAACACAGATTATTTGGATAAATTATTATTTGTAAAATTCATTGAAAAGGATTGCATTTGTTTACACAAAGCAGCATGCAAATAGGAAAAATAAAGGCAGACAGCTCTAAAAGTTGATCTTAAAAGTAAAAATGAGCTATGGATTGCAAGATAGAAAAGTGATCTTAAGAGAACTGCAAAAGCTGTGTATTTTTTGCAATCAACAGGTGACCCTAAATATCTTTTAGGCTCTTCATTATTAAAAAAAAAATTAATAAAATCAAATGTTAAATAGTTTGTACACCACTGGGCAATGAAAAAACATAGCTTCTTTTAATTACAATGCAATAGCACCTTCTAGTTGTGTGTTGCATCAACAATCTGCTTAACAGATATTTCCCTGTCAGAAAATAAGTCCTTTATCACAGCGAGCAATGGTTTCATTATTCCCTATGATTTGTTCCACAAAGATTATTCTTTGTTCAACTCTGTAGCTAAAAGGAGTAAACTGCTGCTCAGGAAGCAGCCAATGCCTGAGAAACTACATCCCGCCTTTCATAAAATCAGTAGAAAGATTTCCAGCAATGTCCACAATTACCAGAGTTCAGCACAGTGCACTAGATGGTAGGCAGGAACCTGTAAGACCAGAAGCCACAGAGTGCGTTATTCCAAGCTCTGTTTCAAGGCTTGTACTGCTCACCTTGAGAGTGCTGAGTACAAACGCTGAGAGGGCCGTTTGTTGTGCACCTCAACTTCAGCACAGGATGAGGCAGCAGGGAAATGATTAACCAGGGAACAAATACCCTTTGCTTATTCCAGTATTGGCCTTATGCTTATCTTCCATGTGACACATTCAAAAGAAAACAAATAAATTGTGCCACTGATGGAGTGGTTTATCTCTTAACTAAGGAACTGGGCCATCAGAAATGTACCACACTTGGCACCTTGTTTTTTGGATAGTTCCCGGTGACAGCAGCTGCTCATTTCCAGCGCACAGGCTGCTCTTCCTCCACGAGGAGCAAGTTAAGACAGTTATATATACAGTACTTCGTTTCATCTGAGTCCATGGTAAAGGGCTAATAATTGAACTCCTTATGTTAAGATATGTGACCACCTGGGGCACTTACCCATTTAGCCTCTCGTATTAGTTAGGAACGATTTCATCCTTTTTTCTTTCTTCACACTTCTAGCATATTACACAAAATAGTACTTTTGTGGATCACAGAAACTCAGGCTTGTACTAACAGCTCTCTGCACAGTACCCAGGAGCTGCAAAACAATGCAGCCCAAGCCACACAACACAGAGGATACTATGGCTGTGCAAGCCTGCAGTCAACAGCAGTGCCCTCAGCATCCCAGCCTGCTCTGTTGTGCAAATCTTGCCCACACCTCATCCTCCAGACACCTCCAAAAGAATCCATCCAACAGTGGGGGGGGAGCATTTGAATCACTTTTCCAATTATGTGTGAACCTAAAATAAGACAAATTTAAACAGTGTGGCATCATCTTTAAAAGGGAAAGATGCCTTGGGATTTCAGGAAGCATGTGTGCCCTCTCTCTGGCCCATGCAGAGTCTCATCGAGACAAACAGCACCGGTTGTTAATGTACTCTCATGGTTTAAGAAATCGGTCTCAGATTTGGTGAGAACTTTGAGGTAAAATTAGCGCGGAAAGCTCTAAACTTTGAGCAAACAATATAATATACTATTGGAGCTACATAGTAGCAGGAGTAAGAAAAGTTTGGATGTGCAGTTTTTTACAGGGACAACCTACCAAACAAACCACAACTATTATTGATCTACCACTTGAAAATGCGCCATACAAAGGTGTCCCATGTAAATATACTAGACAGCAAAACACTTTGGCATATACCAGAGAGTTTTCCTTGACTAACTTAGCTCGGATTGAACAGATGAGCTACCCGATGTAGAAAGCCTGTATCGTTGTTTGTCTTGGCTGTAGGGACAGGCCTGTGACCTGGGTTAGCCCCACTGGAGACGTCACGCCTCCTGAACTGCTCCAGCACGGCACTTCTGACCTGTATTATGGTGAGGAAAAGCCACCACCAGGCTCAGAACGTGCCAGGTGTTCCTGACCACACCTGGACTGCCCAGGCTGCACAAAGCAGCCTGAGCCATGTCTGTGAGCCCGCTGTCTGCTGCATGAGTGTGCCAGCGCAGCAAGCAGGACAAACCCCACAGCACAGCATCCTGCCCGTCCCTTCGGCTCTGCCATATACACACCACAGGAGGTGGAACGCCTGGACTTACTGCATGTTACTAGGACGTTAAAAAAAACCCCAAATCCACAAGTCAAATCCCGTAGAGAAAATTAACTTAATTTGCAGTCTATTTCTTGCCTGTTTGAGGATCTGGTTGGGGGCAAGGGGAGGCATGAACAGCACAATCTAACAGTTCTTCAGGACAAAGTCTGCAGATAGCAAAATACAAGGTGTTGCCCCTACCTGACCTATTTGGAAAAATCATGAGGAAAGTTAAAATCCTCAGAATCATTTCAGACACCTCTACATTTCTCATAATGATCAGGTCTATAAAGAGTTATAAAGAGTGACTGTTTTATAAAACCCACCCACAATTTTTACCAACTGTACTCTGAAATATTAATTATCTTTTTTTTTCAAACAATTAAACTGCTGCTTATTTGGGGGACTGGGACAGGGGGCAGTATTCATCTTGGAGATGCTTTCTTTTTGAGGGGCAAGGGAGTTCCAAATATTCAGAATCTGCAATTTAGTTTCTAAATATATGTTCACCAAACAAAAGAGAAAAGCCAGTCGCGACATACAATCCTGATAAAGTGTTTATTGTTTCTTCTCCCATCCTATTTCTTTAGGGGAAAAAAAGTATTAAATAGTGAAAACCGGAGGTTATGACACACACCAATGAAACCCAGGAAATTCAAAGCTGAAGGCTGTTGAAATATTGGTCTCAAGCTAATTCCACTCCTCTTCCTGTTTTTTGTACATTGCCATGGGACTGGCAATGTCAGCCTCAACCAAGTTTCCTGGTTTGGGTCTCAACCTGTGTAACTGCAAAGTCACGTAAACACAGGTCACCCTTCCTGCCCTTGTGGTGCTCTTCTTGATTCTCCTCCAGAGGACAATTGTTCTCTCTGAGCTCTCCCAGAAACTTTTCCCTCTGATAACCCCATCATCTTCTGTCACTGCTGACTTGCAAATTTGTCAACAATGGAAAGGCTACTGCTGCTTTCCCAACCCTCTTCCCTTTCTCCACCAGACTCCATCGCTAGCTCTTTCCTCTTACTCTGCTTATCCTGACCAGCCCCAGAGTCTCCTACCCCAGCCCACCTTTAACCTTGCAGTGAGTCCCTGGGGATGAAACCTCACGACTTTGCCAGTTTTCTTGCCGGTACCTGTAAGGTTTCCATCCACCAACCCAATCCTTCTGACGTTTTTTGGTATTCACTATTTTCTACTTCCTGCTGAAGCTCTTCTCCTTTTCTACTCCTTTCTCCCTAGCCATCTGCATAATGATCCTCGGCAGACAGAAGGATTTTATATTCACAGAATGGTTTAGGTTGGAAGGAGCCTTAAAGATCATCCCGTTCCAACCCTCCTGTCCTGGGCAGGGACACCTTCTACTATAAGGTGGACACCACGCACATTCCACAACACCTTCAAGATCTGGCATTTTATGCAGGTTTGAGCAGCCTTCTCATCCCTCCCCCTTCTTCCATCACATTTGTATTTAAGGTGGACCAAGATCATCACCCCAAAAACTCCCCTATCTGCTTCTTTCCTCGAGTCCCTCAAAAGATCAGGACATATCAGCCCATAGATGAAGAGGCAGGTATTGATGCCACAGCCATTGATTGGCTCTTCCAGCAAGGAGAAAGGTTTAAAGCCTCTCCCAGGTAAGGAAGAAAGAAGGTCCTCCTTTAGCACTTCTCCTCCTCTAACTTATTTTTGATCCCCTAGCTGAACAGGGGATAACACCATCATAGCCAAACTTTGCTTCCTCAGCAGTCACATCAAGACCCATTTGATTACAACTAAAAAGTTTCTCCTTACTCACCGGATTAATGAGTTCACAGAAACTCCTAGCAGGGGAACTCCTGAAGAAGGAAGCGTGGGTGTTTAGTTCTCCACTGTTAGTTTGCTTGTGTAAACAGTTTGTTTTCTCTCTCCTGGGGCAGTGTGTTTTGAAGCAAGAGTTTTAGAAGACAGTAAGCTTCATTTGTTGCAATAGTGAAACTGGGTCAAAGTACTGACAACAGCAGACCATTCCAAACACACTGGTGGCTGCACAGATTTATTGTATTGGGCGGTTATGATATGCACAAAGGTCGGACAAAGGGTCTGTTGGTGTCACTTTTTTCTTTCTGATCTACATCAAATGTGATCAAACCCAGAAAGTAAGGCAGCAGTCAGATGACAGGATATTTTCTAGGTTTAGTTCTTGCTGACACACTGGTACCAAGAGATTCCCATGACTGCCAGCAACAAACATTAGCAATCACTGTGTACGGGGATCTCAGACTAAGCATACTGGGATACACATGTACTTAGTCCTTTCACAAATGAAAAATACACTGTTTAACAGCAAATAAATTCCATCATTCTCATTCTGCAGATAATAAAGAGAAAGCTGCCAATAGGCGAAAATATTTCTTGGTGTTATATTCCACAGTTTCAACTTATTTTATTGTTTCTGCATCTGGTGCCAGTTATTTTTATACAGCTTCTCTGTATAAATTCAACAACAACATGGAAAACCCCCCTTTCAAGTCTATTAGCCACTCTTAAAATAAACACCAACAAGTTCATCACTGTCTTCTGTACCTCAGCTATGATGTATCCCCTGCACAAACACAAACCCATGTCTCTGGAGAGTCACAAATCTCTCAACTAACTTGACCTCCTTTGACTGAGCTGGGGGAACTCAATCCAGCCCTAAAATTAATTTTTTAAGTCCCAGCCTGCCTTTGCTCTAAAACCATAGCACCAAAAGGCAAATCAAGGAGAAAACAAACATCTTTCACAGTTTGTGGACCATAAGTTCATGTGGACAGGTTCTGTGTCTCCTCCAACTCGCAAAGTCCTATCCCAGTGCCTGCTGGAGAAGGCGAACACAAACAGTGCCCCCTGAAGTGACTGCTAACATAATGCCCAGTCACTCATGAAATACCACAGGATGAAATAACATTTTTCATACAGACATCAAAAAGTGAGCCTGCACTATAACAAACCAAACATTTACCTTGACAGATCATACATTTTAGGAAAAAATTTGCAATAAAGTTAAACGTTTGAGAGGACATACTGCAAAATAGATGCTAAGAATATCTTTGCACGGAATTCCTGCCAAAAGGGAGGAGCTGTGCATCTATCAGTGCAACAAATTGTAATCAAGAATTTTTATGGAACCACTAAACAGAAAATCTGAACTATCCAAAGGAAAACTAGTTTCTCGTTTGACGGCGAATCTTCATTTTTTCCTCTGATCAAATAAGCTGAAAATTCCAAGCAATGCAGTTTGCAAATAAATATATACTACATAAATAAAGACCACCAACACAAGTTAGAACTGAGCCTTTCTACCTAATTCTTCAAAGATAATTTTCTAAAATTCCAATGATTTCCAATTATTTAAAAGCAGTTCACAAAGCACCAATTCCCAAGTTTAACACATGTTTGGAGAAACACTTTGGGATATGAGTTTTACTGCAACCACTATTTACGTCAATCAAGTTCAAGCTATGGCAGTAAAATCTTCACATTTTTCACTCACACCTCCCAAAACTGAATTCTTGTCAACTTCCAAAACAACCGTCATTTTCACAGCTGTCTCTAGAAAAATCCTAGTAAAACCTAAGTACAAAGCTGTGGCACAGGTGCAGACACAACTTAAATAACCCAGAGCATCCTGAAGGTTCCCAGACATGCAAACCAGACAGTTGTGGCCCTTAGCAAACACACCACAAGAACCTAGGAATCCTTCCTCCAAGCTGCTCAGGGTGTCTAAAGTACGATTTTCCATCTTGCATTAACTACCAAGGACACTGTGAGTAAATTATTTTTTTTTAAACCCCTGGCTGTAGCTAAAATAGCTTATTACAACATTTACTGAGGGCTGACATTTCATAGTTGCCAATATCTAACTGCTTGCCTAAGAAATTACAGTCTCAGCAAATTATGCAGCACAAAGTGTGCCAAGGCCTCAGCTGGCACAAGGATGCATGTTTATTTTTGTGACGGTTATGGTTTTCGTTTGTGGTTGAATTAAAAAAAAAAAAAAAAAAGAAGAAAAGAAAATGAAAAAAGATAAATTCGGTTTAAAAACTCAGCTTCTTTGCAAAAAGTGGTGACCAATTTACCACACAATCAGATCCAAAACTGGCAGCAGACATGCCCAGACCTCAGTACGGGCCTTCTTTAATTTCCAAATTAAAAATGTCACAAGGCTTACTTCCAGAACCAGCAGAAGCTGGGGTAAAAGGCAGCCACGCTGGCTCAGGCACACAGGTTAGGCTGGAACACAACAGCTGGGAATTCCGTCCACTGCTCCACACAGGAGAAACCACTCCGCGCCACAGCATTTGCTTTTTGCCTCAAGCACCTGACCAGGCACCTGCAGGACAGGAAGATAAAAGATGGTACCTGTTCAGGTGAACAACCTTTCTCTCAGCACTCTGATCACTCAGTCAGACCTGTCTTGTGCCCTCCCCACGTGCTCCACAGCTCCAAGCCTTCATCTGAACCAGGGAGCTAAGTGAGAACACGGCCAAGCAAATGTTCCTCTCACCTTCCACACACTCACTCTCAAATGCATTTAAATATGTTTTGGCATGTGCTCAAAAATCTTCATCCAATTAAGAGAAAATATTAACCAAAGGATTTAGAGGAAGACAAGGCTACGGATCCACAGGTAAGTTAAGGAAGGGAATGTCAGCAAATGCAACACACATCATGCATGAAAGCATAACCAGTAAGGCTTTGGGTTATTTTCATGTTGGAACTATGTTTCAACACAGTCAGCAATGAGAAGCCCTGGAGTTAATTCCTGGAAAGCACAGATTTGTATTCAGCAAATATAAAGTAGAAGCCAAAGACATCATTTTGGATTAAAAAAAAAACAAAAGAAATAAAAAAAAAAAAAAAGAGAACCATTTAGAAGTCCGAAAAGTCTCTGGTTGTTATGGGGCTTCTTTTCCCTTACAAGCCACTTGTGAGACCTTGTTTAGAGCCCTGTGTTTAGTCCTGGGCACGTGGCCAGATGACATTCACATTCTGGAGCCGGTAGAACGAGGAGGAAGAATAGTTTTAGGCTTTTTTCTTTTGTGGATTTTTTTTTGAGAAAAGCCCCTCAGAATAGAGTTATTTCTGCCTCTAAGATGTATACATTAGATTGGGAGAGATTACTTAACATCTCTCACCAGAGTAAATTTTCAATGCTCTGCTGGTTGTAATGGAGCAATTTGCAGCTCAAGATCTGTCTCTTAGTTTTCCAGTACCATAGAAAATGATCCAACGCTTTTCAGACTTTTCAGAATTCAGGAAGACAACACCTATTTCTGTGCAAAGCAGGACTTCTCTTCAAAGACAACTCATGGATAAGACATCTTCCAAGAACATTCATTTACAAGGCTGTCTTTCCCTTCCACGACTGGGAGGAAAAACGCACTTCCCTTGCCTCATCCGACTCTCTTTTACATACAGCCTTCACAGACCACAATCTGCTGTGGCACAGCATCATTGCCTGCCTTCTCACACAACACCCAACACAAATGGGCTCACTAAGTCCAAATAACGTGACAATTACACATCACAAAATACTTATTCTTGCCAGAGGACTGGTGGGACTCCAATAACTTCCTTTTGCTACTTTCACTCTACCGTGGTGAGATCTTCATATTTCTCTCCCATGTTTATGGTGATGGTAAAATCCCTACTAGCTCCAAAGGGAACAATACAGCATTAATGCTCAGTAATTTTCACCTGAACTAATTGTTTAGATCAACATTTCGAAAAAACTGGAATGAACCTACTGACATAATGTGCCTGCAGCTCCACAATGTCTTTTCCTTTATGTGTAGTTTCTCTCTGCTGATCTCAAGGCATAAATATGGCTTTAGCCATCCTGTAAAATTTTCAGTTTTATTTAAAAGAGTTAACCATGGGCTCTACATACACAGACTCATAAAAACTACTAAGGCGACCAAAAGTTACAAGGATAAAACCAAGCTCTTGGGCCTAATTCAGCATTCAAAAAACATAAATTTAGCAGCAACTCCCCTGAAGTTAATAAAATACAAAACTTACTGTTGGTGGAGAAGAACTAGGCCTGCTCTCCTCCGACTGAAGAATGACCCTCACAAAGAAAGGACCTCAGAAGCACTAGAGAACCTAGGAACGCTATACCACATTATTAGGCTTTTTGTTTTGCCTGAAAACTTCAGGCAACAACCGTCATCTGAATGCAGACAGGTACAAACACTTCCATGGTGGGATTCTTGCCCTGCCTCCTCAGGCACGGAGCGGCCACACACACCTTGCACGCCCTTCTCACAGGGGCTGCCGTGCCTGGGCCCAGCAGCACCACGGCCAGGTGAGGAAAGGACCTGTGCTTCCGCACTGCACCTCTGCCTCCATCCTGCCCAGCACGTCATCAGCTGGGACAGCGGATGCTTTTTGGGGCAGGAGGTCCAGCGTGGAAACAGCCATGTACCAAGACCTACTGTGATGCCTGGCAGGTCCTCCGGCACCTTTGATTTCTGCAGCAGTGCTGTGGAATGGGAAGGCAGAGGAAGGACTGTGTTTTCCTTAGTCCATCTACAAAGAGGCCCCCTAAGCCAAATTAACACAGGCTGGGTTATAGCACAGCATGTCTCCCCTGCCAGGTAAGTATCAGACAGGGCCCAAACCAAAAGCAGGATCAGAACACTTACACATTTCAGACCCTACAGCCAAGAATGTGAAGCGGCAGCAGCTGCCCTTCCACAAACAAACCCTGTCATGGCTCACAGCAGCTGACACAAAGAAAATTCCATGCCCCTGCCAGCGCTTTTTGTCCCGCTCCAGCTGCAAATATTCAAGACTCCTAAACAAGTATGGTAAGCTGAACCAGTGTGCCTCAGGACTAGGTAAGCGCAGGTGGTAGAATATCGGGTACCAGTAATGTCCTACTCTCGATCACAAGCACCACAAATGCCAAGCAGTGGATGTGACATCCCTTCTAACTGGCAGTAATGTGCCCCGTAAGAAGACATGGGATAACTGTATTGCATGAAGTGTCTTGCTGTAGCATTTTATGTGTGAGGAATAATCTATTTTCAGTGTTCTGAAATAAGACACATATTGGAAATTAGAGCCTCAGATCCATCTGACTCATACTACAACACCTCTGTGCTTTGTTACCCAGTGACTCAATTTAAGAGAGGGTTCCAAATATTTAGCTATACTTCCATCCCCTCTTGTGATAGGCACTACTAGCCCGATGATAAATGACCTAAACAAAACAAATGGTAACTGGCAACTCTTGACTCTACTTAGCGTTCTCCCTGCACAACTCTTCACTAATGAATTTTAGAGGGTTTTTTTGAGACACATCCTGATAAATCTCCAATTGCAGATTAGAAGTACATAAACCTCTTATTCTCGAGCTCTGTGTGGTATGCCAAGTATTTATGAGAGCCACAGGCAAATCCTGCACAACCACAGAGCCTGCAATACATTTGACCAGAGAACCAGCTTTCCTTATGTTGCTCCACTCAGTTTTTGAAGTCGCTATATCTGGAAGGTAAGACCACGATTTTGCTGTTGAGCCCCTTTCTCCTCCTCATACAGAGCCCCTTAGCGATTCTACAGGGCTAATAAGCCATGGTTTGCTAAGATGTTAAGAAAAGAGCTGAGACCATATCTACTTCACGCAGTACTCCAGCAGTCCCGTCCTGCTGACGGGAAATGAATTACCTTACTTATCCCCACGACGTGACAGCCCACATTAGTACAGAACAGCAGCGCTTCAACTGCTATAGTAACGACACTGTTCTGTCCTTTTTTTCTTGTTTGTTTGAAAGCAGTAAGTCCCTTCTGAAAAATTCGGTCACCCTACTGCTCACTCAGTGTCTTGGTAACTACTGCTTGGACTAGCCTTACAAACAACTCAAAAATGCCCCCGAGACTTTAGTAAAAGAGCCAGTGGGGCCTCAGAGGTGGAGCGAGACATCGAGCTGACTGGGAGCGCAATAGGGTGATGGAGGGATCCACCACAGTCACACACAAGATCCCCCTGACACACCTTATCCAGCTGTGCCAGCAGACCTCTGACCAGTATGGCCTCATCCCACTTCTTCCTGCTCATCTAATTAAATATTCAGATCCCCAGTAGGCAACTAAAATTTTTAAAGCTAAACAGAGCTAAAACTAATGAAACTTAACATAGATCTGGCCTAAGGAAAGGCAAGAGCTCAGTTCCATGGCTATACTGGCATACTTTTAACACAGCAGAATACAGAATTACTCACAGAGCCGGTACAGACACAGCTGAATTGAAGACAGAGCTGCTGCAGAGTGGCAGAGTCATGCCTTGAGTCCTTGCCAGTTCCAGCACTGCCCCATGAGCCTTATAGCCCACACACACCTCTGCAGGTACCATTAACTCCAGTTGCCTGACAAGCACGTCAGCGTTACCCCAAGCTATCCCCCGATGGAGAACAGGCTTCAGCAAGCCCAGTCCTGTTCGCCCCCCTGGCTTTTGCCCTTGCAAAAATACCTGGTGGAAATCATGTTTTGCTCCCTCCTCATCAACACGGCTGTGCTGGCGAAGGCACACAAAATGTTCCTTATTTAAAAGGGCTTAAAATCTGTACTTTAGGAAAGAAGCAAATAAGACAAATCGAAGATGAGGAGCCTGGAAGGACGAGAAGACGAATCAAAGCTAACAAAGTACACCTTCTGCTACCAAATCACATCCATATGACGTAAAAGAAACTTTTAACATAACACCTGCAAGGAAGTATTTCAGAAGAACACACAGCAAGGTATACATTGCACCCCCCTCTTCTGGGCCCCGGGAGCCCCTGTTCCAGCCAGCAAAGGGAGCGGGTGCTTGGACCGAGGGCTCCTTGAGGAGCCGGTCTGGACTCCTGCCCGCGGCAGTGCCCGGGGCCGGGGCCGCGCTGCCCTCCCGAGATCGTGACACCGCAGGGGACAGGGAGGCGGCGGGAAGCACACGAGGAGGGACCCGCGGGGAGCGGGGAAGGGGTCGGGAGCAGCGGCTGTGGCCGGGGCGGGGGACGACGCTGCCCCGCGGGCTCCTCCGGGCCCGGCCCGGCCCGGCCGCTCCCGTGGCGCTTTCGGTCCCCACGGGCCCCCGGCCGGCCGCGACCCACACCCCGCAGCCCAGCCCAGCTCACCTCCCACCCGGCGGCGGCAGCAGCTCTGTCCGGAGCCGGCCCGGCCGCCCGGGGAGGCGCCGCCGCTCCGCTCCGCTCCGCTCCCCGCCCGGCTGCCCCGGGCCCGGCGCTGCGCCTGCGCCGCTCCCGCACCGCCCTCCGCCCGCCGGAGGCGGGACCGGGGCCGCGACCCGCGCGGGCCGGGGCAGAGCCGGGACAAAGCCGGGACAAAGCCGGGACAAAGCCGGGGCCACCCCGCGGCGGGAGCGGGCGCGGCTGACGGCCGGCAGGACGGCACCGGGGCGGCTCCGCCACCGCGGGCCCCGTCACAGCGTCACCTGCTCGGGGGCCGGGGTGTCCTTCCCACAGACACCCCCACCCCGTCACCGGGATCCGTCCCACGGCCTCCGTTCACCAGCTTGGGCCAGGAGCTGGATAAGGCAAATCACAGCCGTCGATGCCGTTAAAATGTGCATTTTCCACAGCTCATTCCGGGATCCCCGCACTTCAGTGTTTCACAGGTTTATTAGAATTATTTCAGTGCCAGTTATTTAAGTAACGAAACAACGAGAACAACATTACCCTTCCATTCTGGCAGCTGCCTTCTCTGTAAATAGAGTGCCCATTAAAAATGCCAGTGACCACAGCAAGGAGGCAGCTGCTGTGCCAAGCCTGGTTAGGAACACGTTCAAAGACACGCAGCAGTAGAAAAAGCTGCTTAAAGGGGGTATAAGCAATTCCAAAATCCAGACCATTAAAATGAAAGGTGGATACATACCTAGGGTTGAGGATGCAGAATGAAGGAATACTGTCTTATTTCCAAGAGGGTGATACCTATATTAATCCACAGCCTCCGTCACAGTTGCCATTAATCTTGAGGCCTAACAGATCTGTTGCTGCAGCTTTCATGCAATCTATGGCTGCCTTTTGACAGTAAGGTGGGAAACTTTTCTGGCATGAGCTGGAGGCAGCTGAATCAATTCTGCTTGCCAGTTGCGACAGCAGTGGTGACTTCTGCAAGCTGTCTCCAGGGTCTCTGAAACTTGCTCCACCTGCATAAATACCACACAAAACTGTGACATTAAAGTGCATTTATCACAAGCTATATTGTGACTGACTTCTCAGTCCCCTGGAAACTGCTGGTGTTTATTCAGGTAGCCTAGCTGGTACTGAAGTCCAGCTTTGCAGTGCCTGGCTTGGCAGAGCTATCAGAGTTCTTGGCCACTCTTCCAGAGAGGTGGGGAGACACTGCTGCCCCCCAAAAGCATTTCAGAGCAGTTGACTGAGGTGCTTGCCAAGTCGTAGAGCAAAACAAGAGCAAACAAGGCAGCAAACAAGAGGCAGGTCAGGTTATAGCCAGCCCTGCCAAACTTGAGCAGAACTGACCTCTAAGGACTAGAGGAAATTCACCAAGAAAGCCTTTGCCACGTACAGCCTTTTAAGAACCCAAAGTATGGGGTCAAGTTTTATGGCTCATATTTCTTATTTATCCCTGACACCCCTCCCCTCAATCCAGCTGCGAGCTGGAGTTGGGCTTGGCATGATTTTCTGTATATACAGTAAGCCTGAAGAACAGCAGTTTTTCCCAAGCCCTGAATGGCTGGGCTGTATTTCCCATTATGTAGGTGTGGGGCACAGACCAATGTCTAGGCAAAAGGCTTTAAGCACTGGTGGGATGCCCCAGAGCACTTGTCTAGTCTGGACAAGGCTGGCACACAGCTTTCCCCAGGCTGCTACTTTGCTGTGTTATATACCCTGGAGAGAAGAGGAAAGCTTTCTCATGTAATTTGGTTTTGACTGGGCCTGGGCAGTATGTACTTTAGCTATAAAAATCAAATAATGAGTACAAAGGAAAACAGTGTTACTGGGATGGATCTTCAGTGTCTTGAGTATATACCAAGGGGATAGAAAAAGATGTGTTTATCTATTGACACACTGTGGCAACTGCAGCAAGGAGCAGCAACTATTAATTCCTTCAGCTAGCTTCTCTCATGGGAGCCAAGATTCCTACATCAAGAGACTTTCCTCTTGCACTGGCTCCTGTCCTAGATGTCTGTCACACTGCTGTGTGCTCTGAGGCAGTGAGAAGAGAAACTACAGCACTTTTTTACAGGAAAGACAGATGAGTTGTGGGGCTCTCCCTCCTGCAAGCTGAACGCACTGTTGCTGCGCCACAGGTATACCTGTGCCATCTCCCAGCCATGGAGGTGCATCCACCCCTGAGCCTCTGATGACTTCAGAGTGATCTTTTCTCACCTGAAAACATGATGTGTGTTTCAGCTTACAGCATGTGACAGCAATTACTTCAGTACATTCAAATTCTTACCCTTGGCAGCATTATGCATATTACACTTCGGCCATCAGGCTGCATTTCTTGTTCTGATTTGCACTCAGCTGTGTTTTATGGCAAGGAAGGAGGGAGATGGGAATCAAACTGCATGAAGGAAGGCATAGCAAAAACTGCTTAAGAGCAAAACAAAGATATTTAGGTTAGTTTTCCTAATTACCTTTTCATACGGTGAGCAGAGGAGACATAATTACACATATGGAAAGAAAAAAACACCAAACAAACCCACTAACCAGCAAGTGAACAAAAATCCACAGAGCCGAACCAACTAGTTCTTCTGCAAGACTAGTTTTTTGTACCAAGGCTGGTACTGGGATCCTGAGTTGTTCTGTGCGCAGGTATGACCTGCAGTGTACAGTGAGGCAGAATACCCCTTGTTCCACCTCTTCTCTTTCTCTCAGCTTTGTCCCATGAAAGTAGATCTGGCCAGCAGCTTTTCAACACTCCCTCACATCAGTACTCTGTGGTGGGGCTCTGATGAGAGATCTGACAACATCTAGTCTTCCTGACAGCCAGGAAATGAGTAAGTGGAAATGCTGCACTTCCAGCTCAGCAACGTTTACTTTTTACCTTCCCTTTCTTTAATTTCAAGTATTTTTTTGAAAGCAATTACTAAATAAAATATGTCTCCATACATACAGGGATGTGCGAGTGCTTTGACATCTCAGCTCCCAGAAAATGTGTGGACCAGAACCCCAAGTTTCTCAGAAAGCCCTTGCAGAGTGCAGGCCACGTAATGCAAAGACACCACACATGTCCTGCCCTCTCTGACCACTGTGTAAGATGTGAGGGCCACCTCCTCACCAGCAACCTCACTAGATCAGGGAGCAGGAAGGGGAGACGTAATAACAAGCCTCCAGCTGCCAATGACAGCTCATTCCAGCTGTGTATCTACCAAAAGCTATTCCATTCTCTACAGGCTGAGCCAAAGTAATATGAGAGTAGTGACAGACCTCTGTCCAGGGAGACAATGACTGCCAGACACTAGCTGTGAGTAACCCTCAGGAACTTGGGAAGGATCAGAGGCATGTTCTCATCCAAACACTGAACACATACCTTTTTTTATGTGACACTGTGAGGGTAGGAGAGAATGGGGGTAGAGCCTGTGTTTGGGGAACTCTTTCCTCAGCCCACCTGCATTCAGCATCACTGATGCCATCTCAGATCCAGCACTGAATCATAGCAACTTGAGTTGATCCAAGTCTGGACATCAGTTTTAAAGCACTTGGAAGTACCAGGTACCAAATAAAGCAGTCCCTGCCTTCACTGTGGTGGATGGGGTCCTGGCACATGACAGCGTGCTCCCATCACCTTCAAAAAAAACACAGGCTGGCATTCCCAGTCCTTCTTCACAACTGTCTTAACTTGCAGGAAAGTAATGATTGTGAGTCATCCTTTCATCTTTACACTACCAAAGAAATAAAAAGACAGTATTTGTAGCCTGGCTGTAAAACTGTTTGCTAAATAAAGTAATCTGTGCTTCAAATCTCCAGTTACAATGAAAAGTGATACACCATACCAATTTATGGGACAACAGATCACTAGGGAGAACTCTGATGAATCAATTATTTGTCACTTCAGCATCATGTTTAAACAGTGCACTGTTAAAGCAGACACTGTAAAAATTTAGTTACTAATGTACTTTCAGCTTCTTAATTAATACTGTTAACATTAATACTGTTAACTGGCTTCCCCAGACTTGCAGTGCCTCACTAATGCATTTTTGTGCCCATAGACAATACTGTTCTAACCCCTTGGCAGCCACACCAGACCACTATGAACCTGGAGGAGAATCAGGCCCTCTCTTTGCTCAGATAGCAACAAGAATGCCATTAGTCAAGGGGAGGGGAAAGAATGCCTGTAGCTTTGTTAAAAGCTCTTATCTTTATTAGCGAAAGTATTAACATTTCCCAGTGTGTTTTTCTATAGTCAAGTATTTTGCCTTCAGTTTGAAGCAGGTTGTAAAAACAACAAAATTACACAAGGCCAGTAACTTGAGGATTACCAGCTCTAAGTGTAACTCTCACAGAAGACGGCAGAAGCTGGCTGGTCTAGAAGCTGGTGTGTAGCCTTGGGAGTTTAAAGAATGTCCCGAGATTGGTTTGAGAGTTAAAGCACTTGCTGTTCTCCAGGGAGGAGCAAAGTCTAAAGTGCCACTAAACATTGCCACCATTCCTTAGAAAAGCCAAGCATGATGAGGTCAAATGATATGAAGCAGGAAGACAAGATAGTGGGTAAAATGTATTCCATGTGAGTCCGAGTTCGTAAGTTGTTACTGCCACAGACGTCCACCAAAGCCAGCAGGTTCTTACCTTGTATTTGGTACTTCATCTTCAGCCTGAAGAGCGCTGTGTCAGCCAGGAGCGAGGACAGAGCTGCAGCTGGGCCAGGTTCTTGAGATGTTTTCATTTGCAGACCAGCATTCTACAGGCAGCTTGGTTTGAACAGGAGAACCTCAGTAACACACTAAGTAGCTTTGGAACAAGGATGACAAGATCTGGCCTGTTAGGGTTAATATTTTAATCTACTGCCTAAATGTATCATGGCTCTAATCACAGCCATGGTGGATTCTTCGAGTAGCTGAAGATTAGAGAGACAACTGCTAATCCCTGCTGTGCTGCACAGATGAAAGTTACCAAGAGGATTTAAGGAGGAGCTAAGGTATATACTGAAATTCATTATGTTCCAGTTGAGACAAAACTATCATTAAAAACTGACAAGAGCATAGTTCAGAAAACTAGAAGCAGATATTAAAAAGGAGCACATCCCAACAGGCATAATGCAGATGTGATGAACCGGTTATTAATATTCAGTCCAGGAAGCTTTGTCACTAAGGATGGACAGCATTCCTGTTGGTAACTGTAAGGCTCTATGCCCTAGGTGGCATGGCTCTGCAACATTAGAAAAAAACATTTCTAAAATCCAAGCTCTCCCTGCAGTCAGCACAAAAGAATTTTAGGCAGGACAAGTGTTGATTTAAGTTCACACACAAAGCAGAGCTCTCTTTTTAAAATGTTACTTGTTTTGAGACATTTCCACTGCAGCTGATACATTAATTATGCCACTAATTTTTTTGCCAATTATTCTTTAAAGGCTCACTTGTAAAATCTTCTTGTGTGAGCAGTTTGAAGTGGTTTCACTGCACCTGCTATCTCCAGGCTGTGGTATTCAATTGTTTTTGTTTATTCTGTGCTGCTCTTCTCTAGCGATTTGGTTGGTACTGTAAAGCCTCCCGCCAGCCACAGAGCCACTGCTTGTTCCTGACAGTCCAAGGCTGAAGATCAGTCTCCTCCTCCTCTTTGAGTGCTGCAGCCTGCTTAAAGCTGCTGGACAGGAAGTAGGCAGACGCTCAACTACACCAAGAGGGCCAATCCTCATTGCAGCAGGGAGGAAAAATGCACAAAATCTACGTACCTGCAGTTCCTCCCCGGTCCTGGGTCTGTGTTCTGGCCTTCCACGGCACAGTTTCATGCTGCCTCTGCTTCAGCTTTTGGGAAAGCACAATGTGCTGGGAGTCCCTGTGTGCATCCACCTCCCAGTACAAAGGACTGGGAGCAGCAGTTTCACGAGCTGTGCAGCCCAGCAGCAATTTGAAGGCTTCCCCCTTTCAGGCAGCCAAATAATTTTATTTTGGCATTAACAGCTCTAATCATTAATCACTTGTTTTTCCAGGGAGCAGCTGACATGTCCAGGATTCCATGTCCTAACATGTCTGTGCAAGGATGGGAGAAACCTCAGGTGGGAGGTCTCACCTGGAGTTGGGAGGTGTCTGCAACCAAACCCTGAGGGCTGTGACAGAGCTGTATGGAAATGCCTCAGCCTTCCTGTGATGCACAACCCCACTGCTTCGGGACACCAAGCAGCCCCATGTCCTGCCCTGCAATCCCACACTCTTTCTTGTTGAAATAAACAGGTCAAAATCAATTGGGCAGAGCCAGGAGGGAGATTATTATCTGCAACTTACAGAAAACTGATCTCTTATTTCAAAGCAAATAGCTTTTGGGGTAGCAAAAACACACGTCTGGCCTCTGTAAAGCAAGCCAGAAGTGACCTCCAAGGGGAAATAAATAGAATTTGTGCTCTGGTTTTGTATCTTTATGATGGATAAAGATGGCCAGGTGGGAGAGAACATTTAGTTTTCTTTTCACCACTTTGTACTTGTGCTCTGATGCTTCATTTTTTTTGTTCTGCACTAAGAATCCACATCTTTCCTTAGGCAGGGTTTCTGAAAAGTAACTGCAAAGACAACATAGAACAGCTTCTAAAAAAGCAAAAGTGAATACATGAAGATGAATATGTACTCATCCATACCTCCAGCAGTGAAAACAATGAAGGCTTGCTTTCACACTCAGATTTTCCTAACTTTAATGAAAGTGGTTAGAAACTCAATTACTCCCTGATCTCTGAAAACCAACCTCTAACTTTCCAGGCTGCAAGTTACACAAAATTTTTCTGAAGTGAAGTAATCACAAGGCAGATTCAAAAAGGACGCATATTTGGCATATGACTGTGGCAGGGGGTAAGCCGTGAGAGTATCTTCAGATTCCAACAACCAACCGGAACTGTTCCAAGTTGTGACAAGAAGCAAGATTATCTTTGAACCAGAAAACGAGTCATGGGGAACTATCTACAGAGATGCAACATCTGTATGGATTCTAACATATGTTTTGGGTTGCCAGCACGCAGAGTTGGAAAGCAAACAATCACACCAATGGAAAATATTTTCAAGACAACTGCTGGGCTTGCACATTAACATCAAAGGCTGCACCTCATCTCTGCCCTCTGGACAGAGGTGCAGGATCAGCATGTGTACCTTTTCTGCACCGCATGACTCCTCTGCACCTGGAAATAGCTGTGGATGTGTAAGTAAACACCCTGCCTAAGATACACCACTGCTTCTTGTGGACATGGTGGGTACTTCAGAAGAAACAGATTATTTTGTCAGCAGCTGTCACAAAGACATAAGCAAAAGTGGTTTAGGTGAGGTAGCCAGACCCAATTACATGCCTTTTCATTCAAGGATCTCAAAATCTTCTGTCAGGGAAAATATAATGGGAAGGAGGGGGTGTCAGCTGAAATGTCCCAACCATCTCATGGGATCAGGTAGAAAGAAGTCACCAAGGGAGGCTGAGTTAGGGAGGAAACTGCAGTTTCTTCTCAGCTGGTGCAGAGTAGAAAAGCAGAACAAGTATTTCCCTCTCTCAAAGCATGGGCTTCTAACCATCCCCGTCCACAAGTGCTCTGCAGCACTCTAATGGAAACTGGCCACATCAGAACTGTTATAATAGCACCTCTCCCTATTTGTTAGTCTAAGCATTACTCAAAATATTACTCCAGGAACAGCTTCAGAGGGAGGACTGGCTCTTATCACCATGGCTGTCAATGGCTGAGCGGTCACATGCATAGAATCCTCCAGCTGGGAGAGTGACAATCAACTCCCACTTCCCTATGCTGGAGGACAATAACATCAGTGCAGTAATTTCAGATTTGTATTGTTGTAACAGAGCAAATAAAATTCCCACAGTGTTTGTTTCTGCAGGGACTCCAAGATGAACACACTCCACGAGCCGGCCGCCTCCTTTGGGAACTGCTGTGGTACACACACCTCCACAGCAAACACACACTCAGTGGCACAGGAAATACAAGGTATGAAAACTCTCTTTTCTTCTTCCTTCACTCCCTAATTCAAAGATGAGGTCAAATAAGGGGTACAAAGTATTCTCAGAATTATGCAAAAAAACTAATAAATCACTGGGATTGAGACCCACAGGTGTGCTCTACTCCTATGTCCAAGCACACCCTGAAGTGTCAAGTTGGTACAAAGAGAGAATATTTTTATTGATAAACATTATATTGTCTTAGTGTAGATGTCTGACACATTATTAAATCAATTGACAAAACATTTGAAGTAATTAATTCTAATAAAACTTTTTGATATTCCATAGACAATAGTGCTGTGAATTTTGTTTATAGTATAACACATTAAAAACACAGAAATACAAGTTTCTAATTTCATAGGTTACCAGCAAACAGAGAAAAATGCATGCTTTCATTTCTGTTAGATTTGTAACTTACACAGGCAAGTGGAACAGCTATGCATAGAAGACTATTCTACAATAAGTTATAAAACATACAGAAAGACTGACCTTATAATACCTGTACAAGTATGACAAAACCATTATAACTCATTTCAAAAGGTAACAAATATTTTGTCTATGGCTCCACCGTTTTAACACTTTCAAGCTGACTTAATAAAAAGCCATTTGGAGTAGAACCACATTACTAGAAACCACTGCTTATTTTGTTTTCTGGCTGGCTGTAAATGAACATACATTATACGTGCATTTGCACTCAGTTCCACCTACATTTTCTTCCTTGTGGTTAGAAGCATCATAGAATGTCCCACAGAGAAGGAACCCAGACAGTGTCCGTTTGATCCTCAATCAAACAAAAGGTGCTCCTATCACTCACTTTTATTGCTGTGCTTCCTGCAGCTTGGATGCCATAACAGCACCACAAAGCAGAGAACTCATCACACCCACGATTCAGAGACTGGCATGGTCTCAGCAGTCTGTTTCAGAACAAGCCACAGCAGGTATTCCATTCGACGGCCTAAGACTTCAGTAACAGTGTCAAACCAACTTTTCCATTATAGCTCCATCAAATCAGATCCTGAAGAGCTGACTGCTGGGCCATGACGTTATTTAACCTCCCCAAACACACAGAGCTGGCACCGGGCTTCTCCCCATGTGCCTCAGTGATGCCAGGCGGACCACAGGGTGCAGAGCTGGGCTGGCTCTGACTGGGCTCAGCAGCACAGGGACGGCACCACCTACACACAACAGCTGGGGCTTGGCTCTGAAAAAGGCTGAAGTGCCTAAAAGTGGCACCTCTGTGCAAAGAAACCACCTGTCCCCACAGCAGCTGACTTGCACCCCTACAGGGACGTATCTGCAAACCCACCTCAACACAGCAGCACCGCTGGGCCAAACCCTCACAAGAAACAAGAAACCGAGAGAAGCTTCTCAGGAGAGCCTGCACCCAACAGCACCAACTGCCCTTTGCAGCAAGCAGCGGCCTAACACCTCTGAGAATACAGACGTATCTTTTAGTGCATAAATGGGAGCTATGGGAAGCGCTGACCTAATGGAAGCCTGGCCCAAAAAGCTGCTGGATGAGCCAGGGAGGAAGGGGTGGCACACTGGAGGGTGGAGGACCATGCAACTTGTGCAGCATATTTGAGGACTAACAGGTCTGTCTGCTCACTTTTTTTGTTCTACTGGAATCCTGATTTACTTGTGTTTCAGTTCCCATTACCAGGCTTGTGCTGGGGTCCTCGGCAGAAGTGACCTCTCCCCTGCAGGGCTGCTTGACAAACACCCGTGTCTGGGGGCAGGGGAACCATGGACCTGTCCTCACGTATGTTCCACTGGCTGAAGCTCTGATGGATGTGCCAGCAAGAGGAACACACAAACCACTGCCAGACCTCCTCCAGAGATTTCAGATTGCACAGGACTTTGACACGCAGCAAAACATCAAACAAAACCCAAATCCCCCAAAACTATACAAACATCTTCCTAGTTTGCTTTCAATTTTGAAAACAAACAATCAGAGCGAGGATGAAGGTAACCTATCATTCCTTTAGTCATCTCTCACACGTATTGCTGCATTAAGGACCTAGTGAGGATTCTCAGCTTTACAAGGGCAGACAGTGAAGTCAATTACACAGTTCTTCAAGGGGACACAAAGTAAAATTTGTTACTAAATCTTCAATGCACTGCAAAGTTCACTGCACATCAACTCACCTCTCAGGTACGCAGACTGCTACACTACTGTGTGCAGCTAGGATAAGAGTTGAAAACATCAGTTTGGCATCTCTCCCTAACAAAGGGACAAAGTACTTGTCGCCTTTCCCAATGAAAGACCAAGAGTTGTAAGGATCGAGTACTGTCCATGTAAATACAACCCCTGCAAAACTTGTCAGAATCCTAATTACACAACAGCCAGCTTTTTGTGATGCCATACTACTCTCACTTGCACTTGCTCTCCATGGGTGCTGAATAATTACAGAATCATACTTTGTGTCCTTTGCTTCTAGAACCATTTAAACAAAAAAATCCCTCAGAATAAAGTTATTCCACGAACATCTTGCTTTGGCTTCTTTGTTGTGGTTCTAGCTCTGTGCTTGCTCACTTCACCTAAGCAATCTCACAAGACAATCCTGTGATACACAAATGTATGTTACACTCAGAGGTCCTCACTCAGCAGTGAGAATCGCTGAGAGAAAAAGGTTGTTCCTGAGCACCAGGGCTGAACACCTCGGCTGAGCTCTGTGCCTGACTGAATACGGGAGCCTGCTTTATGCAAAGCTTGAACATTACATAAACCTTCGTGAAAGATGAGACTGAACTGTTTGCAATCAGCCTTTATCTTCCTTTTATTTCCTTCCTAACCTGTAAATTCTGTAAGTCTTTAGAAGCTGGCAAAACACAGGCTTCCAGTCCCTTCCAACACATTTTAAAAGCCCTCCATCATTGCTCTTGTATTTCTCACTAACAAGCCCTACTGTAATCCACACTAACAGCAATGGTGTGATTATTGTTCTGCACTGGAAGATCTACTGACCCGCCTAAAACCAAACCAACGCAGTGCAAGAGGGCAAGTGTGCTTGCAAGTGCCAGGACTGTTTTATCTGCAGGATCTCGAGGCGGAAGTTCCTTGCCTGCTGTAAATGGTAACCTTGTTAAAAAGCTGGGACAATAAATGTCAGCTTCACCCAAGCGTTTGCTGGCACATGGCATCTGTTTTAGAGAGATCTTCCCATTTAACCAGAGCCAATCATGTGCTGTTAAAAAGAGCCGTGGAAAACCAGGCAAAGGAAAATTACTTGCTTACTGAAAGCAGATAACTAGGAAAATAAAAAAAGCCTAAAAAATAAAAATATAAAATCTGCTTGTGGGTATCATATGAAATGTGAATTTTGATTATTGCAAATGGTATGCAGCGACAGTGATAGTACAAACATTAAGAGTGGAAGCAGTATTTGTTATTTATACATTTCTACTCTCAGACATCAAAAGGTGAGCACTGCAGAAGCATCTTTGGATCTCTCAGGACTCCTCAGCTTGTCAACTAATATAAGTTATAAGAAGCATTTGAGAAGGTCTTACCACTTTTTATGGACACTCAGAAGGACGGAACGATGCTTTTAATGGCTTAGTCTGCTTGGTCCCCGATCCAGGCAAATCTGGCATTAGATTTAGGAAGGGCCTGAAATTAGGTTCCTAAATCTTCTGCCACCAGGAAGAAATGTTTTCCTGAACCAGGGGCTCAGCTCTTTGTGTATAATAAAGAAATAAATAAAATGCATAAATACTTCAGAATAGAATTCCCTGACCTCCTCAGCATCTCACATATGGTCTTTTTGCTTTTTCAAAGCTGTCTTTATGTTTGGCAAATGGAACCGGAACTTCAAATGAATAACAAAATTACAATTAGAAATATTACTGAATGGACACAGTTTAAACTTCTGACCTGCTATATTAGAGATATGCAACTGTCACGTGCCGCTCACAATATTTGGCTAATACAATGTGGAAACAAAGAAAAGCTTGCAACTATCTCTTGAGTTCATAAGTAGGCATGTGTAAGTCTATCTTAAATACTCAGACACTTATAGCATCTTATCAGTTGCCATGATAAGACTTTATTCCTATGCAGAGACAGTTGGTTACCATAGGGCTTCAATTTAACAACACTGGACACATATATTTTACTAAGTATATATATATATGTACGTATGTATGTATGTTGCTTGAATATAAATCTGTGTTCATACGTTTTAAAAAATAATGCTAAAAAATCTGCCAGTGAATTACAGGAACTTATGACTTAATCCTTCAGTAAAACTCCTGAAGCACAGTCTGGGTTCACCAAGTGTAAAAGGTTCAGGTCAGATCTAGAATCCCTTCATTAGATCAATTATGTTTCTTGCATAATGCATGTCTTTGCATAAGGTGCAAATTTCCCTTGAAAGAGCCTCTGAATAGACATCCCAAAGGAGCCTCCCCAAAGAAGGTATGTGCAGTGACTGATCATTTCAGTGGCTGGAGACACCTTACAGGCGGGCAGTCACCTCGCATTGCTCGGGACCCGGGGGATCGCAGATCGGTGTGCCAAGCAAAGATCTCCTCGCATTTGCTCCCATCAACTTACTGGATCCAAACCTCCACACTGTTCCTGCCAGTCCAGCACATTCACTCCGAGTTAAGCAAGATGTGAATCAGCCTTCAAAGCCAGAGGGATTCAAGTTATGAGAAAGTGGAAGCAAAATTCTGAATCCTTGCAACACAAGGAGCAAGATAAATCTTGAGGAAGCAAGCAGGTGGCTGCTGAGTGTACAGGGATGGTTGCTCTTGAAAAAGATGTCATGGCACATCCCAACATTTATACAGATCTGTAATCAAGTACAACAATCCCCACAGGTTCAGGCATACAATGTTACGTGTTTCCTCAACTGGCAATGAAAATGTTATGTTGAATTGAGGCTGTAAAATTATCATCTTGACTTGTAGCACCATTTAAATCCTACCTGGCAGATAAAGATTATATTGACAAGATTTCTGTCAGGTTGCTCCGGTGTGGAAGGTTTAAAATTTGTTCTGCAAGGCTATTACAAAAAGTAAAACAAAAACCTACCTAAAATATACCACAATAAAGTCATTTTAGCTATATAAATACATTTAAAAATCTGTTGTTTTAAACAAACTGTGCTTTTCTAGAAGCTTGCCTGAAATTAGATGCTTCTGCCCAAACTTGGATAACTTGGTCTAGGTCTCAGGCTGTTTCAGGCCAGCAAATAATCGATTTCACAGCCAGTTTATATTCCCAGTGCACAACAGAACAGACCATCATTTCTTACCCCATTGCTTTCCCTGTGAATAGAGTAAACTTCTCCAAAAGGCATGGATTTGTCCATACCTGAGCTTGGTTGAGGGGATTCAGCCGAACAAGTCCAAGCAGTTTGGGCAGAAGCAGATGCATTTCAGAACTATGCTTCAGATTTGAGGCCACTAAGTGCTAACAGAATATCCACGTAAATTCCCTTAAAGGTGCTTGTAGTGTTAATATCCATTCATCTATTCAGGCAAGAAAATAAAAAGTTCACTCATCTTTTAAAAAATGCAGTGGTCCCATCCTTTCCAGGACTCACCGCTGCAAACACATCACTCACCTACAACAGTCACCGGGGTTCTGCCCCTGGTTTAACAAAGGTCACATTTCACTCAAGTCCCTGAATACTGAAAACTCTCTTCCTGAAAGTAAGCCCTGCATTCTGCTTGGTACATCCATTCACCATGCCCAGACTCCACAGCTCCTTAAATTTGAAATTAAGTGGTTGAAGTCTTTCAAGAATTCAAACTTCCACCGCTTTCCTTAAAAGCTGGCTTTAAACTGATTCAGTTACAATTGTACCAACCTGAAAGGGACATTCTTACTTGGATTCAAGTCCATTTCAGACTGCCTTGCAGTGACTGATGATCAACTGAAATGTCATGAGCACTGGGCAGAATTAAATCCAGGCAAGCATGGTCCATTAAGGTTGATTTTTAAAGTATATATTTAAACAAGTTTAAAGCTCCGGTGGTGTAACTTTGATATAGATAAACCTCACACTATTGCATCTCTGTAAACTATAATTGAAAGGATTAGGGCTTCCAAAAAATCTTAATATAAGAAACATTTGTCAATCAGCAGAAACCTACGGTTTTCTAAAAGTTATTCAACAATATTCAATATAGGTTTTACTCACAAGTATTAACATGGTTATTTGGAAAAAAACATACAAAAATTCCTGTTCTGACAGGTTACTCCACCTACCTTGAACATTGTTTTTTCTAAAACCAGACTGCTGTTCTACCTGACTTGTTTTGTCAGCAGAAAAAGCTAGTCTCACATCTAGTTCTCCATAAGCACTATCATCATAAAGCCAAAGCTAATCAATCGATTTCAGAGACACAGCTGAAGACAGAAAGCTGAAAACTAAACAGGCAAGTGACATCGCAGCAAAAACAACAAATTATGCCAGTGAACATCTCCTGTGCACACGTTTCAGATTGGTCCTCCTACTGCAGAAACTACCAAAAAGTGCAGTACACAAAAAATAAAAATAAATTTAAAAAAAAAAAAGGCAAGTATAAAATTCACCTTTGGTAGGGACAAAAGCAGTTTTCCCAGCATGTCTTAAGACCACCTCATATCATACCCTATCCTACCATTGTGCCTTTGAGCCGCTGTCAAAGGAAGGCCATCCATGTTGAGCAGAAGCCAGCCAAGGATCACATACTTACAGCAAGCCAAAGCCAGAGCTGCAGTGAAGCCTCTCCACTGAGGAAAAGGCTCTTTAATCTCCCTTTGAAATACTCATTTAGAATCCACTGAAGCCACTAGGAATGGTAATAAAAACAGCTGACTGGTCGAAAGACCAGAGCAGCCTCGGACACGAAAGTGACCCTCACTTTCAGAAGAATAAAAGTGCAAATTTATCACAATGACACTAAAAACCCCCACCCAAACCAGCCCAGCTTCACTAGTGGTTCCCTCCAGCCCCCCAACCCTAGCTCCCCCAGCCCCTCGAACTCCCTCCTTCCCCCAGACAGTGCCCCCCCAGCCACCCACTGTCCCAGTCCCCACAGGCTCTGCCAGCCTGGTTGGGTCCTGTGGCCCCACCTCCCAGTGATAGCCCACGGCTTGTGCAGCAACAGGCGCAGCAGAGCTTCCCACTAGGAGACTGAAGCCAGGTGCTGGATGTCCCCTCCATCTGGGGACTTCCAGAGTCTAACCTCGGGAGGGGAGAACCCCTCAGAACCCAGGCCCCTGCCGGACTCAGTAAAGCTATGGATATGCACTGCTTCTGAATGGAACTGTCCGCGCGAGTCTGCGAGACCTCAGGAAGAACGCAAAAGCTGCTGGTTTTTTGCTTTGGGGACTTTCCCACAGGCTTTGGCTACGCTAACAAAAGTGAGAGGCGCGGGCTCCTTCAGCAACCACAGCAAGAAGGTGCACATTCAGTTGGTCTGTCATGTTCCAAAATAGGCCTGCACTTGCTGATTTGGCTGCACATCGTAAGCACGCCTCAGAAGTGCGTGTCAGTTCATCTATGGCACAGCTAATGGCAGTTCAAGGTACCTTTTGCTTCTGCTTAGAACAAGTGACTTGCAGAACATTCTAGCACAACACACAAATATCAAAGCAAGGTATTTCAGGTTTCACACACAATGCAAAGCTACGATTACTACAGTATTTAATGCACACCAATAGGAAAAGTTCCTAAAAAATACTCATGCAGTGTTTGTGCCGTGGGATAGGTAATGGCTATTTCGTAGAAATAGATCCAACTGGCTCCATTGGAGCAGCAGTATAAATATTCAAAATAGAAGTAATAATAGGCCCTGATATGAAACTTCTCTCCTTTTTTTTCCTTCCGCTAATCTTCCCTTCTGTCAGCAAGGACACACTCTGTTTAGGAGCAGCTGCATCTCGCTACCATAGTAAGCTGTTTTTGTGGGGTGGCTTTTAGTGACACAGGCCACATAGTTGCCAACACTGTCTGATTTAAGGAAGTATTTTAGGCATTTTAGTGGTTGTTATTCTTATTATTCATCTCATTACCAACAACATCAACAACACCAAGAGAAACAAAAACCCAACAAAGGAAGGTACAGTAGGCTTCCTAAGGCAAGAGGACGTGCCACAGGGCACAGGTACGAGAAGGTTGCTCAAACAACAGCTGCAAAGCTCAACAAGTAGCAACACAACTGTTTTCCAGAATGAAGAAGGACAATGCAGACGCATCATTGACTCTCTCTACCGCCTGTCCCTGGACCCTCCCTTCTTCTTGCCAGGGATCCACCAGCACATGTCGTTCTCCGAGGCCAACAAGACGGGGCTTTTTCCACAGGACTCTGCTGACAATCACGGTGCAAGGAGCTGCCAGTGCCTCCAAATGATTAGCATAACAAGGAAAGAACGAAAATCGGGTACTGAGCTGTAGGGAAATCAAGGGTGTAAATATTTTCATTTACAACATTTTGCCAACAGAAAATTTGAAAAGTGCAATTGAAATAAAAATTGGCTTTTTGTCTGTGAATGGAACATGACCCTCTTCTTTTTCCTTACAAGCCTGGAGTTCTTTTTTTTGCTGCTATAGCTTAGAGTTTGGTGTTTTGTTTTCTTTTTCTTTTCTTTCTTTCTTTTATGTAGGGTTTGCTGTACCTTTACCATTAATATTTGCCACTGTTTGTACCATAGACAAAAACATTCACCTAGCTGGTAGTCTCTTAATACATTTCATAGTAGAACATATACAAGAAAGAGGAAAAAACATACAAAACGGATCAGAAGTAATCAGTGCTTAAAGTAAATACAGGAGTTGCAGAGGCAAAAATCCACAGTATCAATACATATAAACGAAGCTGTGATGGTGTTTCTCAGGGGGTAGAATCTGCCTGCATATTAATACAGAATTATACAAAATCTAGCTGGTATATTGGAACAATGAATAGCTAAACTTTCACAATAACTTAAGATCTGTGAGCAAGTCTGCATTGAAGATATTCCACATTTTAAAAAGTGCCATCTCTGTCTGTGTCTTCCTCCCAAAGGAGGGCTGATGAATCCACATGATCTGTTATCAGATAAATTCAGCTGCTTAAGATGACAAGTATCTGGCCAGGTCCAGTGTATTCTTTAACGAATGGCAAATTATGACTTCAGTAACTATGTCTGTGCAAAATATGCCTCTTTCCTCTTAAAGAAACCAGTGTCTCTAACTCATTTAGAAAAGTTTCGACACATACTTATGTCCTTCTCAGAACGAATAAGATACAAACAATTGAATCCCCCCAAAACAAGAAATCTGATGAAGCAGAGAAAGTTATGACCTGCCATGTCCACATGCAGACCATTAAGAACCAGGACACCTTGGTAGCCCTCCTGGGCTGGCAATCAGACTATTGCTTGGAAATGACATAAACACCCTAGTAATAAAACTCCAATATTCGTAGTAAAATGGTAGCAGTGTTTAGCCTTTGTATCCACATTTAGCTTGTATTCCTCATCACACTTGTACAAGATTCATTATTTATAGTAAAAAGTCATCAGCTGTTGCCTTGACAAACTTCCTTTATCCATTTTTATGCTGAGTATCTTGAATTGCATTTCCATTTTACATTGCCCTGTGACCTTTGGATTGTTACAGGAGACCCAGTGCTCAGGAGAAGATGCAAGACAGGACGTTGATCTCTGGCAAGTAAAGAAAAGAATGACAAGAACAACCCCCCATCAAAACAAACAAGCAAAAAACAGCAAAACCAAAACTAAAAGCAAACAAAAAACCCCCCACAACCAAAAAAATTCCCATGATTCTCGAGAGTCAGCCCCTGTATGACGTACCCTCTTCTGCGTTGTAGCAATAGTCTTAAGTCATAAATTAATTAGTCTTCCATCAAATAACTTAAAAAAAGAGAAGGAATTGTAGCAGACCAGTTTTGCCTGGCTTAACGCCAGTTAGCAGCCAGTTCATCGAATCCCAGTCACACTGTTCAAAAATTGAGCTAGGAAATAACATGAATGTTGAAAAAAAACCTCTTCACATCGATGCAGGATTGTTCCAGGTTGTGGGGGCCAGGGAGAGGGCAAACCTAGACGGGGCCACGGGTCCTAAGAACAGTGAGCAGGACGTGTGTCACGACTTGGAGGCGCATCGCGTTCAGGAGATGCCAGCCGTGGCTCGTATTGCACAGGTAAGAAGGAAGCTCCTCCTGACAGTCTGTCACCTGCATTAGTGATCTCTGCACATTGGCAAGTTCACAAAAGTGAAAACATTGAATTCTGTCATGATGGAGAAACACAGGAAGATGCCGTAAAGGGAAAGGCACACACACCCTAGCTTCTTATCCAGTTTCCATTTGTTCATGTGGACACCAAAAACCTACAATAAACACAGAGTAAGCCACCACAGCAGGAACATTTTGAATAAAGTGGTATATCCCCTCTTCAACTACAGGATCAAGGAGAGGGCTGTCCCCTTACTGATGAGGATCAACCGGAAGGAATCACAAACTATGTTCTGTAGCAAGTGAGCTGACCACAGCTGCAGTAAATCAGAACAGCAGACAGGGAAACCAACCTGACTTAACGTCACTTCAGCTTGAGTTTCTGCAGTGAATTTCATCTCAGCAAGAACAATCCCATTTAATTAATCAGAAACACATTTAAAGGCGCCAGATTCCCTTTTCATCACTCAAAATGTTTCATGTGCTCCTCTGCATCTCAATCTAGAGTCACACATTCTAAGACTGTGCTTGACTTTGCACAGTTTGCTCTGACTGAAGATTAAAGTCTTGTGTCTGTGGGAATTGTTCTGGCATGCAACACACAGGACTCCCCTCTATGGCACCTGGTCTCAATATTTGGAAGATGTCACATCATTCCTCTTCTCTCTGTCATTTCTGGGAAAGGTCAGGGAATATGAAGCACTGATTTCAACAGAAACATTGTCATGTCCAGGCGCTATTTCTCCTGGACTGCATTTTATTTCCAAAAGATCCTACAGAGGACCAAGCACCCTGTACAGCATTTTGTCTACCTGTCCCACAGAACAATGGACCTCATCATGCATCAAGGGATCTACTTCAGCTCTGGTATAAAAATAACTAACGATTACTAATGGATCTCCCAGGCTCCTCCCATGACAAACATTCAAATAGGAGTGTCATCCTGTGACTGCTGCAGGGCCAGATCAAGGTATCAGGAAGTTTACAGCAGCAGTGACCGCTCCCATCCCATAACCACAGACTTTGCAAACACCATTTCAGCTGGAACTGAGGAAGGAACAGGTGAAGAAAAAGTCTATAAAAAGCTCTCTTTTGGAAATGAAGAACAAAAGACTATATACATACTGTGACAAAAACAGATGCCAGCAGGAGACCAACAGAATAGATAAGTCCTCTGCTGTTTAACCGAATCTGTAAAAAAAGGAAATTTATAAAACCATCTCACAATTTCAAGAAACAACATCTCTGTGTGCTGATATTTTCATAATCCTAAACTGCTGACTTGTTAAACACTCGCTTGCAAGTTGTAAATGCCAAGTCAAACCATTACATCACAGATTGTTTTGCTTACTCCCTGTTTTCCAAAAGAAGGAGCATTATTAGAAGAGCATCCTTAGGACCTGACAACATTTGAAGGTGTTCTACTCCTCTATGGGCTTTGCCATCCCTTGCACTCACAAACATCCCCCCCATTTGCAGAGCTCTGCTGCTGCCTGAGATTTGCTATTCCCTTCACATGTGTTAAAATAGTGGCTTGCACAAATGGCACATTTTCCTTCTTTACTGATTTCTGACATAATAAAAAAGACTATAGCCATGATGATCATTTGTTCCTAGAGGTATTCCAGGATTTCTTTAGGATGTGTGCTGTAAGGGTATGGATATACAGCAGGACCATTCTACTCCTATGACCATTAACTGTAAAACACAATATTAGCACTAAACTGACTATCCAGAGAAATAAAGGATTTGGATTGCTTTAAGACATGAAGGTCAATTTTGGGACTGTCTGCATTAACTGAAGGTGAAAAATGTCATGATCCTACAGCCATTGAAAACTCCAGAGACAGACTGGTCAAAAAAATCCTAAACTAACCCTGTGTAACTAAAACACAAATTAAAGCCATCTTCCCTGCTACCCCCAAATGAACAGCAGCTGGCTAGGAACGACAGATACAATTTTGCAATAAATTCCTGTCTTTTTGGTTGACCAGTGCCAGTATCTGTAAAAACTCACAGTATAAAATGTATCAATTGGAAAAGGATCTACAGGAAAAGGAAGCAAATGAAGAAGATGGAATTATTTTAGCATGGAAAATGTCTGAAGTCAACCTGAAGTGCAGACACTGCTTCTCTGTTACATCTTCAGCCTCCATAAAACCAGCAGACCATTCCAAAGGCCTCTGTGTCTGATTTGCTGAGGACAGTGCTTCCAAAGAGAAATGCTTAGGGCTGCTTTCTTTGGACTACCTGCAGGGCATTCCTTGCAGGTCATTCAGGGGATAAAAATTGCTATTAAAGATTATTCAAAAGCAGAAAGTGTATGCTAATTATTTACGGCATGTAAATTCACATTTACAAATGTAAAAGCCACACAGCTTATCCTGTTCCTATGCAGGCAAAGCAAATGTGGCAAAACCAACGTGAGCACCAACTTCCCCCTGCAGGGTTACTGCATCAAAGCACTTGAGTTTCACTCTAGCTTAACAGTTCTCAACTTGGGCCGAACAAGCAACATTCCTGGCCTGGGATCTAGTCCAGCTCCCACTGCTGGGCAAAGCTAAGAGCTATTAATTAACCTAAATAGCAAGAACTTTCCTGGCAGCCTTTCCACATTTTCTAACCTAACAGGCATCTGTCTGCTTCAGAAACTGATCCTACAGAACCATGAGTTGTTTTTGTACAGTACTGATAAGTGGTTTTGAAAGAGCTAAACCCAAACTAGGCTGAATCCCCACTGTTCACATATGCCTTTTTTCTCTCATTTTCCCTCTCCATTTACCTAAAGGATCCGTCCATTCTTCACATGTGCCAAAGTCTGCTGAGCTCAGACTGCGTGTGCCAGAGGAGTGATGCTGGAGCAGCTCTGCACCAGCACCTTCATTGCTCTGTGCCAGCCAAATCCATTGGCGTCCAGTGCAGCTGGAATTATGGAATTACACCCAGCACCCACTATGGAATCCATCTCCCAGCCATCCCAGGGCTTTGGGAACAGTTTTACATCAATGTCTGATTGTTCCAGCTGCCTTTCCGGGGTTTTTTATTCACTTCTCATTGTTTTATAGCCCTTCTCACATGTTGTCTTTGTCCTCTTCTGTCCCTTTTCTTCCTGTTCTGTGGCACAACAGGGAGATGCCATGCATACATCACCTCTTGAAAAATCTGTGGAATTCTTCACAGCTTTTCAAGTACTTTGAACTCACCGGCAAGGTTTTTTTTACCCAAACAGTTGCACTTTTTCAACCAGAAATTCCAGCTGTGATATGTATCCAGTTCAGCCAAATGAGCTTCCCGACAAACTCCTTTTCCTGCATTTCACTTTGGACTACATGCTACTGTTTCACAAATGTCCCATCAGACTACAGCTTTGAAAACACATACTTAACTGATGAACTATTCCACTTCTCTGATGATCACTGTAGCCTACTCCATTTCATGATAGACTTAACTGTGAGCACAGAAGCTCAGAAGATTCTGAAATCTGGAACAAAAGCTTAAGAAAAACGTGTCCTTGATCTGTCAAATCAGAGCAGAAATCAGTCAAGTGGCCCTTCTCATGAGAAGAGTGGCATTTCCTCCAAGAGGCAATGGAATACCTTTTCTCAGGATATGTGACAATGTGGAAGTTCAGGGAAAACGAGGCCAGCAAAACATTCAAAACTCGCAGTAAGAAAAGAGATAATTTCAGGTTTTGGCAAAGGCCAGAAGAAGAGCCTCAGCTGGAGTCTTCTTCATTACAGAAGCAAAAGCCCCGTTCTCTGTTCATTTAAGAATAGGAAATGCCTCTCCCCCAGGGGAAAACTGTCTGCAGACAAAGCACTCCCTCATATACAGCAAGGTCGAAAAATCAACATTCCCAAACTCTCCTCTGAGGTCTGGCTTGTATCTAGGGGCTAAAGTGAGACAGAAGAATGCTGTTCTGACTGATTAAACACGTAAGGTTTGTGCATTCCCAGCCTCCTCTGTCAGACTGATCTCCGTGCTGCTTGTGCAGCAAATGCAAAGATGCTGCCACCAGCTCTAGCCATGCCCAAGCTGCTTCAACAGGAAACAGGTAACCGAGGTTGAGGCTAAACAGCAGGAAAACAATGGAAATAAAAGTGATTCTCTTCTTCAGTTCTTTTCTGGCAGTTGCTGAAGAGAAAACAAGGAGTTATTGCCAGAACCCAGACTCATTTTGCTTCAGGGTTCAAATATGACAGAAATTACCCCAGTAAGGAATTTTAGAAGGACTCTGCTATCTTTCCAGTCCCTCTGCTGAAAAAGCTGCAGGTCCTCTGTATGTCTGGGGATTCTTTACCTGCAGTGTCTCTGTCTGGCAGTGGAAATTCAGTCTAAATCCCTCATTCCCCAAGTCCTGCCATGAGACAGAGGTCTCAACAAACTGGAACTTCAAACGTGCTGCATTCCTGCATGTCTAAATGGAATTTCCTTCTTAAACCTCTTTTAAGACTCCTAAGGGAGCAGCATCCTGGGTTTGTTCTGTGTCACAAAATTTACTTTGCAGAAGGTACCCACGTGGAATGCCACACATGGACAATCAAGGTATCACACAGGAGATGCAGGGGTTACAGCTGGAGAGAATTCCTGTAATGCCTGGAGATTTGGGGAGGACACTTCTGTTCTACACTACAGCACAATCATCCTGATCTCCCTGTCGTGAAACCAGGGAGCAAATACACTCACTACATGAAAACTACTCCAGGACGCTAGAGGGACTAGATAGTGGCTTCAGCATGCACCTGCTATGCCCACCCATAGTTTTTTTGGAACCTGACGATAAACGAATCCATTAATACCTTCGAAGTTGCATACTGTTGCTGCAGTGATGCCAATACATCCCGCTGCAGATGCTACTGTGGCAGATGGACAGAGTCCGGCAGCTCAAAGCAGGAGAAATAGTAATAGCTACAGAAGAGGGATGCAGTGGGAAGCAAGAACCCCCTGACATTCTGAGTCAGCACCTATTGCTATGCTGGACCTTAATGTTTGCCCCATGACTGACACATCCATTGATCCTATTCTCTCTCTTTCCACCTCAGATTTAAGGTGGACTGTACGCAGGTACCTGGGCCAGAGAGCAGATACACAGATGTTGGCTGTGAGGAGACTAAGGCCAGCTTTGTCTTAAAGTACCGTTCATCCTAGTGCCTTGGAATTAAACCAGTGAAAAGCAACTGGTCAGCGAAGGAAGCATCACTGCTGTGCTCTATCTCCATGTGTTTTCCAAGCATTTGCTTCCCTTTGGATTCTTGGATGCCTAATAAGGCTTGCGCTGGGATTATTCCTGCTCTCTCTAGCTGCCTGTTTGCATGGAAGGAATGTCACGTCTCTAAGACTTCTAATCTACTGTCAAATTTTGCTGAAACTGGCTGAATTAACAGGCAGAGGAGCGAGGGACTGACATGATTATACTCCCAAATGCTGATGTGAACAAACGAACCTGGCTCTTCATCCTTATGCTAAAATTCCTGTTCTCTAAAATACTCCTGGCTGATGTCTGGTTTATATGCAAAAAACTATTCCAGAGGGAAGCAATTGGATGCAAACATCCTTCCAGCTCTGCATATGCCAGGTCCACTAGGGAGGGACGCTTACTGGATTACAGACTCAGCAGTGTGTCCAGGACTCGGTGCTGGAAGGAAGGAAAAAGTGAACTCTGTCAAAGGACTCTCTAGGCCTAGAGGGATGCTGCTTTTCCTCCAAAAGCCCTGCTGGCATGCCAGATTAACTGTGTTGATAACAGAAGGCCAGAGCGTCTGCAGGAGGGTGGCCAAGTGACCCTAAGCAGTGGACATAGAAGCTCCAGTGGGAAGCACAGAGGAAGGCAGAGTTAATACCTGCACATTAATGGGTGTTCAGAAACAACAAGGACTCTTAAAATAGTACGCATATAGTTGGGTTAGAGACTAGACATTGTAGAAATAGAAGGGATCTGATATTGGAAAGTTTGATGTTGGCTAGATGTGCCTTTCAATGGGAAAAGTGGCGGTGGCCTGGTCCAAGCCAGGAACTTGGAACTGACAGGAACTGACAACTGAGCTGAAGGCAAAGAGTGAAGGCAAAGCAGGACCTTTTCTTCTTGCCACCCGCACTTTTTCTTGGAGAAGCATGAGATGGAGCATTCTTTGGCTTGGTTTGGACTGACTCCAGCCAGCACTGGATGGAAGAGAGTAAAAATCCAGTACTGCACACTGATGATCACACTGAGACACGCCAGGCTGGTTTAACAGACGCACACAGGCGAGGCACGGTGAGTGGTACCAGAGACCAGTGCCCTGGTTCTGCACAGCTCTGCCTGGTGTGCCAGCTTCCTGCAGCACATCATGTGGCTGCAACTCTCTGTTCAGGCTGGGGCTATGGCTGCCTGCAGTCTCTGACTGCAGTGCAGCTACATCCTACCGGGAAATGTTTCGTTTTAAGCAGGAAAACAGAAGAAGGAAAACCTTCTCTAAATCAGGTGACAGATGCTTCCAAGATGCAGCCTGAGAAGCAAAAGATGGTTTTCCATTCCTTTCTTGTAACAAAGAAGGAAGAATAAAATAAATATTAAGGTGAAACATCTGCTGACAGTAGGCACAGAGAAGAGGCAGTCAGAAGAGAGGCACTTAATCACAATGAGATTTAGCAATTCAGCACCAGGACATCTCTCTCCAGAGATTCACAGTTTACTTCCAGTTCTGCCACTCACCTACTGCGTGACTCCAGCAAGCCCATTAGTCTCTCTGACAGCCTCCCTCTTGCTTTTTTCCGGACTCATCTATTAGATCACAAGATCATTTCCCCCTCAGACACTATCCCATAGAGTGAGCTTGTTTAAACAACAAGGCCTGATTGCACATGAAGCCACGTCACAGGATGGTTGAGAACGTTCGGAAAGCATCTAATGGCAGTCCCCAGGCTGCTCCACACAGGTGCAGCACGACCACGGGGAACAAAGAGCACACCCTTCTCTCCATTTCTGCATGGTAACCTGCCAGAACTACTTATACCAGCATTAACAGGGAGCAAAACTGTCCACAGGGGTTTTGGAGTAAGGCATATGTAGATGTATGGATTTTACAGAGGATCATACTAGAGACATACCACACTCTGGAAAAAGCCATGGGTGTGTAGAATCCCAGAAAAATAAGGCTGGAGGGGGCTTCTAGAAGGTTCTTCTGCTTTGACATTTAACTTTCAAATCACACAGTCTCCTGGTTTTGGCTTCCACAAAAGTTACTACAGCTTGTTTACTAAAGTGTGTTTACTCTCTACTTTCAGCAGAAGCTTAACTTTGCCACAGTCACTCACATTAAACCTTCTGGGGAGACAATCATGGTTTGGATCACTACACAAAAGTAATTATGGTCAAGGAAGCCCTTTTGGTCTTCTACAACTCTCTCCTCCCCTCTGTATGCAAGTCAGGGGCATCATGACTGCTTCAAAGCAGGAGTTCCTCGTTTGGAGGAGATAACACATTTGGGTCCTCCTGAAATACCAAAGGAGCAGCACTAAATCCTGACTGTTAGCTCAGAAACTACCTAGTGCTTCTAACTCAGTGACATTTAGTGGACAACCAGGCTGGTCTCAGCTCATGAACACCACCCCAGTTAGCAGGCCCTGCTCATACCAGCACTCCAAGGCTTGGCATGAGGGATCTCAGGGAACTGGGAGCTCCATGTCTGATGCCCCTGCTGACCTGGGTGCCAGGCACTTGGGAACGTTCCCCAGATAACAAGCAGCATCTTGAAGCTCTTAACACTGACCCAGCTAATGCCAGCCTTTCCTGGCAACTTAGTAATACTTCAATAACTAATTACTAATAACAAGGGGGTGAAAGAGGGGGCTTGTTTTATTCTGAAGTACAGTTACCCGAGGATTTGTAGAGAAATCCAGGAACTGCAAGTGAAAACTGAGGAAACTCTCTTTGCTCATTGTGGGGCTGTTTCCAAGACTGCCTTTTCCAACCATGTGATCACACCCTACAATGGACATTTTGGATGTGCAAAACAGTAGTGATATTGTTATGCCTCCACGAAAGCTGGCTGCATCTGTTCAGCCACTCGTTTTCATCCTTTTCTGCGAAAAAACAGATGAGCTATGGATAAAGACAGGGATTTGATTCCTAAAGATTGCTTCATTTTGGCACTCCTGCATTCAAGAAGAGGGAATATCTAAGGAACTAAAGGCTGGTCATCCTGACCTTGAGCTCTGGGAAGATGATGGAGCACATAATCCTGGGAGCCATTTCTAAATATATGAAGGATAAGAAGGTGATTGGGAGCAGACAAAAACTAATGGAGGAAAAATCCCATTACCCAGCCTGATAGTCTCCTGGGACAAGGGGGACTTGCTGGGTCAAGGGAGAGCAACAAACATTGTTTATGTTGACTTTAGCAAGGCTTTTGACACTGTCTTTCAAAAACCTCAGAAACAAACAAAGGAAGAACAGCCCAGAAAAGTGGACAGTGGAGCAGACTGACAACCAGTCGAACCACCGTGCTCCAAGTCCAGCTGGAGGCCAGTCACTGAGGCCTTACCCCAGGGGTCAATCCTGCTCAATGTCTTTATTTAATGAGCTGGATGACAGGGCAGAGAGCTGGGACTGTTCACCCAGGAGAAGAGAATACTCAAGGGGATCTTATCGATGTGTATTAATACCTAATGGGAGAGAACAGAGAAAGTGCAGCCAGACTCTTCTGAGTGGTATCCATTGAAAGGACAACATGCAACACGCACAATTTTAAACACAGAAATTACATTTAAATATAGGAATGCTTTTTCACTGTGAGAGTGGTCAAACAACAGAGCAGACTGCTGAGAGTGGCTGTGGCTATGCCCACTCCATCCTCAGAGTTAACTCAGGAGCCAACTGGACTCGGTCCTAAGCATTCTGCTCTAGCTGATCTGGCCTTGAGCAGAGGGTTAGGGACCAGATCATCTCCAGAGATAACAACCTCAACAAATCTGTGATTCTCCTGTCTTTTAACTTTGCGTTCACTCAGTGGCTGTAATCTTTCCTCTGTTCTTCACAGAACAGAGCTATCTGAGTGGTGTTCAGCCAACAACAACAGCCACAGCAACTTCCCTCTAGAAACTTTGTAGCATCTCTTCCTCTTCTTCCTCAGAAGGAATCTTGTAACAATGCTGAGGCCAGGGAGTGGCTTTTTATCATTTGGGAAGTAAAGGGTGAGTTCATTAGTGTTGGGTAGTTTTTTGCTTAAACAGGAAAGCTCTGCAGAGTTTCCTGCTGCTGGTCACGCTCTGAAACATCCAATAATTTAACAGTTTCCTTCACTTTCCAGTATGTTAACATAACACCGGAGAGCCTTACAGGTCTCATCTATACTTTACATTTCACCTATGTGTTTATCCCCTCTGGCTTATTAAAAACAGGGTCATTCTTCTCACGTGGAATATATTCAAGAGTGTGAAAATCATCCAGTGTACTCTAGTGAGCTAGCTTATTTCAGCACAGACTTCTGTCTTTAAGGAGGAAATGGAAGTACTTGTCCTCCAAAGGATGGGGAGTGTTCAGTCACAATTAATTGTTACTTCTTCCAAATCATAACAGACCAAAACTATTTGCTTTTCCAAATCCAATCCACAGAATTTTGGACCTTAATTTTCTTTTTGCTAAACAGACGCGGTTTACTAAAAATAAATGAAATGAGAACAATGTGAACAAATGTAGGACTTACGTATGATCCATAATTCACTGCCAGGGTCTGCAAAGCCCATGGAAGGCCCAGGCCAATTAAAATATCGAAAACATTGCTTCCGATGGAGTTGGACACAGCCATATCCCCCATACCTGCAGGAGTGGAAACCACATACAGTCAGACATGTCTCAGAACAGTCTTGCAACTTTTAACCTTTTAAACTTGTTTCACACTGCCATTAAGAACCTGCTAGCTGCTTTAAAATAGCAATACAACTTGTATCCTTCTTTGTTCTTGTTTTAAATTTCAGGCTCAGGAAAAGGGCTCTGTGTATTTTCACATGCAGGAGCCATCTGTGCTACCCAAAGAGAAAGACTACATAAGGAAACACTTCCACAGCAGTATGACATCCCTGTGATGAACCTACCTTGCCTTGCTACGATAAGGCTTGCCATGCAGTCTGGCACACTGGTTCCAGCTGCCAAGAACGTGATGCCCATGATCACATCTGGAATTCCCAGTGTATACCCAATGATTGTCACCTAAGGAGAAGAAATAAACTGTCAAGCAGTTTACAAGAACTGGCATCCAAGAGCAGCTTGGCCCAAATCTGCAATATGCTGTGAGACAAGAGTGTATCTCTCAGTAAAAACTGACACTTCCTCTAAAGAGAAGCAGTGACAGGGTTTTCAGGTATATCATATGCACTCACCTGCTATGTACCCTCTTCGGTTAGTTGCTTCATACATTTCACCCACAGTTTCCCTGACTAACCTGGAAAAGAGACTACATGGTGGCCCACTACCCTGTGTAACCATCTGCTGATCTTGGCTGAAGTTTGCAGACATTATTATTTACAAATACTAGCTAAGCAGACAGTAAAACTGCCCTGTGGTTCATTATACTATGAAAATGCTATATGCAGTGACTGCAAACAATTCCTATTAGCAGAGAGAAGATACCTTTCATTTCTTCTTCCCTTTGCTATGCAGCCTATGATAAATTAGCATTCTTCAAATTGATTAATATTTTTAAATTTTGGGTGCCTCTGTCTAATGACACCCATTTTCTAATTTCCAGATTTCATCACTTTTTTCAACTCCCTACAGCAGACTCCAAGCAATGTGAACCGTAAGTCAGAAGCAGCACAGTGACTCTGTATTTTCTTCTCTGAGTGGAGACAGGTTCAGCAGAAATGGATGCAAACATAAGCTTTCTCATATGAAAACTCAGGTGTGTAGAACTTCCTGTACATTCCTCTAGGCTGACAAAATCCATTACTGTTTCTTCTCCCAGACAGTGGTCTCTGGTTTAGTTGATACGTACCATCCACACCATCATGTAGGAAAAAGCTGCAATCCAGAGGGTAGAAGAAGCAAAGGTAACCATGAACCATTTTTCCAAGTGGGGTTTGTTACAGTTGGGCACTGTGAAGTACAGGACAAAACTCAAAGGCCATGTGAAGACCCACTTCAATATTTCTATCTTTCCGCCTGTAGAACAACAACAACAACAACAAAAGGAAACAATCACAATTCTAGTCTGCTGTATTCCAGGATGTTATTATTTTGTTAATCTGTCCAAGAAGATGCCAGGGACCCCTCAGCCTAACTGCTAAGCAAACAGACAATGACAAACCATCCCTCCTTCAGAAGACCACGGTGTGATGGCAGATGGAGGGCATAGAGAGGCACAGGAGTGTGAAGTGACTGCCTGAGAGTTTAAGCAGTGGATCAGAGCACATGTGCTCCCTCCTTGGGAGGAAGCAAAGGGGCTGGCACTACACCGTCCCACTGAGGGAGGAGCCCATCTCCCTTCCCAGCAAAGGTAGGTCCTAGCCACAGACACACCTGACCTGCACTCAGGCACCTTGACAGCAGCCCCCCATCCTCAGCTTCCTCCACAGTCAGCAGAGATCCATCTCTCCAGAGGGTGAGCCATGTTTTGGAGGCAGGAACCACTCTGTGGAGACTGCTTCCTCTCCCCTCTGACTGCAGCAGCAGCAGCACAGGGCCAACACAAGAGCTGCACCAGAGGTGTGCCCAACCCCAGGAGCCTGCACCCTGAGAGGTTCCTGCTGCTTCCCAGTTCCTCTTATCTGTTACCTGTGACCAGGACCCTCACTGCAAAGGGCAGGCTGATGGGAGCTCTCTGAGACACGTGTACCTCCACATGCATCTGCAATGCTTTCCGGCAATACCCAAACAAACACAACACAAACCCAGGAGCTTCTTACTGGGAAGGTCAAAAGGTGTGTATGGCCCTTCATGGTCATCGTCGTCATCATCTTCTTCCTCCTCCTCATCGTTTTCATTGTTCTCATTATCCTCATTTTCAGTCTCGGTCTCATTCCCGGCCTCCGCCACATCCTCATCCCGCCGGGTGCCGTTCATTCCCCGTTCTGCTGAGTTGCTGGGGCCTGTTCCATTCTCCACCACGTGCTTGACAGGGATTTTAATTGCCACTTCGGACTCACCATTGGTGTAAGTCCTGCTGTTGATCAGCCTTTGCCTCTGTAAATACAGGCACAAAGTCTTGCTGAAAGATTGGTTTTTTTAAATTTGACTTTTTTAAGAGAAAGGGTGGAACAGAGAAAGAGACATGCAGAATTCTTTTAAAATTTGGTTTGAAAAGCAAAAGGGATGAATTTCCATCAGGTAAAACACGATGCTTGCCTGCAGACCACTACATAAATCTCACATATGTAACTTTTATAAGAGAAGAACCAGTGGCTGTGGAACTGACTCCAGGAGCACTTCAAGACTAGGGACAGACTAAATGCAGACTCAGGGGAGTACCATATTATTAAACAATTGCAAGTGATGTTATTAGATCAATGCAGGGGGCACCCCCTGTGAGCAACAGTTACAGGTAACAAAACCTCATAACAACCTGAAACTTGCTCTGCTAAAATCTCCACAGGGACAGATATAAGGATGATTTAGTAAAGTCAATGTCAGAAGGATAAAATATGGGAGAGCGCTATCAGGGGTCCAGAAGAAATATGAGAATTCCATTTCAACCGAAACACTGCTACAGGAAAAAGCAAAATCAGAAGGAGAAGGGTTGGTGAGGGAAACAAAAGACACACCTCATTGATTAACATGCGGCTGGCCATGGAGAGACGTGTTTTGGGAGGGAAATGGCTGGTTATCATGATCCGGAGCCCAGCCTCGGAAAAGGAAAGCTGGTGTGGGTAGGCAGATAGCAGCTCATCAACCATGATCACTGAGGCTTTACGGTGAAAATTTCCTGCAGCCAGGGAACAAAAAGAAATTGAGGTCTTCCAGCAGTCTCTCCCTCTGGCCTATATGGCTCTCAGAATCATAAACCCATGGGTTCCAGAAGTTCTTTGTAAGAACTATTCCTTCAGCTACCACCACTCAAAATATGCCACATCTGTCCTTAATGTCTGCCTTTTACACATCCTATATTTCTGTCTTTAAATAAACTGCCAGTGTGGTAATGCCACTCATGCTCCTTACAGAGAACTCAGTCTGCTCTGCACAGTTCATCACAGGCCTGGGTTAGGCAGCCCACTGCTTCCATGGCAGCTATTCCACCAAGGCAGAAATGCAGGAAAGCTGCACTAATTCCAGCTGTAACCTGCATTTCCATGAGGATATTATCCTCAACCACCATTAATTAACTGTACACAGGAACAAAGAAGTCATCCCTGCATTCCTGCAAGGTACCAGTGCAAACGAAAGCTGCATCCTGGGCTTGCAGCTCATGGCTGGGAAGTGCCACCAAACCCAGCAGCAAGTGCATGTGCCAGGGTGGCCCATGGTATGGGAGCGAAGGGACAAGGAGAGAGGGACAGATACTTAACTGAGCTCCACCTGGCGCGTGGTGCCCTGCTCATCGCCTCTGGGGTTCATCCTTCCTGTGCCTGGAGGGTACCTCAGGCTATGAATTCTGTGCCAGGACTGGAACTTGGCAGCAGGGAACCCTGTGGCCTTACCTGACATATTTCTGCTCTGGTTTACTAAAATCAGTGCTGAGCACTGGCAAATGTTTTGTGGGATTACTGGTTTTTACCATCACCGTTAGTCTTACAGAACAGTATCTCTCTGGCCTTTGTGTCACTTGTTTTCCTGACTGTTAGATGAATCCACTCTGTGGATTGGAGTAATTAAGTCAGCTCCTCAGCTCCTACTTTTTAAAAAAAAAAGGAAAAATAAAATCAAAATGGCCAGACAGCTTTTGTTTGTGAGTTCTTCCACACTAGCATTTGTTCAATGGCACCTGGGGGAACTGCCCCAAACACAGAAATCTTTCCATTTCCATCTTTTTTATTTCGTTCAGAAAAGGCCTCAGAAAAGCAACAGTGCCTGAAATCCTGAGGGCCCTCTGCTGCAGCGGGTGCTGTTTGTGACCCTGTGCCCCTGGCTGGGACAGACACCAGCAGCACTTGTCTGTCCAGGCTTTCAGGGGCCCACTGTCAAGGAAATACAGTAACAATCCTCAAGGAGATGAAGCAATGCTTTCCTCTTCCTTCCTCAGCCAGTCTGGGTAACAAGTGTCCAAATCAAAAAGTTACCAGCAGCTGAGCAGCTGTCATGCAAAGACACATCTAGGGACATTTAAACCAAATCTCACTATCAGAGCTAATCCTGAGGGCACTGAGTAAAGCTGGATGGGTAAAGCCTGAGTTTACAGTCACCGAGTTTTCCCATTACAGCTTTCCTGGTACAGAGTATCCTGCCAGCACAGATTGCTGTGGAGAATCCCAGGTGACAGAGAACAAAAGTGGCTTCTCCAAATCAGAGTGCACAGCACTCCTAGCAGCCTTCCCTCTGCAACAGGCCTGAACTAATAGCTGGCCTCTGCCAGATCAAAGGGTTTGATTTCATGTTTAGTTGCCTACTGCATATAGACTATGCCTCTCAATGGCCAATTGCAGGAAAAAGACCTATTTTTTTAAATTTACTTTTTTTGTAGACTAGCAAAACAAAAGGGGCAGCCCATCTTAGGCAGAGACCAAGACTGATTTCAACATGATAGAGCTGCTTCTTAGGCTAATCAGTTCCTCAGGGCAAGGGGAGGTGTAATTCCTAAGGACAGGTGCATATAAATGCCAAGCAGTCACTGCACATGTTTGTTGAATATTTCAAAGACAAAAAAACCCCACTTCAAATACAGTTCAGCACATGCTTGCAAATGCAGGTATTGAACTACTGCTGCTGAGTTATGGGATGGGGGAATTTTTTTTTAAGCTGCAGAAACACAATTATTTTTATATGTGATCATGCTGAAGTTAAACAGGAGCATATTTCAGCTGAAGTGAAATACTCTTAAAGATCACTTCTGTGGCAAAGCTGGGCACATTCAAAACAGCATGTGCAGTAAGACAGCACACTACCCAGACCCACACAGAGTCCCAAGCCTGCCCTCTCTAGGGGAAAAGTGCACACTGGTCTAAGCAGGGCCTCTTTCTCTGCTCAGTTGATGTCCCTTTGGAATGGAGTTAAATTTAACTGGAGATGATGTCAATGGGCAATGTCAGCGCAGAGTAACAGGACCTGCAGGAGGACTATCAGTGGCTGTAATGGGCTAAATAATCAGCCCCTGCGCTTGAAGGAGTCCTTACAGCCAAACACTTGCACAGCAGCCAGAATTACCCGGAAGAGGCCAGAGCTGTCTCCACTGGCACAGGCTGTGCTGGCTGGGATCACCACGCTGTGCCCCCACTTGGAAGGGGTGGTTACAAAAGGGCCACCGGCCCACCACTATTTCGTGGCTCACAAGACAGCAGCAGTTCACACAGTGAGACCAGGGACAGGCTTGTAAACACTCAGAATGATGCAAGCGAGAGAGTGACTTACTGGAACAGTTACCTTTCTTTAGTAACACCACTGTGGCATCGCAGTTGCTGTTGTCGTCCATTTCCGTGTTATTTGCTAAACCGTTTACCATATTTGCAGAGTTTTTTGTCTTTCTCTCAAAGCAGTGATGTATGGTTGAGTTGTACCTGCGTAAAAGAAACAAACTCAGGATCTACCTTTACTTCGTGAGTTTTCCTTTCCTAGATTCGTATTCTGTGCAATCCAACTAAGGGAGGGAAGAAAACTCCTCTGGTTTCAAGGAGTATGCCAGAGCATAGTAAATTTTACACCATGCAATCTCCCTGTACCCAGAAGGCTATGAATCTTGAATGACATGTATGCTTATGTATTAGGTGTGATTAATATTCTGTATCATGAGTAATCATTGCTTGTCATCATCCAAGCTTATTTTTTATCACATAATCATACCTGAGTATGTGTTGGTTTACCTGGGATGACCCCCCACAGAAACACAAGGCATTATGCTCAGTTCATCTCTACTTTGGCAGGGAGAGGAATAATCCTTGTTTCTTAGAGTACCCAGGAGCTGACACAAACGTGAGCCAAGGGTCTCACCATGGTGCTCAAAGGCAAGGATAGACCCCTGTAAACAGCTAGCCGAGATACTACCCAGGGCAACAACCTTTCCAGTTAGATCCAAAAAGGTCTGAAACATCTGTGCATGCTACAGCATTGCTTTCAGGGAAAAAAAACAATATTTAGACAGTACAACTGTCTTGCTGGTCAGTTAATTGTTGCAAGGGTGAAGGTACCCACCATGTGAAAGTTTCTAATTATTAGAAGTGAGATGAATTCTGACTCATGTTCCTGTCAGCCCAGTAGAGTATTTACTCATAATTTCAAAACAAATCTCTACTCTCACTTGTTGAGACAAGACCACTGGTGTGCTTGGCAGCTGGTAGGTTTTGTTCAACGTTCCAGTTTAAATCTGGCTTTCCTTTCCACCAGCTTTTGAAAACAAGACAGGAGTAGGGGAACCAAACAGCAGAACAGACTAGTTTTACTAGCAGGAACTTGTGTGAAAGCCATCACACAGGTCATATGCTCAGAAAATCACTGTTAACTGTGCTGTAATTTTATCATTGGTCTCCAGGCAAGCAAAAACTACTGCAGAGCTTCACACCCATAAAAAGCAAACTGCAATCTCACACCTGCTTATTTCCAAGTAGGGATGCTAAAGTGAAGTCAGAAGAGGCCTGCTTTGGTGGGACTTGAAGATGGATCCAGGTCTCTGCTCTGCCACAGAGTTGGGTGTTAGCCTCGGCCTGTTCACACAGGGCAAGATCCGTAAAGCACAGATTCATAGGACAGTTTAGGTTGAAAAAGACCTCCAAGATCAAGTCCAACGTTAATCCAGCAGTGCCAAGCCCACCACTAAGCCATGTCCGTCAGTACCATATCTACATGTCTTTTAAACCCCTTCAGGGATGGTGATTCCACACTAGCATGGGCAGCCTGTTCCTAGATAACCCTTTTTGTGGAGAAATTTTGCCTAACAGCCAACCTCTGGCAGAATTGGAGGCTGCCTCCTCTTTTCTCTGTCGTGAGGGCTGGGTGATGCAAAGGGAGCAGGGAGCCTTAGAATTTAAAAAACCCAAGGGCACATTTGACTTACTTCATTATAATGATGTAGATGACATACATCAGCACTAAGACTAAGGACTCCCACCTAAAAACAAGAGCAACACAAACACATCAGAGCAGGGCATGGCAGTCAGCTGCCTGAGTTCAGCCATTCCCCCACTGTCACACCACAGGGTTGACCCTCCTGGGCCATCTTAACGCTCCTCTACAAAAACGGGATGCACAAAGAAATGGCTCACACATCCATGCCTGATGCCTCCCTTGTTATGTTGACTACTTCTCTGGTTTTACTCGGCCAAATCGGCATGTTAGCGAAGAACAAGTGACAAATAAACAAATCACAACACCCAAGGACCACTGACACTCCTGTAAGGAGGGCTGTGGCCGAGGGAGGGGAGCAGTCCTGCTTGGCCTGCATGGGTAAGGCAGGGTGTGGGGCTCTGTGAGCATGCTAAAGCACACTGACCAGGCAGCCTCAACAAGGGGCAGCTGCTCCTTCACCACTGCTGCTGTTTCATGAGCACTGAGAATGCAGCAGGCAGCAGTTTAAACTGCTGATTAGATACTGACAGTTTTTTTCCTCTGCTGCTTCTGTGTCAAACTAATGAAATTTGCGTGAAAACAAATATGACTTTTAAGGCTTGTTTCTAGGTAATCTTTTTCATTGGCCAAAACACTGTATTCTGCATAGTTCCCTATGGCAAACTGCTAGTCCTGGTAGAAATCACCCATTATTAGACTCTACACACTAAAAATCACAGACCACTTTCTCCTTAAGGATTTTGAGACATTGAACAATTATATCAATATCTCATTCCCTGCTTCTGGTGATTCAACACTCGGTTTTCCCCACTGATGTGTTTTTGTTGAAGAGCGCAGTTAAGCACAATTGGGCCTCGAGTCAATTTTAGTAAAAAAATCTCAAACAAACAAACCACAAAAAACAAACAAAAAAAAACAACAACAAAGAAAACCAAGCCATTGCAAGAGGGGGTGCTTGAAATCCGCCTCTGAAATGCGACACAAACCCCTGTCTAGAGTGAGTGAGGGAAAACACGGAGCCAAGCGGCCTGACGCTCCCTAGTGCTTGTAATCCAAATTACAGCGATTGGGAGCGACACCAAAGCCACCAGCACTGCCACCTCTAGCCCCAAGAGGGATTGGAAACAAAACTTCGAGACCAAAACAACTGGAAGCACACTTCTAAAAGTGTCTGAAGCCCTCCTAGCCTACCACACCTACTGCACCACACTAATTGACATTAATGGGGATATTCATTTTTTTATTATTTTTTTAAAATTGGTCATTCACTCTTTAATACTGCCTTAAGAAATTTCAGTTTTTAAATTATTAAAAATCCAAATATTGGAATACAATTATTTAGGACTGCTTGGGTGGCCTCTTCTGGCACATCCACATCTCTACTGAGCACATTGCCATCACTGGGCTGCCTCAGGGTGGGCAGAGGGCATTGACTGCTGCTGCTGTATCAGGAACAGTCTGAACAACACTCTCCTGGTCTTTCTAGCTCAAAAAATTAGTTTTCTAGCCCATCTTGTGCTGATGTTTCTCACACAGCAGGAAACTGCTGTCCTGCAGAACTTTCTAGCTTCCCCCTTCCCTCCTGAGGAACCCTAATTGTGGCACCTTAGAGTATAACCAGAAAAAATGAAAAGGGATTCACTTACCAGGAAACTCTTTCGTCATAAATAAACTGTGGAGAAAAGGTTTAAAAATATCATGTTATACACAAACCCACAGCTGAAAACAGCTCATCACCTGAGGCAGGAGACAGAATAGAGCAACCCAGGGCTTGGGGCAACAGCACTAAGCTAAGGTGTAGTTTGGCACTGCCCTCCTATCCAGCCTTTGAACTTCTCAACCCTTAGTTTCTCTCACCTAGTCAAGGCAGGCAGGTACTCCTTCCCAAATGCCATGGATTCTGGTGTTAACCAGGGCTACTGCAGCAGTTACAGGGTTGTGGCTGTGAGCCACGAAGGGGCTGCACCCCTCTGATCCACTGGACTGGTCCCACCGGGACACGGCCTCCTCCCCACGTGCTGCTGGGCAGCAGCCAAGGACCGGCCAGCAGATCCAGAGCCATCTCTGCCACTGCTGCTGCCACGTTCTGCTGGCTCAACACCGGGCCCAGGCTTTCCATCAGCTCGGCGTGACCGCCACTCCAGCTGACTACGAAAGTCCCTCTGGCACGCCTGATGACAAGTTGGGCACTTATGGCTTTCCCAACAGTGCTGCTCAGCCCCCTTGGGCAAGAAACGTGCCCATCCTGAGAGAGATGGCCCGGCATCGTGGCGAGAGCTGAAGGAAGGACCAGCTCTGTGGTGAGGGCTGCCAGGGCAGGCGCAGCACTGTGGCACGGGGCACACCCCGGCACCGTGAGGCTGAGCCCTGTGAGGGTGAGCGCCACAGCCCCGCACCAGCAGGTGGCTGCCGCGCTCCGCCAGGCCCGCCCTCCCCACGCCGCCGGTTCTCGCCGGGACGGCTGATGAGCGACCCCGGGGCGGCCCCGGCCCTGTGCCAGGACCGGCCCCTGTGCCGGGACCTCCCCCCAAAGCGCCTGCACCCGGGATACACATCCACGGCAGCGCCCCAGGGAAAGGGAATGAACTCCTGAGAGCAGAGCGAACGCCCCCCCTCGGCCATACAGCCAATAAATAGCAACTCCTGTGTGACAGCCGGCACCAGGCAAGTTACGCTGGTAGTTACTGGAAGAAAACATGACCACAAAACGTTGTAAATTACAGCTCCCAGTCACCGTGATCTAATCAGACAGGGCTTGGTTTTGGTTACAATGTGTTGGTGTGATGGGGCATAAGCATGCGCATCGACCTTTGTGACTAAAAACAGCACCCATCCCACTTTTGCCACTAGTGACTCTGATCATGTCCCTTCAAGTTAAGATACACAGACATCTTTTTCCATTCAAGGGAAATAAGCAGTAAGTTTTGCCAAGCTCTATAAGAAGACAAGGTAACGTTGCAATATTATTATAAGGTTAAAAAAACCCAGGGCTGAATCAAGGTGAAATAAATACAGTAAGTGTGGTTTATCCACTTCTAACCTCTGTGGTTTAGAGTTCACTCACTCTTACCAAATGGCCTGGAGTAGCAAACACAGGTGAGTCTATATTTCTCTGCTATTTCTTAAAACAGTATTGCAATTCCTTTCCTAGTGCAAATGGAAGCAGACAAAGTTACATTGATTTAACCAGCACAGTATCGAGCTTTTTAAAGTTGCTGTATCTCAGCATTGGCAGGAATATATTTATTACCCCTCAGGTGTATTTATGATTAGTAAAGACACCAGTGGAGTGCAACTTATAACACAGCACCACAGGCTGCTGTTTACAACACCACAAGAGCAACTTTCTACAAGCAATATCATTCTTCAAAATTGACGATTCTATTCCAGCTGCAGAGAAGTCCCAATGCGCTGATACTACAAATTATCCCTGCATACAAAGCTCTTAGCCGTTTTTTGAAAGGAACACACAAATCTCAGGAAGAGGGAACCACAGGCAGGTTATGGAGCCTGTGGCTCATCTCCCAGCTGATCCAAGGGGGACTAAAAAGTCAGAATTTGAGTAAAAATGCCCTGCCACCTCAATTTGATTCTGCCTTAAAAGGACAGGAAAGATTATAGCCACTGTGAAGCCAGGAGTTCCCTAGTGGAAAAAGGGGAGGAGAACCTTCTTAAACCGAAGCAGTATTTGACTCTGAAAGGAGAAATCCTCATGTGCCATCAACTGGGGAGCAATATCGCATAAAAAAGGGTTGGTAAATCAGCTGGAGAGAAGTTAAACTTTTAACCACTTGAAATGTTTTCCCTTCCTCCTGTATTTCTCTGTTTTTCCCTAACAGGTGTTAAGGTCATTTGCAATGATTGCTATGGAGTAACACCGAAATACACGGGATATGCTCCATATCTCCCAAGCCAAATTAGCCACGTAGTGCTGTAACATGGGAATATGACTTCTGGCAATGCCTTCAAGCCTCCGCTAATGCCTGGAGTCACACAGTTCTGCTCCCCTCGCTGTGTGAAGTGCCTTGAACTTCACCGCTGATGAGAAGAGCGTGCATACACCCGGAGAGAAGGTAACGCAAAGCTTAGGGAAAAAATAACCCTATCCTGATATTATGGGGTACATCCCAAAAGAAAATGACTCCTACAATTCTGTAATTATGAATAATAGCTTATGCAGCAATAATGTAACAGAAAAAAGTCTTAAAGATAACAGAGATGTCTATTCCATGGGCCATACAAGTTTCTCATGACACAGAGTATGTAACTAGGAATTTCAAGAGTGCACTGGACACAATACAATAGAGAATGGTTCTCCACATGTTGAAGCAGCTGACAACCATGGGGATGAACCAGCCATGAAGAAAAGCCTGCCTTGCTTAAAGAATTTAAAATTGATGACAGAGTCAACAGATTTTCAACTTGTTTGCTACCATGCAATAAATGAAATGCCCAACCTAAGCACCAGGGGGCTAAATGCCAGGCAGCTGCCCACATCTGTGCTTCCTGTGAAGAAAACTAAAAGAATGCCTGCCGGATGTCTTTAAGCTTGTGCAGTGGAATTCACTACAATTAGTATGTGTGGCCGTGTTTGTTGCTTAGCAACACTTTTTGGTATGAGGTCACTGTCAGGCTCTCAAAGCAAAAACAAACAAAAAGTTTTTTGCTTTGCAGCTCACTGCTAGTAATTCTGTAGAAAAGTTACTTTTCACCAGGTGCAAAAAAGGCTGCAGTATGGGGAATAAAACTACACATGGGTTGAGGCAGACCCTCTGTTTGTGACGAGGCCTTTGCACCTCCAGAGCCTGTCTGACACACAGGCGTGTATGGGAGGAAGCAAACTGAAACCCATTGTTGAAACACACTAATCAAAGTAACCCAAACTGAGAAATGAAAGACCACCTTCAGACTCCAAAGTCCCCCTCTTGCTTATAGATCGAAGCTAACCTCACCTCACGAAATCACTCTTGCTTTCTTAGGGAATCTTAGGGTACTAGACTAGGCTGGGGGAAAAATGAAAAGCAACTGTTACTGGGAAACTAAATTTTTACATTTCCTCACATTGTTTGGTATTGATTGCAAAGATACTGCTAAACTAAAGTATTGCTAAGGACAGCAGTGTCCTTATCTAAAATTTGTGCTAACACTTTTTCACTGTGTAGCCCAGTTCTGAGGCATTTGGAACATTTACTGAACCTGATGAACACTGGAATATGCACAGCACTAAGAACTGCTGCAACTGTGGCCTTTGTTAAAGGACTTGCTGCCAGCATGCACTGAACAAACCTGCCCCAGTTATGTATGGAAAAACTAGCATTTTGTAGTTGTTCAGGATCTCTTTCCACTGGGTACAAATGCTGCCTCCTTACAGATTAGTGCACATTTTTTAGGAAACTACAAAGGTTGTTGCCAGAGATCACTGAACCATCCACTGCAGTGGGTCTCAGCACACAGTTTTAGCTCTGCAGCCTGTGTCTGTACCGGGCTGCTGCAGCCCACACCAACTATGGCTCCGGACACTCGATGTCCTACCCTTGGGCCAAGCTTTCCTACAGAACCACAGAGATTACAAGCAGTTTTCCACAAGCACAAACCCATGTGACTGCTGGAGCTAGGATTTTAGCTACAAGCCTATGATTCCATAGCAGGTTCCCTTTACAGTGGCAGTAGACATGGGCTCCCACAGAAGAATAACCTTCAAAAGCTTACCACAATGAGTGCAACAACAGACAGGGTGTAGTAGATTGAATCTCTCAGGAGACTCCACGATGACAGCGCAACAACCTGTGAAAACAGGCAAAGAGAGGATGTCAGCCAGACTCTCACCAGCATGACTGCCAAGACAGCAGTGTGTGCCACGGTTCAGCCTGACCCTCGGTGTGACCTGGACCCCAGCAGGAGACCCAGGACAGGCAACACCTTCTGGGGCTCCTGGAAAAGCTGTGAGGGACACGAGCATGGCCAAATCTGAAGCTCCTGCAAATTCTGCTATCCTCCAGGTCAGGCTGTGTGTTCCCAGGGCAGCCTGCCTCCAAGGAGTCTACCAGGGCTGCTGCTGCTGCCAGGGCAGCAGGAAAGGGCTCAGCTTTACCAGCACAAACACATGGATCGGTATCACTACAGCTCTGGGCGCGCCTCCACAGGTTTTGCGACAAACACTCACGTTAACACTCCAGCAAAGTGTTACAAACAAAAACGAGTAATTTATATCCAGTGGAGAATAAAATGGCATTGCTATGCAGTTCATGTCACTTGATGCCTTTGAAAGCCACAGAAATGAAGAGGAATCGTCACTGCAGGCTGAACAAGCTCACAATTCAGAACTTAGAAGAAAAAATACCAGTGAGTAAGTTAGTCTTTAACTTCATAAATAGTATTCAATAGGGCAGATTAAAGCAGTTATGTGGTGGTAACATCTTCAGTATGAGTCTATCTTTTGAATTTAGGAAGTCCCCTCATGCAGAAGCTTCTCCTCAAATCTGTATTTCCAATTTCTGGAGTGCATTTCAAACGCTGTGTGTCACATACTTCACAGGTGTAAAGCTGAAGGAGGCAGATGGGAGATGCTTCATTTACACTGATTTGGATCGGAACACATAAATGAATTTTCTGACCATATCCTCCAGTCATGCTTGTGCATGAATTCAAATGAGCAGAAATTTTCATTTCTATGATAGCTGAAGAAACGTTCTATTTCAGAGAGTTAGCAAAACCAGTTTCCAAAATTTCTCTTTGTATTAACTCTTACAATATTGGAATTTTCCAAAAGTGCTAGCAAAACAAATGCTGTAAAAAGATACTGACCATTATACTTCAAAAATCTCTGTAGCCTCTTAATACTGTGGCTTTTTTATGTGGATGTAATTTCTGCCCAGTGTAAAGTCTCTTTATGCGACCACTGACATGTTAGAAACTCCAACCTGAAATAAAAAGCAGGTCTTTAAAGCCCTTGAGTCAGATGAGATTTATACCAGCTGACAATACATTTCATGGCACACAGAGATAGATGAATGGAGACGCCTTCTGATGAAAATTTCCAAATGTAGAAACATGGAGATGGGTTCATAATTCCATTCAGAGATCCTTAATTAAATCTCACATTTATAGGCAGTGTGCCCCTTCATTCTGATTGAGCAATTTTTGTGAGAGAGTTCATAAAGTACTTTGACATTTTTCCACTCAGTTTTCAGGATGCTGCTTAAGGTGTTCTGCACTTTGCTCAGCATGGATGCTGGTGGGGATTTTATAGCTGTGAACTTCAGCTCTGCATACAGAAGTCACATTCCAAAACAAAGAACAACCCCCACAGGAACAGGGGTGTCACTGTGGAGCACAGCACACCTGTCACAGCAAGGTGTCTGGCACTGGGGGGAAAGGTAGTATCTCTCCTGTTCTTTGATATTCCACAATAATCTTGAAGGCAGCCTGCAATATTTTTCCAAGGAATTTTCCTCAGACACCTGAATGAGCACATTAAGATTCAGATGCTGAAATACAGCTCTCTAGAAGGCACCTGGTGCATAAAACTGATAGACCAAGATACTGTGGGAATCACAAGGACTCTTGTGCTGATTTCAGGTCAGATTGAAGGGAACGTGCTCATGCCTGGCACCTGTACAGGCTGCTGCAGTTCACAGACACCCGAGTAGGTCTCCCTGATGTGGGGCAATTAAATCTAAGATGTCCTCATGGCCCAAGCCACTTAGCTGAAGTTTTCAAACTATTTGATCCAAGTGGAATAGGGAAGCCATGCACATAAGGTAACCCTGCACCGAGGGGGAAAGGAGCTCATTAGCACTGAGGGCAATGGCAGCTCTCAGAATTGTGGTAAGAATCGTGTCTCGAGGTAGAACTGGCAAGGCCCTGAAGTTGTGCTGTACACTCTTGCAGCCACCAAAGACTCCACACAAATTTTAACACACTGGAAACAATTTAAATTACAGATTAGCAAGGCAGAAAAGAAATCACGGAAGCAACCAGCTGGGGTAAAAACACGATAAAATTTCAGTTCTAAATCAGCAATACTGTAATACTGTAAACCCAACATTGAGCTGGTCCTCTGGGAGCTGAGCATAATGAGGCAGCTGTAAAACCACTGACTGTCAGTCAGGTGATGTCTCCTCTGCTTGAAGAAAGTACCTGGAATTCAAACCCCAGACAAGTGCCCATCAGCTGCCTCTTGACCACTCAGTGGGGACTGAATCCAGGTGACTGAATCCCCTGAGCTGAAAGGAAGAGCTCTGAAGTCCAGGCTTAAATGAGAGCATACCCTCAACAAGTCCACGAGACTGACAGTGCCTGCTCCCATGCACACCACAGTATCACTCGTGGGGTTAAAATGACCCATGTCAGATACGAGGTTTCTCATTGGTAAACTTTCACTCTGCAGCCTCTTACATGCAACATTTACCACTCAGAACGCTTATTTACTTTTTTAAATGGCTAGAGAGCAGAAAAATCAAGATTTTATCAGTTCTAGCTTGAGTTCTGCCGTTTGCAACTCCTGGAGCTGTGACCTCACACAGCACATATGATCTCCTCCACCTAGCACACACATGGAGTTCAGCCACCAGAGAGGAAACCCCCAAAAATCAGACACTGGCACCTGCTGCCCTTAGCACTGAAGTGCAATACACTCAGTAGCAATATACACCATGCCTCATCCTATACTTCTAGCCTATCCTAGGGCTTCACCATTTATCCCCTGTAATACTGACCCCTCTCTCCTCCTGCTCTTCCAAATTACTTCTCTCACCTTAGCAGTGTGGCAGCCCTTCTCCCATCCAGGAGATACTCCTTACAGAGGTCATCCAGCTGGCTGTTTTCCAGCCTGCTCTGCCCACAACGGCGATGGGCCCCAGACAAAGCACATGTCACAGAACAGCACTGCTGCTCCCTGGGCCAGCACGTTTGGGCTCCTGCTGCAGAGTCCAGAGAGGTATGCACTCCTGGGTATTCTCTCTGCTCAACTTAGAGGAGAAGCATGTTGAACATTACCTCATCACCTCCATGTTCTTCAGGGATCTTTTTCACTTTGAATTGTTTCAGGGGGTTTCCTCATCTCACGGCCCATTCTTTGCTTTACATTCTCAGGCTCTGATCAGCTATAAACACTGCTGGGAAATGCTAGGCTTTGGAAGCAATCTCCCTAATCTTGTTTCTCTGTTACCCTCTGGCACAGAAGGTCTAGATTTTTAGGTATTAAGAGCTAATAACTTAATTGGTTAATGTGGAGAGCCAGGAATGCTTGGGCTACGGTGTCAAAAGATTAAAGGCAATCCCTGCAGCCATTAGCTTTAAGAGTCTATGGAGGTCAACAAAGATGTGCCAGCAGTGAATCCACCACTGTCCAAAGGCATCCAGAAGCAGAAAATCTGTGTCAGACTTCATGCTCCTCTTTGACGTGGACTGCACAGAAGTGATTCAGGAAGCTCTTCCCTGCCCTAGCAGAGGCTTTCGAATGCTGACTGTGCTGACTGACAAAACTCCTGCTCACTGCAACCCCTTGCAAGCCCCTGAGTCACAACAACCAGCTGTCAGGGGCAGTGTCAGCCCCTTCCATCAGCTGCAGTGAGACACGCAGCAGGAATCTCCTCGCACACTGCCCTGGTTTGCAGGAGCTACCCTGGAGCTGAGGGGGAGCTCTTACAGCCTGCTGGGGTCCCCTCCAGAAGGGGTTGTGCTCCTGACACTATTGTTCAGCAACTCCTTGACACAACTTCAAATCAACTCCATGATAACACAACAGGATCTCATGCCAAAGCAAGATAAATGACTAACTACTGGCCACTGTTACAGGAAGGAGTGAACTCGGGTGGAGATCAGGGACAGATTTTCAGGGAATCGGACTGGCCGTAGTTTAGAGTTAATACAAGTCTTATGCTTTTGGAATTATACAAAAATAAAATGGGCTCTACCTCACGTACCAGCTCTCATCCCTGATGAGGTCAGGAACATAAAAAACAGCAGCACTATATACTTCCTTGTGGTTTGCAGAGTTCAGTCCCCAGCAAAGCCCTGGTTTTGCCTCACAGCAACCAAACCCAAGCACTGCTGCAACCCACTGAAGAATCACAGAATTGTTTAGGTAGCAAAAGCCCTCTGAGATCATCGAGTCCAACCATCCCCCCAGCACTGCCAAGGTCACCACTAACCCATGTCCCCTGCTGGGCTCACACTGCCTACCATCTCTCCAGAGGGTCCTGAGTTTCGAGACATTCTTACCTACGGTCCACTGTGAAATCTTCACCTATTGATAGCATTATTGTTGGCATTAACTGCGTTGGTAATAACAGTGATGTTAGCTGAGGTTTAATTTTACTTGCTCTGCATGAATATAAGTGGCAGATGTCTTAGCAATAAACATGATTATTGGCTCTTAATGACCTTATGCAAATCCAACCAATCATCCTGAAGTCACAGCTGCTCAGCCAAGCCAAGCAGAAAATTAAAATATCCTCCATGAGACAACCAAGACACTTTCTCCACCAGCTATCCAAGAGAGAGGGAAATTACTTGAGTAGAGTAAGCAAAACCTGCCTACAAGGATGGACCCTAGTATGCCAGACATTGCTGGTAAAGATAGAGCTGTACTGTATTTGCAAAATTAAAGTTACAAGCACTTTGTTATCTGTGTCAGTGCTAGAAAGAAGTAAGAAGAAAAATTTTACCTGAGCATAGTGAAGTAGATTAAGAGGTTCCACTGTCTTTTATTTAGTTGAATCCAGCCTAAGGTTCATTCAAATCTGAAGGTACAGTAATTCAGGATACATATGTAAATGAGATAGGAAAAAAGGGATTCTTGCAATTCCTACAAATGGTGGCACTTAAAAGTCACAGAACTTTTTTATTTTGGAAACACAAACCTCTGGGGCAGTTCCTTGAAGCCCTTCCACTGTTACAAAGACTGACCAGCAGCCAGCCAGGCTGCTGGTCACCACAGAGATGATGTCCCTCAGACAGACAGAGCTCTGGCACCACCCTGGGAACGCACATCTCAGGAGGTGAACGCTGACGGTGCCCAGCCTCTCCCAGCAGATAAGTCACTGAGCTTCCTCTGGTGGAAGCACAGAACCATGATACCCCCTGGCTCACTCCTCGTCCTACTCCTCAGGCCCTGTGTGTGTCTGCGTGCCTGTGTGCGTGCAGCTGACGAGCTGGCCATGGCAGTCTCTGTGCCTTTGGACACTGCTGCAGGACCAGAGTCAGTGGCTGACACCAGGCTCAGCTCACGCATCCAGGGACAGCTCATGAGCGGGCTCAGAGCCAGCTGGATCGCCGGGCTGGTGGCCACAGCAGGCTGTTCCGGGCAGCCCACACCTCAAGGGACTGATCTCTGAGGATTTCTCTGTTTCCCTTGCCAGAGGCATGGGCTCTGCTTTTAAACTTTACCATTGATTATTTTAAGAATTCCTTGCTTGGCTCAGTAATTCTAAGGATCCTGCCACCTGCCTGCTCATTCTCACTAGTCATGATATCAATCAATGAAGTATCACATATTAACGTGAGAATGTGACAGTGCCTCACTTGTATTCATGTCCGTATTACATTAGGCTGTAGATCCTGATTGTAAGCAAGAAGCCACTGCAGAGCCTCAGCACCCTTCCTGGGAGACATATCCATATCTATTACACTAAAGAACAGAGGTAGCCTGGAAGGTGAGGGGTTCACTTGGGACTGGAGCAATGCAGCTCCTGTCCTTCTCCTGGTCCTGTGGCCCAAGTTCAGGTGAGTTCATGAAGCACTCTTCCTTCCTCAGACAGGAGACAAGATTTTTCTTTTTTTTTTTTCCAGCAGCAGTACTGGATAATAAATGTATGTGGGACTGCAAGGGGCTTAAATCCTTTGGAAAGGGGGACCCACAGACACACAGTGACTGAGATGTACTGCATTCATCCGTAGCCACTGATGAATGTAGCCACCAGTAGCCATCATTCAGTCATAGTCACTTTGTTCACATGCAACTCCATTCTGACAGTTTTTCTCTCTGTTTAGCCTTTTTTGCCCTCATGTTAATCTACTAACAGCACCCACTTGGTTTGTTTGCTGCTGCAAACCACTCCTTAGCCTGCCCAATAGCACTTGAAGGCCTCATTTCACCAGCACTATTCCCACAGCAAACCACGGGGTTGTGCATGAGCTAAGAGCCACGGGCTAGAAATCCCACATACAGGACGTGGCATGGTTCAGAGGGTGGTGGGTTCCTGGTGCCACTCTGACACATCTGTAAATTGGACACAGAATCCACCAAGCAGGATCTCAGAGGCTGCCCATTGGTCCCCAAACACTGGAACTCCCAGCCCTCACCAGTGGGATGTCTTTCCTGGTGTCTTAATCGCAGCCTCCATCTCTGGCTCAAGTCTGCCACAAGACTTCTGGCCACATCCTTCTACAATGGTGGCCTTTTGAGGACACTGTTCCAATGCCTCTCACACCTTCTCTGAGTTCATTTCACCTCAACCAAATCTCCCTCTCTTGCCTTGTAAGAGTCCCCCGTGTGGGAGTCACAGTCCCCTGTCACCCTGCCGGGAGGGATGGCACTGTCCCTGCCCACGCCAGAGGGAGTGCTCCCCATCCCGGGCAGTTGCAGCATCTGGCAGTGCTCAGCCACCAGGAAAAACAGTGGAGGGCAGGTGGAAGGGGATGGATGCCTGTGATCCAGAGGCTGCAGGCTTTGTGTTGTTGGAAAGGGCATGACCAAACAGAAGGTGGGAAACAGCATGTTTAATATTCAGCACACACTTTCAGTCGCCTTTAAGTGCATCAGTCCTGCTGCATTTGTAATGAAGATAAGGCAGGAAGGAATTACTTAAGATAATTACTGCCATCTTCTAGCAGTGTGTAGGAAGAGAGGAACGGCCTGGCCATCAGGACCTGCACGGTAATTTTCACAAAACCTGCCTTGTTTTAGGCACTGTTACATCCTTCCTGCAATGAGCCAATCAGTCCATCACCAGCTAATAATCATTAGTTGCAAATCCAATACAGCAGAAACCCCAGGCTATACTTTTCTCCCTTACTGCTCCTCCACTGATCACCCACTAGACTTCAACATGAACTTGTGAGTCAATCACACTCATGTCCACTTTACAGTTCCTGGAGGGAACAGAAGCATTGCTGAGAGCAAGGTCTAAACACCTCTGGATGCCTGAGGAGTTGGGGTCAGAGAGCTGCAGAGGCCCAAGAAACTGCAGCAATGGCAGAGCTCTTCATGCCGGAGGAGCTGCCTCCTTCTCCCTCTGGGACAGCCCCACAGCCAGGCTGGCTGCCCCTCTGCCAGTAGAACACATGAGGGGCCATCCCACAGCACAGCAGGAGTCCCAATCCCACATCCCCTCCTGGCACACTGAACCACTGCCACAGCAGACAGTTTAGACAGATTTCTGCATGGAAAGCCCTCCAGGAAAGCTGGTAGGCAGCCAGAGGCCCCTGTGCTGGACTGACAGCACAGCAGGACATCCTGGACCAAGGCTAGGGAGCAGCCAAAAACACTCCTCCCTCTAATACCCCACCGTAACACCCCAATATCCCAGGACACAAGGAGTATCCAGCTGAGTCGCCTGACCATAATCTTGGGCAAAGACCCCAGTGTCCCGTGATGCAGCATTCAGGCCTGCTCGGGGCTTTGACCAATACAACACCACTCCCAACTTCAGCAAAATACCAAACGAACTCAGGCCAGACCAAAACAAAATCCAGGCCTTAAAATACACGTCTCTGTCAGACAGTCAAAGCAGCAGTGATCTAACGGACTCACTGTGAGGAAAGCTTCCTTCCAATTATCAGCCCCCTAATTTTACCTCTGGTTCACCATTTTCTGCAGAGTTCACAGCTGTCACTCCGGCTCTCAGTTTGTACATTGCACACCAGCTCCATTTATTCTCATTATTTCTCCAAGAATATTTGCTTTTTTAAGTAGCTCTAGATATCTTCATCACTGAGGCAGCAATCTGTCTCTGTGACATTCTCAGAATGGAAAGAGTGGACACCCTCCAAATCTCAGGACAAAGCTAAAAATATTTCCCTGCTCAACTGGTACTTGTAATCATCCATGAGTTACTGGGACCAGCATATCTCTTTAGCTCAGATTCCTGCAGAGCCGAGGCAGCAGAACCCCGAGACCTGTGTTTTGCAGATGTCTGCTGGACTGCAGGATCTGCAGCAGAATTCAAGGATAGTGGCAGGCAGGCCAGTGTGCACAGGTTAAATATGTCCCAGTCTCTTCAGACTGGCCAGTCCCTGCCAGAAATAAACCCCAGATTTTGTAATTTCCTTTGCTTTCATGCTACAAATGACTTTAAAAGTCCTACCAATGGTACATCCACAGTATTGATCTGTGTGTGAATTTTGAGAGAGAAAACTCAACCTCAAATGGTGACAGTGTTTCATGGCAATTAGGAACTAGAGTGTTTTGATGCTGATATGAATCCATTTTCAACTCTTCTGATTTTCTTCCCTATTTGTATCCCACTATTGAATGCAACTCTGCAAAAAGGGTATTGAAATGCTAATATAAAAAAATCACAGCAGCTTCTATGATGGCCAGACCAGTCCTGCACCTTCATGTTATGCATTCATCAGCCACTGGCACTGAACTGGCACCAATTTCATGCATGCTGTTAGTCCAGTTCTGGGAAAGAAAATTACTTCAGGAATGACAAAATGCTTGCCAAGCTCATCAGAGCTTTCCCAAAGGAGACCCAAAGGGTTATGGTTTAACAGGAATCTCCAACAGAGCTTATTCACCACACACAGGTCGATGCTATGGATCAGCAGCACCATGGAGACAAGGCATGGCACTGACAAAGGGGACGGACACCTTTCCTATTACCAAACACACTGCCTGGTGAAAGCAAACCATGTTGGCTCACACAGTGGCTACAAATTTGCTGTAAATCCAGAAGCCCCTAATTCCAAAGCTAACACCACTCGTGTCAGAGGAAGTCAGAAAGGATCTAATTTGCATTATCACTCAGAGTCGTTCTGTCGCCTGTCTGTGCCAAACATCCCAGCGGGAAAACCCCAGGGAAAGGGAGCATTTCCACTGCCTACATAGATATGGCTCTGATAGCACACAAAGGGTGGTCCAAGGAGCCCACCCACCGCCTGCCTAGACAGCAGCAGGGAAGGAGCCACAGCAGCAGGTAACTCCTGCTGCTGGCCTGGTGGCTGGGAGGCCCCTGTTTGTTCTGACAGGACTTACAGAAAGGCTGCAGCCTCTCAGTGTTGAAGACCCTTGGGCAACACCTCTGAATTAATGATGCCTCTCTATTCTGAAACTCCACTGACATCTTTCAGCCCTGGCTGCACCTTTTACTGACCACCTGACATTCCACAGGACAGCAGGAAGGACACTGCCAGCATCCTCCCTCTGCTTTGCCCATACCTGGGTTTCACACATCACAGCCATACCAGCAGCTCTGTGCGCCCAAGGACCACTGCCTTGGCTTCTGGGACTAGTTCTGTCTTATTAGTCTGTCCCTTGTCTGCAACTCACCCATCAGTGAAAGAGCAGGCCCACAGTCACTATAAAATGGTGCCAGCACCAAACCCCATAGTGCCTTGGGCTACGAGGGCAGTGTACAGTCCCAACAGCTGGCATTAAGTTCTCCTTAACTACTTCTCCAGAGTTTTACATGTTTTCCACTGATGGTCACAGATCAATGAAGAAATAGCAACAGCATTTTGACTCTCCCCTCCTAAAACTCCTCCACAGCCCAGGAGAAGAAAATAAAAAAGTGCATGAATGCAATCATTCAGTTAAAGATCAGTAACGACTGCCTGAGTTGTGAGTGAAATTAAAGCTTAAAAGATTAAGATGCATGCAAGCTGGCTGTGTGGCAGAAGTGGGGTAAAAGAGATTACAGAAGTCCTAGGCTCTTCACTAAGCAATGTTCGACCAGGCTATTAAACTCTGTTTAGTTTCCTTGTCACTGTGTAACACCTATTTCTCAAGCGTGCGTTCCCACTGACATAACCCCTAGCGCAGGGCAGCAGATGATTCCGAGAGGCGCCTCAGCTGGCACAAGGGTTCCCTGACCTGAACAGAGGAGAACCTTCTGAATTTAGTTTATTTCCTCAGGTAAAAGAATCCCACTGAAGCAGAAGGAGGCAGATCAGAAAGTCTGGATAGTCCTTTTTCACTCAGTATACTGAGGAATGATGCTTTGCCACCTACTAGACCCTTTGACAGAACAAATAACTGGAAGAACATCTGTAGCACAATCCAGCATTCTTGGTCCCCTGCTCTACTCAGAGCAGCCTGTATTTTTCTGTGAAAAGGTAAAACAGAGAAAGCTGAACTCAACTGAAAAACGTAGCAGTTAAATACTAACTAACAGACCAAGCCATGCAGATTCAAAATTACAGTTTAATGCTGGACTTCAACGACTTGCAACTTATGGTTACGTTGCTCTCCCTTAAGCACTTCTCACCCTCCATCCTCCTCTGCAACACGGCAAAGGGTGGTAGGTCAGTGCTGGGTAGGTCAGTGCAGACGAAGACAGGATAGCATGCAGGGCAGAGCAGCAGAGCTGCAAAACTGAGACAAATCTGGATGGGGAAATGTCCAAAACCAAACAAGCTCTGCTTGTGTTGGCTTGAATGACAGCCAAATTAAGCAAGGACTGCTTCCGACAATCCCACGTCCTTGCCACCAAGGATGGTGAGAGGGCAGTGTAAGGAGGGGAGAATTTGGGAAGCACAAACATGAGCGTGCAAGAAGACAGGACAGAGTGACTGAGGTTTGGGGGGACCCCAGGCTGAGGTCGAGCTCCACACACACAGCTGGTCTGCAAGCACAGAGAAAACCTGATACAATCCATGCCAACACAGATGGCAGTGTCCATGCCGGCATCTCTCCCTGCTGTCCCATATGTGTCCCCGAGAACGCTGCTGAACTTGTGTCTGAAGCACCTGCTACCATTTCAACTCACAGCATTCTCTGACTGCCTCATTCCCCCTGAGCCAGAAGGAAGCAAAGCAGACACAGCAGCTAAAGAAACAACATTTGGATTGTGTGATTTAGCAGCAAAAAGGAGCCATGCTGGTGTCCCAGGTGTACAGACAAGTTAGGAAACAGCTACAGACACATCCAACCTGCACTACACCAGCAGGTGTGCTAGGATAACATTAGCCAGGAGAAGTCAGACAAGGAGACACAGAGCAGAGGTGTGGGGAGAGGAGAAGGGATCGAGACCACCGTGGGAAGTCCAGATGCTCAAGAGACCACTAGCTTTCTTTCTCTCAAGCCTCAAGAAACGGAGAGCTGAGCTGTGTGGACACTGACATGGCCACTCAAACCAAGGCCAGCCCAGCAAGGAAATCCCTGTGCAGCATGGAGGAGCAGGAGCACCACCTGCAGCCAGGACCAAAGAGTGTGCCACAGGATGCTACGCAACAGGGAAAGAACAGGCCTGTGCCAGCACTAATTGGCCCCTAAAATGACAAGTTATTCCTTTCTATTTAATCCCTTTGTGCTTTGTTTCCCCATCTTTAAAACATCCCTTCATCTCACAGAGGTTAGGGGAAAATTAATTAATTGCTCATCAACTGCTCAGATACAATAGCGATGAGATCGGCAGACGTTCAAGAGGAAATTAATAATTCTGCCTCTGAAACAGGGCTTGAATAGAGCCTGGCAAATAAGGCAGAAGGGCACAGAGTGAACAATAAAGAGAAAACAAAATCCTGAATAGCTTCTCATTAAGTGAGCAAAGTCCATTCTGTGCCTGAGGAAGGCAGGGACCCTGTAATTAAAGGCTGCATAATAATGAACACCCATGGGGGGGCAAATTACGGTGCACAGGGAACCCTAACGCTGCTATTTTCTAACTTGTCAGTGTTTGACTTTCAACCCTAACAATGCTCTTTTAATATGTTTTTCAGGTGTGCAGTGTCATACAGAGGTGTGGGCATCACGCTTCCCTTCTCCTGTTCCAGCAGCGGGATGTCTATTCTGATTTATTCTGAAAAGTGTGCACTTCCAGTCCTTAAAGGCTTAGAAGAATAAACAATTAAAGTTGGTGATGAAGCAAATGCATACCAGCTTTATGGGGCCGTGGGCTTGTTTCTTTTTCTAAGCAAGGTAACCAAACCCAGTATTTTCTTAAACCAAAGAATAATACATCCAAACGCAGCATGCACGAACTACAAACTAATTTAAAAATAAAACATATCCCAGAGAGAGTTGGCCAGTATTTTACAATTCAACTGTATACCAGTCAAAAAATCATGAAAACCAAACCAAAAGAAGGCTTTCTAAAAGCATGCTTACGGAAATGCTGCAGAGAGTCCCTGCAGGTCTAAGCTCTGGCATTGACATTCCATGGACAATACATCTGAAAACCTGAAGGCTCCAGCTGCTGACCCTACAGGTGTGAGCCCAAAGAAAAAGTCCTGGAGCACAGCAGGCAGCTTCGACCAATGACCAGACTCCAGGCTCACCTGGCAACTCAAAACTGAGATCCCCGTCCCCGGCTGAACAGAAATCCAACCACCAAACAAACTTAGGACCTATGTTCGTGCCTCTATAGAGACACTGTTGATAATAAAACCAAATTCCTGTTAATGCTAACACAAAACAAAGAGATGAATCACAACAATAAAAGAGAATGACTTTCTGGTAAAAGATTGGGAGTGGGAAAAAATATAAATAATAAACCAAACCAGAATTTATCTAGAACATTGTAATTATTGACACTGAGGTTTCTTATTAGCTCATTAAAATTACAATTCCAAATCAATCATTCCAGTGCTCACCCACCTTCTGAGGGTTAAACTTCAGCAAACAGGTGTTAAGTGACTTGACTAAACCATACACACATCACCCCTAGAGTCAAGAAAAACAAAGCTGGGACAAATCAGTCAAAATCTCAGTTCTCGGCTTGAGAGACATGCAGACCACACTTAGGATGACTTACAGCAGCCAGTCCCCACCTTGGACTCCTGAACGCTACCACGCCTGGAAGCTGAAGGCATTTCCGAGAGCACTTGAGCTGTGTTACATCCTTCAGAACCATCTCCTACCTGAAAACAGTCTCTCAAGAAGACTGACATTCTCTGTCAACCCTAAACTCCAGCAAGCCTTTTCTACCGAAAGCTGTGATTTGGAGCCAGTATTTTTAAGCAGGTTTGAGGCATGCAGTCTACACTCAGGAAACTAAAAATCAGAAGAAGTGGCTCCTCTGCCACTGTGCTAAACAGTTAATCACCTTTCATTAGCTTGAAAAAAAGCAGCCTGAGAAAGAAGACCTACTGATGACAGGAGAACACCTCTGGAGAACACAGCTTCATGCCCCATGAAGGCTTTGGTCATTAAAAATTGACCTCAGTCTACTGGGCTTTCATAGAGTTACAGCAGAACCACTAAGACACTGAGCATCTGTAGCTTCCAGCTGCACGTTCCCATGCAAATAAGAACACTTAGGTGGTTAAATGGTATTATTATGGCCTTATCCTGAAGCCTTCTGACAGTGAAAACGTTCACCTTCATCCTGTAAAAGTTCACTGCTAATGAAAATAAAATTGGATCACAAGCTTTCCCAGAAAAGCCCAATCTCTCTGCATGCTTTTGTGTACTGACCGAGTTATACAGGCCCTGGTTCTTCTCCCAGAACTAATTATCCCACTAGCTTGTGTTGGTAACATCACCCTGCTTCTCTTCTTCACAAGTAAGTCTGCACAGTAACATGCCAAAGAACATTTACGAGGTTGTAAAATATTGGGCAAGTTGGCAAGTGCAAAGGTGAATGCAGATTCAGATATTTAATTATACAGTCAATCATGTTTGCAATTCAGACAGCAGCTCAGATCTCAGAACTTAATTACTTTAATTTCAGATTAATAGCTTGTGTTGTCATAAGCAGTTTGACACGGTGGAAGACAGTCAGAAACGACACCAGGAACTGATCACCTGACTGCTAAGGAGGAAAAATATGGGAGCATCCATGGAAGTATTCAAAACTGACTGGACCAGGCTCTGAGCAACCTCATCCAGCTTTGAAATCAGCCCTGCTTAGAACCGGAGGAGTCAGGGTGCGAGCACTTTGGATTAGAGACCCTCAGAGGTCTGTTCCCACACACCCCATTCTGCGCCTATGGGTACAAACAACAAGACAAAGCACGAACCAAACTGTATCTTAATCACACAACTTCCCAAGCCCTGCCAATCACCCACATGTACTCCAAGCCATCTTGCACAAAGGCAGCATCTTTGCAGCTGCTCCAGGAGCACCATCTTTCCCTGGAGGTGCCTTGCAGGGCGCCCCACCCTGATTTAACCGCCAGAAGCATCGACACCTCCTGGCTCTTCCAGCCTAAAAGGGTCCAATACAGCCATCATCATGTGGTTTTCAACAGCTACCAAGAGGAGGTGTAAATAATCAACTTTTATTCCTTTGACCACCCACATCTTCGGCAGCTTATAACGCAGGAGCTGACGTTTGCTGTTCTGCTTTTCATTTCAAAAGTGCAAGAGGAACAGCATAGGGCTCTATTAAAAAGAACAAAGCCAGAGACATTTGTGGCAGGGTTGTGAACCTGGCATCTGATTTCACAGCACAGGGTGCAGCAAGAACTGTTAGGAATCATTAAATGCTCTTACCTGTCCTGCAAAAAGCCCACACACGCCAATAATACAGAGAATGTTAAATACAGCCGAGCCTACAATGGTTCCAACGCCTACGTCTCCTTTTGTGATAAAAACACCTGAAAAACAAGTTCAAGAGAAGCTCTGTAAATGGGAAAGAACAGAATTTTTTCACAAAAAAATTGTAGACCTCACAACCCCATTAATGAATCTAAAGGCAGGCACTGGTTCTGCCACTTTTTCTTATATTTAATAGGGCAGCCTGCAGAGACTTGCTTTCTGAGGGGACGTGGATAGATTGTCTGATGGAAACCCAGTACCTTAGTCATGTCTAAGTTACCAGCCTCCTGGTCTTGTGATTCAACATTATGGCAATACTCATCATAAAACGCTGTAAGCTCTGTGGCAGCAGCTGGTTGGACACAAATTTGCGGGAAACTGTCTCCCATAAGACATTCCTTCACCAGTACTCCCCACATCCCCATCCCAACAGCTTCAGCAGAGATGAGCTTCAGTAGAAGCTGGAGCTGATTCAGAGCTGTCTGGCCATTAGCTACTTCCAAGCTGAATGATGCCTCTCAGGATGAGTTATGGGGCTCTTTTCAGAGCTCTTCTGTCAAATTTGGTTAAAATTGGCCAATGAGGTTAAAGGTGAGGGAGATGAACTGACAGACACATGCATCACAGTGCTGCAAAAAATCCTTTCCTTAGGAAGCCAGCCTAAAAATAACACTCCATCTCCTGCTAGCTGTCAGTCTGTTTAAATTCATCACTGGCTTTTAAGGTTCCGACAGTATTTATCTGGCCAGTGCAGTTTAGGTATGTTTTCCAACTTTATTCTTTTCTCAGAAACACAGAAGTACTCACCTGTCAAGTGACATGCATTTGGACTACACCACAGCGGGATAAGGATCTGACTATTAGGGTTTTTCTAAGTTGCCTGAAGGAATCCAGTTTTATCTTCACCCTGCTACTGCACTCCCCTTAACTGAAATACAGCCCCAACTTTGTCCAATTTAAGTTCCCAAATGTTACCGCTTTGCTCGTGTAATCAGACCTCTCTGCAGAGCACACAGCTTTGCGTGAATCAACTTATGCTCTACATCTGACAGCTGTGTCTGAAATGGGAGTGTCTCCTGGAGAAAGTATCTAAGCTGAGAGTTAGTTCTCCTTGGTGATGGAGAGCCCTCCATACCCTCCCAGCAGCCGCCCTGACGATCCCCTGCCAACAGAGAAGTGGATGAGTAAAACTGCACGGAACAGCACCTTTTCATAAACACTGACTGCAGTTGCCTCTCAGCTTGCGGCTGTGGAAGGACTTCACCCACTGAGGACTCCCCGCAATTAGTCCCTACACCTGCCCATGAGGGAAGGGCCCGGGGTTGTAACAAACGTTACAGGCACGTAGCAATCCCATTTCAAGCCTGAAAAGCAGCCAGGGCAAGCCGAAGGTTTGGGGAAGCAGCGGCAGGTTAGTTACCTATGACAGATGTAAACAGCTCAGGAGCGGAGCTTCCAGCTGCCATGAAAGTTGCCCCAGCCACATCTTCGCTAAGATGCAAGCGCTGCAGAGAAACAGAGGCATTGGTTACAACACTGAGCAGCTGAAGGAATTCCACCGCAAACGTCAAACTGTCTGCCCAGAGTGGAAACTCGTGTAAAGTTTCATGTTAACAAAGGTTAAGTGCAGGGGAAAAATCATCACAGGCATTGGCTACGTAAGTCAGCTTCTCCTGGCAGGTTGTGCCTGTGCTGCCCTTTACAGAGGACAGGAAGGGCAGCACTCTAGACAGCAGTCTCATGGCTCTGCCTGCTCCACGATCCCAGCAATACACATCTTATCCACTTTGGCCCATAAAGGGCAGGGCTGCAGCTCAGTCTTGGTTCACCTCCAGCCACCTTCCCTGGCATCACTTAAGCCTTGGCCATTTACCCTCACCTCACCCCCTTGCTCTGGGATCACCATCACTTACCTCCTACACCTGTCCCTCAGCAGTACCCATGGACTGTCTAAAACAGGGGCTTCTGGAAGGGAAAGGATCCACTGTTCTATGAAAACTTCATCAGCATATGCTGCTTTCAAAGATTCAATTGGTTAATTACGCTCTTGATGTTGTCTGTGCCATCTGCACCACTGGCTGCTCAGCAGACACCACAAGGCTGCTGAGGACCACGTGTCTCACTGGCACTTTCTCCCGTTCAGTGTGGAGCTAAAACCAGCCCCCCCAAACAGCCACCAGCTCTGAGCTGTTACTACACCAAGCTGGGGTGTGAGTCAGCAGCTGCCGCTGTGAGGGCAGGGAAGACCGACAGCCAGAGCACGGAGATGAGCCAGGGTGGTGGGAGGTGTCCCTGGCAGAGCTGGCTCCTGGAGGCAGCACCCCCAGCCTGGCAGCTGAGAGGAAACCTCCCTCTCCCCTCATCCCTCTGCAGAGCTGCAGGGCTTCTCTGCAATTTTATCATTACCTTTCCACAGAGACAAGACTGCAGAAATCCTCCCACCAGCCTTATCTGGGTTGAAGATCCCACAGCGGTAATCCTGGCCCCTAAGGGAAGGTAACTCTGTCCACTCACCATACACCGATAACACTTTGTATGTAAGTTACGGGGACAAGGTGAAAGGACAGGATATGCCTCACCAGGAATGCTTTTAAAACTGAAGACCATGGCATCGCTGCAGTGCTATAAAAGCTTGTGGAACTGGATTAAACACAGCTTAATAGGAAATTATTTTAAACAGGATCAAACCTACTGCGGAAGAAGGTCATGAGACGGGAAGTAGATTCCCCAAAGACCAGGTTCTTCTGAAGGATGCTCTATGGAACTATAGAGACAGCCACCCTACAAGAGCTGCTGCAACTTGTGGTGTCTTTTGAAAGCAAAGACAATCAGCCTTTGCAAAGTAACCCATGCTTTTTCCCATACATTCTTGAGTGCTCACATCAAGGACAAAGCATGGAAAGCTGGATGTTCCGCAGACAAGCCATTCTGGACTAATGAAATCAAAAGTAGTTGGACCAGGGAACAGGACTGCACATTTCTTTCGCTATCATTTAATTACAAAAGGGTTTAATTATGCATAATCTACATAAAAGCACTTGAATGCCCCCAAAGGTCACCTATGGGGTGATAAAAACTTTTGGGAGAGGATCGAACAGGAGCAACAGGAACAGTAAAAGTCTGATCCATTTATATGACCCATTTCAATAATCTCTAGTGACACAGCACCTTTCACCTAACAGTAACTTTAAATACAAGTAGTCCAGGTCTGATGTTCAATTGCAAAGCCTTCTCTTTCAGACACAATTAAACAGAACTTGTCATTATCATCTCATTGGTGGTGCTGGTTCAGAACCACTAAAGCACATGAGGAATTGTTATGTACCATTGCGAAGATAACAAATAAACAAAAAGCAAAGATCTGGGCAAATGAAAACTGCCTTCTAGGGCCCAGGTGCGAAAAAGGCTCACACAGAAGGGTATTGAACTACAAATATCAGGTTAGTTTAGAGATTACTTCCATCAGAGCTGTCAGCACAAATGACTTCTCCTGCCATCACTGACACCTCTCCCAGGGCTAGGCACAGCCCATGCCCTGACGAGTGGCACTCATTGCCAGGAATGTGGGCAGGCTTTCCTCCAGATGACACAGACATCTCACTGCCAAGACCAAACCATATTTCTACATGCAAAGATTTCATTGCCTGGAACTGACTACAGAGAGGGCTCGCAGTCGCTGTGGGCACACGGTCTGTGTTCTCTTTGTAGCTGTCTGACCTGATTTAGGCTAAAGTGTACTCCTTGTCTTCTAAAACTTCAGCATGCCAACCTTAGCAAAAGAGGGACACAGTCCCTTGCAATTGCTGGAAGCATTCACAAGCTTCTTTACAGCTGACCTAGCTCTCCCAGCTGCTCTACAACTTACACCCACCCAACACAAGGTGTGAGACTCAGGCCTTCCAGCACGAGGTACAAGATCTGCGACTTCTACTGGGGTTAAATCACCAGAGGTTTTAATTTGTGTCAGAGAAGGGTAGGGCCTGGTGTTTCTGCAGAGACATCTATAAAGACACACAAACGAAGCAACAGCAACTACCCCAGTGTGAATGGCTGGAGCACCTGGAGAGCCTGTCAGCCCGTGATCTGAGCCAATGCACACAGGCCATACTGAGCAACTAAACAAGCAACATGAGCGACACTGCAGGACAACAGTAAATACACCATCATCACATCCTGAGGCCCTCCAGAGCTGCTGCACCAGCAGCACACCAGCCGAAGAAACATCGTCTCATACTTACTTCGCAAATCTTTTCCAGCGAAGGGACAAAGAAATCATCGCAGACGATTGCCAACGCATAAAACATGTACACGGCCTGCAAAGGAGGAGAGAAAAGGCTGAGTCTGGAGACTGTCCCAACGCATCTCAGGTTTGGTTTGGCATATACTTCTCAAAAAAATAAAATGCTCTTGCAAGAACTTATGGAGCTGTCTGGGATTTAATTGAAAGATCATAAAGTATTTATCCAAAAGTTCTTACAAACTATCAAAAGCTGCCAACATTTTATCATCACTGTAAAGACTGCTTTTTAAAAAATTTTCTGGACATTGCTAAGCCACACTGAAATATTTTTGCCTTCCTTTTCCTCCACATTGCACAATGCAAGGCTTTTTTTATCGTTGTGTTCTGTGAAAATCCAAACCCTGGAAGAGTAATTTTTGAAAGCTGGTGTTCTGAAAACAGGGAAGGGAGCTTGTCTTCTGTGATTGAAGTGCTCTGCCATGTCACCTGGGTGCCAGTGGTAAATCTTGCTAAACTTCATATAGGAACAAACAAAACCCAAGGGAGAAGAGAAGACTCAAAAGGACACCGAACCAAATCAGCTCTTCAGTTTCATGCCAGAAGCATTTAATCCATGTTTCTGTATTGTAAACAGAACGCGCTGGGGCCTGATCTCTGCCCCGAGAGGCAGATGGCACACTGTGGCTCCCATCCGTGCAGCAAAGCCCTGTCCTCCCCCATGGGAGTAACCAGGTCTACACTGCCCAGAGGGGAAGGATCTCTGTCCCCACTCCCCGCACATCCTGCCACTGGGTAAGAAAATGCTCGTTGGCACAGGGGCAAACAGATGAAAAGCATGTCTGGTACTGACAGAGCACAGCCCCACAGCCAGGCGGTGCCTCCCAGCCCCACTCTGCTTTACTGCCATGGACACATCCAAGGCCACCCAGGCTGCTCCTGCACCCCCTCCCATAAACACGCCTGTGGCAGAGGAATGGAGCCGAGAGCACAGAAAGGCAGAGGAGCAAGGGCATCATCCCACAGTATGTGTGCAAACCAGACATGTCCAAACAAAGGGGACTGCTTGAAAGTTCAAAGATGGCTCCACCTTTCTTGTAACACCTGACACGTACCACCACAGGATTACTTTCACAAGCAGTGCACCTCCAGTGAGTAACTACAGCTGAGAGAAGTGGACAATATTTGTAGAAAATCAGTGTCTTAATCCTATGGAACCACAGTTATAAGCACATCACCAACAGATCCTCCAGCTTTGCTTGTTGCTGAAGTCCTGTGGAAGCTCAGATAACGAGAAGAGACCAGAATACTTTTTTTCTAGAGGTAAAGCAGCAATAAAAATGCCCTCCAGTTTTTTTTCTTGTTTTAGTTCTCAAGGAACAGGCGTAAACCTCCCAACCCACCAAACACCCAGATTCTAACTTGCCAGAATTACAGTTTGGCTGCAAAAAGCCAGGAATTACTGTAAATTTCATCCATGAAAACTTTTCAACCTCAAAAATAATTCAAGTGCGTTTTTTTCAGGATTAGAAATAGGAATTTCATCACAACAAATTATTTTGACACCATCTTGAAGAAAGGGCACTAGACTATCACTTAGGACAGTTTCTGTACTTCTCTGTCACTCCTCATATACATGAATAAATGTAACTTGGGCTTTTTGAAACTCTTACACTGCAAAACGCTCCCGAGGACCACAGATGTAAGCAAAATTCCAGGGTCTCCAACTCTGCCGGATGTAGCAAAGACTCTGATCTTGCAGAGGGAGCACCAGCTGCTGACACAATGCCAACTGTATGAACAGAGATAAAGGAAGCAAATGGCTTGCAGGCATTGTGCATTGTAGGAAGAAGGATCAGAAACAACCCCACAGAGTTGCGTGGCCAATTCCCATTGAAATATGATAGCTAGTGGGTGCCTGGATTTTTGATCTGCTAATCATATTAATCTGCAGTGGGTCATGCCACTGTTTTCCTTCCCCAATACACAGTAATGCCTTTCAAGAACACTAATCTGTTCATCCTGTAAATTGAGCATGTCCTCCACCTCTGGCATAACCTACATCCAGGGAGCACAAGGCATCATGTGCCTGCTCTGGCTTCCCGCGCCTGCTGCTGCGGTGGCAGCCAGGTCCTCCTGGGGGGAGGCCGGGAAATGGGGACCAAGAGGAGACTACAGCCGACAGGAGCACACACTCCAAAGCCAAACCAGGTGGCTCCAGCAGCTGCCTCCACACGTGGTGCACACGTGCTGTCTGCACGCTCTCACCGTTCCCTCAGGTGACACGGAGTGCGTGGAGTTCACCAGAGGCGCGGCCAGGCTGGACGGACACCAGGAGCAAGACACCCACCAGTTTTTCAGCTTCGGAAATCCTTTCTATGAGTTTCTGAACACACGTTCAAATGATGCGAGGGGCTGGTTGTGTTGCTTTCACTGCATGCAAGATGGGCGAATCGTCTCCGTGCCCTGGTACCCCCGGGCAGGTACAAAGTGGCATCTCATGGCATTCTGCTTATTAGAGGGCACAACCACAACCCTAAAGGGTGACAAGGCAATTCTTCTTCACCCATGCTTTTGCATTTGTAGGATCAGGCACAAGAGAAAAGGCAAAAAGGGGAGCGAAATGAGTAAGGAACAGAAAAACAAATGTGAAGAAACTGCCCTTCCGCTCTTGGTAATCCTCCTGGAGGAGCAGGGAATGGCAGCTGCTGCAGTAGTTGGGAGCATGGAGCCAAACCCACTGCCCTCCTCAAGAGCACTGTGGGTAACTTAGCAAATGTCAGCACCGGGCTGAGAGCACCGACCAGGCTGAGCCCACGCTGACTTGTACGTGGGAGCATCTACTGCAATGACCTCACTGCTGTCACAAACCTGGGTTTGGCTGTGAGTCCTCCCTAATTTTACTGAAGTGGCTTGAGTGCAACACAGTGTAAATAAAGTGTTAGAGTCTAAGGAGTATCTGGCTAAAACCCAGTCTTGTTCACAGATAAAACCACTGGCAGCTACCCCCCCCCCCATCAGTGAACACAAGGACAGTAACTGTTACTTTCTTGGAAGTTCTTTGGGGTTTTTTTGGTGGAGCTTTTCTTGTTTGCTTTTTAAAGAAACAAAACAAAGCCATGTTTAGAGTTTGGGCCAGCAGGAACACAACCAAAACATTTAATCTCATGTCAAGTCAGGCTCGCAAAGAGGGAGCCCAGAGACCAACCCAGGTTATTTCATGTGAAAAGGAGGAAGGCAGCCAGCACCAGGGCAGGCCAGTCCGTGCTGTATAACCCATGTGGCAAAGGCCAACAGGATGGCTGCGATGCTTGGCAGCTTCCATCTAAGTTAACCTGAGATTCCAGCAGGGAGTCTCGGGGCTTCTTCCTTCAGCACACCCTGACCTCACAGGTGCCGTGGGAGCAGCAGGATTGGTGCAGGTATGGAAAGAAGCAGGGCAGCATGGGATGAAGCCTGTTCCACCTGCAACAGCCAGCAGGAACAAAGGCAGCAGCTGGGGGACACGGGGTTGCTGTGGGCAGAGCTGGTGCATGGCCTGTGCAATGGCAACAGAGGACAGTGTCACGGGCACAACACACAAAATAAGGCTTAGCCCCAGCATCATTTACTTGTGTTTGGCTCCAAGGGATGATAGAGAAGTCTTTAGCCAGGCAACATACTTAAGGGACACTCTTCCTCCCCAGAAGGACATTAAAACATTAGGAAAATGCAATGGCCCTGCGTAAAAGGATTACAAATGCCCAGTTAAATGCGCAGTTAAGTATTACATTAGGAATGATTTTAAAATGATGATTCTAACAAAAAAGCATCAGAGAATAATTGCAATCTCTGCATCAAAGGAGCTTAAGTACCTTACTTGAAATACGTGTTCCATCTCACAGGATGAAACAGTCATTTTGCACCTCTGTCCAGTAGTGCTTCACCTTCCCACAACAGTCTTCATAGCTGAACTATGAACTTTCTTTACTAAGCTAAAATAAGCAGCTTTTTGCAAGAGAGCGTAATGCTGTAGGAGCCAGCAATCCCCACAGCCCTGCCTTCTTCCCACAGCACCGGGAAAGGCCGAGGTGACCTTCCCTGCTGCTGCCCCACAGACTCGCTGCCCTGGAGGGCAGGCCCAGCCAGGGGCCACCTCTGAAACCAAGCACAGGGCTTTCCTCAACTCTGACTACGTTACAAACCTACCTAAAACTCCATTGTTGGGGAGAAATTAAAAAAAAACCACTCAAGCCAGGATCCCCCAGAGCCCAAGTTCACTCGGGGCAGCAGCGAGCTGTGGTTGCCCAGCACTGCCACGGCACAGAGGGCCAGGCACCGGGAAGTCACCACCCGAACGAGACAGCTCTATGCTGTCCAAGTGAGATGGGGTTGGGCTTTGACTCAGTGCAGAAACAGATAAAGACAGGATGCATCCAGGGCGACCTACATTTTCCAAGCGCCTCGCAAGGAGGGAGGCAGGTGCCTGTTGGAGCACCCCGTTCCCATGGCTACACAGAGCCACGGCAAACCAGGAGGTGCTTGAGCCGAGCACAGACACTGCTCCTCCACTCCCTCAGCGTGGAGGGCACAGCTCTGCCCAGGGCCAGGCTTGACCCCGACCACACACAGGCCCCCTCCCACTGAAAACGGAACACAACCCTGGCACTACATTCCAGATTTGCCACAGAAAGCTGGGAAAAGGGGGAGCAACACCGTACCGTTAAAAAGACCAGGATAACACACAGATCCAAACCCTTCATTCTTGGCTGCCAGCAAAAACCTTAGGAATTTCTCAGCAAAGCCATTTCCCCTCCCCATCTCAAGGAGGTAACAGATGCCATGAGCACAGCAGGGCTGAAAGGTCCACATGGGCACCAGAGCACATCAGCTGGACCTAACTGAAAACAAGGAAAAGGCTAAGATGACAACTAGACAGCCTTCCAGCACCTAAAGGGGCTGCAAGAGAGCTGGAGAGGCACTTTGACAAGGGCCTGGAGTTACAGGACGAGAAGGAATGTCTTCCCACTGACAGGACGAGGGGGAATGGCTTTCCACTGACAGAGAGCAGGGTTAGATTGGATATTAGAAAGAAATTCTTCCCTGTGAGGGTGGGGAGGACCTGACACAGGTTACCCAGAGAAGCTGTGGCTGCCCCTGGATCCCTGGAAGTGTCCAAGGCCAGGTTGGATGGGACTTGAAGCAACCTGGGATAGTGGAAGGTGTCCTTGCCCATGGCAGGGGAGTTGGAACGGGATAACCTTTAAGGTTCCTTTCAACCCAAATCAGTCTATGATTCTACAAACAACAATGTTAAGCCCTCAAGGTTCTGGGGAGCTCCCAGGTTGTAGACTGTATGCTTGGTCCTTTAGCACAGAACAGCACCAGACTCTCAAAATCCAGATCCTGGCCTCTCCAAACTAAACAACCCAAACCAGTGACTTAGCAGGGAGTTACTGTCTGTGGCAGCATGCCCTCTTCTCATAGGGGACACGGAAATAATGAATAGCAATGAAGCAATCAGTTAATGAGCTCTGAAGAAGTATCCAGGAGAAATGAAACACCATGGCTCCAGACCTGTAATATGTCCTCACTGGCCCACTTTTTCTTTAAACCAAAGTATTTTCAGCTCAGCCATAAAACTATTGCTGAACTGCCTAGTGTTTCCCAGATTTTTTTTCAAGTGTTTAGGGATTTACTTTCATCTTGGTGAAGCGTTAGATCACATTTAGTAATTCACACAGCCCCACCCTGAGATCTGCTTGGTCTTTGTGTTTTCACTTTATTAAACAACAGAGAGACCCAAGGCCCCAGTAATAGCTTTTGTCCCGTTTCTCTGGCTTCCGTTAAACAGCTTTGCCTTGATGTCTGTCAGAAAGAAACATGAAAGTATGGGTAAAGGGGCAGGGGAGAAAGAGTAAGTTTGCACTGAAATTAATAGAAACTCTTTAAGCGGAGGTCAATAAACATGAGAAGCATGATGATGACCTCTAATCATCACTGCATTGTTCTCCCTACCACTACAGAGCCCCTTTTACAGGCTGATTTCCTCAAACCCACTGCGAAACCTCAATGGAGACAATGAAACTCTGTGTCTGTATCCTTTTCTTCTCCAGAAAGGGCATTTCTGCACATGCTCTGATTTCATCACATGTTTGGTAACTGTATTGCTGGGAGGTAAAAGACAGATTTAGAGGTTCATCACCCCAATACAAAGACAACTCCTTTCAACACAGACTAGAGGCAGGTTGCTAAATACTGACCATTGTCTTTTTTCTACAAGTATCCTTTTTTTTCTGTGACAAAAGGTTGTCCCCAACTACTACAGCGCTAGAGAGGCTGAGTCCAGCTGGATCATGCACCTCAGGGACACATAAGACAGAGTATGGTCAATAAATGTTCTTAAGTCAACAAAACTGCCGTGGAGAATGACGGAGCACTGGTGGAGTGAGGCAGCTGCCTTGCTGCTTGTCAGAGGGCGAGAACCTAAGTGGGCATTTATGATGGGACAGCAGATGCTTACAACTACTTCTCATTAAAAACAGATTTTTCTTTTTATTCTGAAGTAGATGGTTCATAAAAAATTTCAGTCCTCCAGACTCCATTTTGACACATGTTAAAGGCATGTTCAGCTTATTCGGAAATGAATTCATATATGAATTTTGGAGTATTCTTGTGGGTGCTAAAAAATCCAGCTCAGGTCCAGTGCTCACTTTCCAAAACATCTCAAAGCTCAATGTTCCCATGGAAACTTGGGATTCTTGAGCTTGCCAGGCACAGTCAATAGCAACGTTATTCAACAAATTTTTGCAGCCATTTAGCCAAAATAAAATCCTAACACAGAGGGCTCACATTACAGCATACAAAACAATCTAATTCATACTTTAAAAGCAATCATGAATCACTGCACACAGCTAATGGTGACTGCTCATTTCAGCTGAGAATTATTAAAAGCTTTTAAACATTCACTAGAAGTGGGTATTTTCTCGGCTGTTTAAGAATGCCTCTAACCCCCAAGATGTACCGACTTGGCAGTTCTTACTGAACACAAACAACATGAAAAAAAGAAAAGAATTGCCTTCATCTACCTAAGAGTTAAGGCAGGGACTTGGAGGGACAATGCTCCCCTCTGTCAGAGCACTGTAGCTGCTGACCACAAGTCCTCTAACACCTGCTAAATGTCTAATGGACTGACAGACTAGGGATATTTAAAGAAGTTTATCTTGATTATCTTTAATTTTGGCCTTACCCATGCACACCAATTACACTGACTTCTCTGGGGCAGAGATCACAAAACAACAAGCCCCAAACTGCACAGATTTATGATATTAGTAAGGTCTTTAAAATAGCAAGTATTCAAGTCTTCTTGGCCCATTTCTGAACTTTGAGGCAAATCCCTTGCCCACCCAATGTTCTCCAGAATTCCTACCCTACAGCTAATAAACAGGAAGCTGAAATATTTTCTTTAACATATTCAGGAAGAAAAGCTCACTTCGGAAACTTGTGTACTAAGGGGAATTCCAGAGAAAAAAACTTTTTTGTTTCTTTTTATTTTGGATATATTAATGTAGTTGATATCTTTTAAACACAAAACTTTCTCTAATTTCTTTCTCCTACAACTCTGTCATAAGGGATGCCACGAGGCTTTCTGGGGGTAAGACTTCACTTATTTTTGAAGGCAATGACATGAGTGTCCTCCCTCGACCGGCCAACCCTCCAGTGTCCTCCTGCTCAGGGGGCAGAGGGCAGGGGGCCACAGCTGCCCCTCGGCCTCCGCAAAGCCAGTCCGGCTGGAGGAACACAGCTGGTAGAGCCGACAAAGAAAGCTTTCCAATTCATGTAGTCCCATGGATATTTCTATGCCAAAATTACTATCTCATATATTACAGTGTTCCAGAGTTGCTCCTTGCAGAAATCTTTTCGCTCTCTGACATTTGGTTTTTATCTTACGGATGCCAAACTCTTCCGTTTCAAGAGACAACTTTCTCTTTCCTATGGACTAACAGTGGCTACAGAAGAAACGAAAGCAGGAAACAAATTTAAACTATTCTTCCATTGTTAAGATGAATCCTTTTTACCAGAAGATCCCAAAAGTACAAAGTATCACATACCTGACTGCATAGTCCATACAGGACATCAAAATGCACCACAGAGAAAATAACTTCAATCAAAACACTGGAGCACACTGAACCCCGTTCATGCCAATAGGAGAAGAAAGGCAAAGTCACAACACTTACACAAAGGACGTGCAGGACCACAGCTCCATGTCTCCTGTCCTCGTTCGTGAAGATGTCATTGGGGAACTCATGGAGAGCTGCAAAAAGCGGGGTGGGGGGGAAAGAAAGCTCAGATGTTTAATCAGCTACTCAAAACCACCGCACCTGCTGTGAAATAACACAGCGAGAAGTTGCCCAACCAAGTGTTGCAGTTACCACGCCAGAGGCTCTGTTTCACCTCCCTGTAGCTTAGCTTAGCTTACCTTGTCCTTGGGCAACTACCTTTCCCCAAATGTTTCCTGTGCAATTTGCTTCTGTGGCCACCACCCATAGACGCCTCGAGGGGGGAACAGATACATCCCGCGAGCACAGCACGGCGCTGTCTGGAGGATGCTTGAGGAAGGCAGCCGGTGTTGTTCAGGGCAGTGGGCCTCCCTCCCCCGAGAGCCACGTCTCTGGGCTGCAGTAGCAGTTCTCTTCCCACAGCCAAGCACTCGGTACAGCCGTGGAGAAGAGCACGCGACGCAATCCATAACCTCGGTTGCAAATACGGTGTTGCAAGTAATTTAAAGACAAATTCCCTCCATTTACTCAAATGCTTTTTTATTGCTCTGGACATTAATTGGATTATACAGCGCTTGAGGACAGCCTGCCAATTAGGCTGCAGGAATGGTTTTTGGTTAAAAACTGATGAGCGAGTACGAAGACAATGCTCTGGCACCCAAATTCTCCCCAGAAATTCCAGATTTGAATTACCCAACAACAACTGAAATAACGGCTTTCTGCTAATGGTCAGTTCTTCACATTCAGCCTTCAGTTGGAAAAAAATCAAACTGTGTTTTTCCTGGCTTTCACATCATTAATAAAGCTCCAGCAATTGGAATTTAATTAGCAATTCCATAGATGATTAAATGAAAAAACAACCCAGCTCTCTCTCCCAGTTTTGCTGTCTCTGAAGCAGTAACTGAGCAAAAGCTACATCTTAATTTTGTTACTCATGCAAGCAACAGCTCTACACAGGCAATGCACCTGAGGAGGAAAGCACTCTTTTTTTACATGCAGTAACTTGCCCAAAGGCTTAGGTTAATACTGTTAACTGTATTCCTATGGGTTGGTAAATGTTATAATTAGTCCTAACAAACTAGCAGCAGCTACTGGAGCAGGACAGCTGGCACTTTTAAAATATATATAATGAAGGAACATCAGCAATACCTTTCTCTTTTATGAGAATCAGCAATACCTTGGACTTTTTATCACCAGTCAGGATTCACCTGCCAGGAGCTGTAACTTCTTCCTTCTGAGGCAGAACTAGTACTGGCAGGCTGCCTTCACCCTCCTACCACAGCACGTGTGCCATGCCAGAGCTGACAAAGGCTGCCAAAACCACCTTTAGGTGTGCAGCCTAAGGAACTGGTCAGGCAGGTACCAGCACAAAGACAGGTGTTAGAAAAACCCCAACAAGCAACACAGAACACTGTAGAAGCTGGAAGACAGATTAAATCAGGTGGAAAGGATTCATCTTTCCTCAGCAAAACTTCATTGTGTGAAGACCAAATGCTGACATCACAGCTTCAAGAAACGCTCCTGACTGCTCCCCAGACCACAAGCAAAGGAAACATAGGGAGGTCTGCCTGCAGCAATATTCAAAATGGTTTGCTAACACACACACACACACACACTGTCTCTCATGTGTGTGCTTCCCCCTCCCTCCTGCAGCTGCCTTCGAGATTTTACATTCATTACAGACAGATGATAAAAATCCAATCCCTTTATCAGGAGTCTCGAGGAGGTTCAAGGAGCCCGAAGTGCACCTAAGGTAAAGGCACACAGGGGAAAAACAGTACAAAAATAGCATAAGCTGCCACTAGTGGCAGTGACTGGGAATCCTGGCCCTCCTTTCTGTGAACAGCAGAAATGACTAGTCCTCCCTCAAGTTCAGGTTCCCACCTCACTCTGTGGGAAAATGCACCTCTTTATGGGAGAAAATCCAAGTGTCCATCACCACGTTCTCTGTGACACCATCTGAACACAAACACTTTTAGTGGGTTACACTTGAAAGCATGCAATTATAAAGTAATATATGCAAATCTGAAATCTGCTGTATTTTTATTTGCTGCATCAGGTGCAGATGAGTACAGATAAGAGGAGAGCTTTGCAAAACACAGGAGCTCCTTTCTAAGAAGAAATAAAGGGTGTTGCTGGAACACCACTCCAACAACAGCTGCCCTATTTAGCCGGTCATAAAAGCTCAGACAGTTTGTTATTTTGCTCTTAAAAGAGTCCTTAGCCTTTGTACAGAAAATAGAGGCTGATTTTGCCAAGCTTATTTTAATTGCACAGAAAAAACCCCAACCATGCTGCCAACGAACCTAAACTGAAAGAACTAAAGATTTCTGCCTAACAGTCTGCTCTGGTCCGGCAGACGTGGCAAGTATCAGCCTGAAAGCAGGAGAAGGGCAAGATCTTCCAGCAGCTAAGCACCTCCACACACACCTGCTGTGCAGGCACCACATTCCCACCACAAGCTGGGAGTTCCAGCCCTCAGCACACATGACTCGGTTTCAGTTTTCACTCAGTGAGGAGCATATTCCCAGGAAACCTAGCACAGGGGTCTGCAGCTCAACACAACACTCTTTCCAGGGGGCAGTCCTACCTTGTGCTGGCAACCTGTAGAACTATGAATAAATATTAGGACTATTAGCATGTGGAAGTAATTGGAACTAGATGACTATTAGGAAGGTGTGGATTAGCCTTGGAGGAGGCTAAGGAATGCAGAGGCAGGTGAGCAATACGTGTGGGAAGCTGCGCTCTTTTGCATCAACCAAGAAGCTGACACGGGACTTCAGGTGTTCAGACATGCAGGTCTATGCAGGACAGGGAGCCCACACCTTCCAGAGCAGGGCACAGGGCACCCACCATAGCCACAGCACAACTCCAGACAGGACAAAGCAGTGGAGGGCCTGCTGCTGCTTCCTGCCAGGAGAGCCATCACAAGGCTGCTCCCTCCCAGGAGAGCCATCGCCAGACCCAGAGGAAAAGTTTGTATCCACACTCACCAAGGAAAAGTTATTTTAGTCACAATACAATGAGCTGGAATGAATTCTTGTCCTTTCATTCTCAATCAGCGCGCGATTCCCTCAAATTGTAGCCCTGTTCAGCACTGGCTTTAGCTGACTTACAGAATGATCCGCATTACCACTGCACTCCGAGGATTTGCTGCCTCTGTCCTACACGGCCGAGCTCCCCAGCCCTGCTCGTGCCCTGCCCCAGCCAGATGTGCAGGGAGTGTGCTGCTGCACCACTCCTCAGGGAGAGCCACCTTTCACAATCCTCCTCCCTGCTACTCCCTTCTCTCTCCTATTTAAAGTTTCCACCTCTACAAAAGGATTCTTTATTAAAAAACTCTACACTGTACTGGATCAGTAGTTATCAAAGCTGCAATATCCACTTATTTTAAAGAAATCTTTAAGTTGCTAGCCACTGTACCTACTCTGGGGACAAGAAAACCCTTAGGAAATTGCCACCGTTTTCATGGATGAAGGATATTCAGCCCGGCCAATGATTTACCAGCAAAGAAAACTCAAAAATTTACAACCTTGGTTCCTCTTCTCCTGCTCTCCCCATAATTCTTTCATGGCAGAGGTAAGTCACATCAGTGCTAGGCTCCTCTATCCCAGGGCACCCAGTCAGTGCCAGCCTCTGCAATCCCAAAGCATCCAACTACCCAGCGGGCAGAGGCCCAGCCTCGATCTGTACGTGGTTTTGTAGCATAAGTGGTCTGCTCAGTGGCCCCTGTTTGCCTGCTGCTTCCCAAAGAGCTCTGTCAAAGTGGGCTGCACTTTCCAGCACTGTGCAGAAGGTACGGCCGTGGAAAGTCGTGACTTGAAAAAAATGACAAGAGCAGGCTGGGTTAGAAATCAGGATTTAGATGCACAACTTCACCACACAGGGACCACTGGCATTCACAGTACCAACACTACTTCGACTGTCAGGAAAAGTCCCAGGGACGACTACCCTTCTGCAGCTGGAAAAACACCCAGGCAGGTGGTTGTGCCAGGCAGCTGGGTGCAAGTTCTCATCGGAGTCCAGATGACAGAGCGTTTGCTCCTGTGCCCAGCTCTGGGTGCTCAGAGTGTGCCAACAAATACATCATTGGCAGCAACCACAACGGGAACAGAGAACCAAAGGGAACATCATTATGGCTTCAAACTGGCAGAGGGCAGGGATAGATGGGATGCTGGAAAGAAATTCTTCCCTGTGAGGGTGGGGAGGACCTGGCACAGGTTGCCCAGAGAAGCTGTGGCTGCCCCTGGATCCCTGGAAGTGTCCAAGGCCAGGCTGGACTGGACAGCCAAGGAAAGGGCATCAAGAAACATCCTCATTTGTTTGTTCAGTGGGTCTTTGTGACTTCTATTGTCACCTATGAGGGACAGATGTTAGTGGAGCAAACCTTGTGATGTGAACCAAGACAACATTTTTTGCATCCATGCTAACAGCTTTTTTACACAGGGAAATAAAAAACTTTAAAACAATTAGTTACCTTTTTTCCCCTATCCTCAGAATCATTTTTTTAAACTCAAGCTCAAGATTATTGCCTGGTTCAGGATAAGCATTCAGCACCATCCTGCCCAGTGTCTCACCCAATTCCCTGACCTCCAGCAGCATCCCTGCACAGTACCAGCTCTGACAGCCCCAACCATACAGGTGAGCAGCCCCTGCATCCCTGAGTTCTGTCCCTGACACGGAGCAGGGACCTGGTGGACCTGCAGGCATAGGGAGGTCAGGGGGCTCAGGAACTGCTGCATCTGCTTAGCCTCACGGTATCACTGCCTGGAGAGCAGCTCAGACAGCCCCACACTGCACAGCGCACCAGTCCCTGTTCCCATGGGGAACACCGGTAAATCACATGGTACCAGAGAGGCAACGGACTGTGAACATCTTTAGCTATCTTTAAAAGCAGTAAGATCAGTCAAATTCTCTCTGAGGGGAGGGTGAGTACCTTTTACACATACATAAATGCTTTAGTGTCTGCCAAGTGAAAACGGTGTTTGCATTGCAGTGGCATGATCTAAAATGCAAAGAGTGCCAAAGTATGCTGGTACATCAATAATAAAACATTTAGCTAATGTTTTACTCGTGTCTCCACTAAACTGCTGCAAACAAGTGGCTGGAGCAGCACAGGGGTACAGCACCCCACTGTAAATCATGCAGCACCCCCAGAGGCACCGTCCCACACCTCAGGGTGGCGTTGCCAGGGTCTGTCTGTGCCCCCCTGAAGACCCTCTGGGAGTCAGGCAGAAGGAGCCACACAGACACGCCCGTGGGCTTGGCAGCTTTGGGTGGCAGCCTGGCAGGCTAAAACAAGTTGGAGCTGTCATCTCACACCACACCAGATGGGGTTTTCCCCCCTCACTGACCTTCAGCTTTCCTTACCAATGGGATAGTAACAGCCCAGTCCAAGGCACAATTCCACAACAGACAGCAGTTACTCCACAGCTCCTCTGTCGGGGACAGCAGCAAGAGGCAGAGTGGTGGAAGCATTCCTGCTGAAGCAACTAAGCCTTGTATACATGTTAACAGGTGCCTCTTGGTGGGATGAGCCAGCCAGAGCAGACATGGTGTGAAAAAAATGGGAGAGGTCTGCATTTCTATTGAGTAAGCTATGCGCAGGCTGGGGGAAAGAAAGCAGAGAGAAGACAGAAGAATGGGAATACGAGATGCGCCATGGGGATTTAGAACTGGCAGCTCATTTGCATGTGAGAACAAACATCACTCCTTCCGACTCTGGAGGAAGCACTGCCTGAAAACACTGAAGAGCAAGCTTCTACCTCCACCCACCTACGGAACAACCAGCATTACAGCTCCTGGCAAGCCCCATTTCTGCCTTGCAGCAGCAATTGTAGGAAGGGGAACTCTGTCCAGGCTTGTGGGTTTAGACTGCAGGGGTGTTTTTTCTGGGTGTAAACAGGCACATATGCACAACATGAGCGGCTCTGTGAGCATCCCCAACAGCTGAGGTGTCTGTCATTCCATGCACATCTGTCACATCTTTAGCATTTCAAATGTTCAGAGTTGTACAGAAATCGCAAAGTGCATTTCCTTCCAAACGAGGCACATGAAGTGCCCCACCCTGCACTCACCATGTCCTGTTGTCCTCTCTTTCTCCAGACTCTCCTGGCATGGCACTGTGCTCCCAGGCTCGACTCCTGCTCCACCATAGGGCTGTTCTGCTGTGCCAAGAGTACACACACCAAAGCAGCTTTCCCTGCACTTTCCCCAGCTGCAGGAAGTAAAGCCTCAAAGGAACAAAACCCTACACATAAGCAGAGCCCCTGTGAAGTCAAAAAGTTCTGCCTTGGCTTCAGTGCAAAGAATCACTTGCAAGGTCAGAGGTGCATCGTGATCCTAGGACGGCAAGTAAATATACCTCAACACAAATGGGGAAGAAATTAGAAACAATAAACACTATCCAACAGCATATAGTTCAGAGAGAGTTTAAGTCAAATAACAGCAGCAAGTGACCTTTAAAGAGAAGGTTATACTTCCCTTTGTTCAGTACAAGACTAATTTCTGTTACAGCAAGAATCTGGCAGCTGTTTCCCAGGACCTCTGAGCTTTTATATTCCTGTGCTTCCCTTCACCATGCTATAGTTAAAATGCTTACATATATATATATGCATGCTTAAACTGACAGAGAGCAGGGTTATATGAGATATGAGAAAGACATTCTTCCCTGGGAGGGTGGTGAGCCCCTGGCACCACAGGTTGCCCAGAGAAGCTGTGGCTACCCCAGTCCTGGAAGTGTCCAAGGCCAGGCTGGACGGGGCTTGGAACAACCTGGGCTGGTGGAAGGTAGTTGGAATGAGATGGTCTGTGAGGTCTCTTCTAACCCAGAGCTTTCTGGGATTCTGCAGTAGTTTTTGTTCTGCTTTGTGTTCCCAGGTTCCCCCATCAGAAGCAGCAATTCCTGCCTGCAGAAGGAAATGCGTGGAGGTATTAACAGAACTGCCAGTGTTATAACTTGTACAGTCTCAAGGACTGCTCGTGCTGGATCAAGATATTTCCTTTGACAAATGCAATACTTCTGCAAAGTGATCCATTATCAGCCACACACTGTGGTCAGAAATAGCTGGCATGAGGAAGGTTCTTAGCAAAACCACAGCAAGAAAAGAACAAATCCATGGCTGGCTCCTGTCCTCATATGAACTGCCAGAAATTCCTAATAACTTACTGGCTTAATTCAGCTATTCTGAAGTTCCCAGACTTCTTCTGACTTGGAACTGAATACAGTCCCCCTTTCATTAGCTTTATTTTGGGGAACAAATATTTACACTGTGTTCATATCCACGGGTAGGCTAATCAAAAAAGGCGATTTCTTACAAGAAGCACTTATAAAAAGCCACCTGCTAAGGAAGAGATGCTGCTATCACCTCTCTTCTTCTCTTGGGTAGAAAAGGGAGGGATGACTTAATCTCTCAGCATCCCAAGTACTGGGTGCAGGGATGTCATTAGTTTAAAGAAGGGGAGCAAATTCCCCTTGTATGCTTCAGCCTTAGCCTCATTATAGGAGTGGCCGGGAACCTGGATTGTGAGAAAACAAACAACAAACAGAGCATTTTCCCCTCCAGGTGATGGGCTAAGAACCCCAGGTCCTGGAGCTCCCTTTCCCAATCCACCGTCGCGGAGTCCAGCCCTGCCCTCTTGTAAAGGCGCCCAGCAAAGCACGGCCAAGGTGAGCTCCACTCTGGGCTACCCCAGCCCTCCAGCCTCAGGAGAGCGGAGTCGAGCCTGGAGGCCGCCGTGGGCTCTGCCTCTCACATGCTGTCAGGGCAGGGATTTACTGCCTGCAAATGAGTTTCAGCATTTAAACTGTCCAGGCTCATCTGCAGAGCAACTCTAATACGCTTTAAGCTCCCTCGAATGTCTAAATGCTTAAAGCTATTACAATCTCTTTGTTATTTTACATTAGGCATCCCATTAACTATTTTCTTACTTTGATGTAATCAGTGTTTACCATTATTTGGAGATTAATTCTGAATAATGAGGCCACATGGCCTGTCTCTTCTACACTGAAGAGTTGGTCAGCAGGGCAGGGCAGCCCCGCCGTGACAGAGAGCCCCCATCCCATCACCCTGCGGAGCACCCATAGCACACGCCAGGACCCCAAAGCCTGTTAGGATTTTCCATTTAAGCTTACACTCCCGACACACAGAGAATCTGGTCCGTTCCCCTCTCATAAGCAAACAAAACAGAAGCAACCAGAAGCAAAGCTATCCTTTCCCATTTCCATTCCAACACTATTACCCACGAGGTGCCTAAAGTGCTCAGGTGTTTATATCTTACGTAAATATATTTAGCAAATCAGAGAGAGTTCCATACTTCAGTTATCCACCATTTTGCTCTTTGCATATAAAACTAGCAGGAAAAAATTCCATTCCAGATTGCAAGGTTAAAATGCTACACCTAAGTACTGTATCTATAAGAGGGAAATCAGAACAATCCTTTACTTTGATAGATCAATGAAGGTACATTGAAAGGGAATTCTTGGGAATGTAAATAGTACAATTCCCTCAAATGCAAAGGATGATTGCTGAAATAAGTCTTGTAACCCATGCCCAGTACTGGCAACTCTGATGATATAAACCACTGCTGAAATTAGCCAAAAATCTGCCTAAAGAAGACCAGACTCCCACAAAGATTCACTACCACATGAACGAGTGCTCTCGTCATCCAGGACATGGCTCATCCAAGAGAGAACCCTCATTTACACAGGACGTGTGAAAGTTTATTAACTTGACCTGCAGTGAAAAGCACACTGGGAAGGATTGTCAGGGGACAAAGCAGCACAGCTCTCAGGATGACTGCTAGCCTTTCCCAAGGCATCCCAATGTCGCTAGCTTGAGCTCGGCTCCTCTGGGAGGCAGCTGCAGTCAGCTGTCTGCCCAGCTGTCACCCACAGCACAGGCACACACTTTTGCCCTTCGAGCATCTTCACATCTCCTCAAGCCCCTTTTTCAGTTTATCAGGATTTCTGAATGCCTGTCTGCTCCTCCAAGAGTATCCAGGACCCTCAGTGCTTCACCTGCACACCTGACACGTCCCCACTGTTACCTGCTAACAGACTGGGCATTATTTAATCCAGTTCTTCAGCTACCACACTGCAAAGTTCATCATGGCCATGCTCAACTGGGAGGCTTCTACGCCTAAGATTTACCCTGCCAGCAGCAATTCCCTTATTCCAGACTGAGATTTCACCATTTTTCTCAGTGTTATATGCATTAATCATGCACTTGCCAACAACCACCTCGGAGGATACTGATACACATGCTGTCCCAAGAAGCTTGATAAATCACTTTCTTGCCATCAGGGTTCAGATCCTTGGAAAGCCCATGCACAAGCTTTGCTCTGAGGTCCCAGCAGCCCAGGCAGGACAGACAGCCAAGGCCTATCCTCCAGCACATGGCAGAGCTGGGTCCTGCCCTTTCCTCTAGGATTCCACTGTCAGATTTCACTTTTGCTTTTCTGTTTTCCTTCTAGCTGGTTTCTACACAAAACAGAAGATACTTAAGAGATTTCTGTGGTTTTACCACTGGCTAACTATATTTGTTTCCCTGGTGAACTACATCAAGCTGGAGGAGCACCACAGCCCCTGGGACCCTGAGTGCTGGCAGGAGAGGGGACAGTGCCATGGTGGTACAGGTGCCCTGCTCATACATGCTCACTCTCTGTGTGCACTTCACTCCCCATCCAGCACCAAAACACACACTACCACGTGAGCTTCACGCGTTTGCCTCTGAGTGGGCCTTACAGAGGCCACACACGTACATATGGACAGACGTACTCCCCTCTGTACACACATATGTACAGAAATCCCCTCACACACACACAGTGCTGCACACAGTTATCTGTCTGAAATAGGAGAGCCTTGTGACAACAGGGAGTCTGTGCAGTTCAGTTTATACTCAAACTGCGGGGAAAAGTGAACACGCACCACCTGCAGATGAAGCAAAGTACATGGCGGGTCCCTCTGCAGTTACACATTTTGCTTTATGGTGACAGGCAGGCTTAGAGCCCAATCTCCGGCACAAAAATCCTATCAGTCAATGTCAACATACTGTTCATACATCAGAAAGACAACACTAGCTTTAAATAGGTACCAGCAGTTGCAGAAGACAACGCGCTTCCAGAACTCCATCTCTGAAGAGCCTTTTATCTCTCTCAGAAACTGAAAGCCCCTAAATATAGGACTACAGTTAAAAATTCATGAGCTTCAGCAGCTATTTATCAAAGTCATGGAAATAGGATATTTCCATGATGGTGAATGGCTTGACATTCATTACTAATAAGCAAATGTGCCCTTTATTACCATTTTAAAACAGAACATCGCTACCGATACCCAAGGAACACTGCATTATCACTAGGCGTTAGCATTAGCTTTGCTACAATACACACATCATTTCTGCCATCTGGATGCCTCACGCTTATTAGCTCCCAAATGAGGATGCTGATGCCAGCTTTGTGGAGCCTGACCGCGCAAGGCTGCTGGGAAGGTCCAGGTGCTGCGTCCCGGAGGTGGGGTGGTGCCACGGTGCTCCTCTCCACGAACCGTGCCCCAGGACCACACTTACACCGACCCCTTCCTCCAGTTCATTGGATGCTCTTGCCAGAGCAAAGCCACGTGGCAGAAGGGCAGAGCCCACTGCAGCCAGGCAGCACCGTCAGCAAGCGGTGACGGCATCACGGGCTAAGGCCCCACAGCAGGTGACAATGCTGTGACTGGGACACTGCCTTCATCAGTGGCAGCTCCTGTCAGCCTCTACTCACAACCTCCTACCACAATCACTAGACCTCAGAGGTTCAATCAGAATACAGCCTTATTTCGACGCAGAAGAGGTGACACAACTATTTCTCTCTGTGATGATGTAAGTTTTTTCTCTCTTTTATATATGCCAACTTTTATACGCATTCTGTGCTGACACAGGAAAAGCATGCATTGCTGTCTGCTGGGACGGCAGAAAGGAGAAACAGAGAGGAAGGAGGAACCCTTTCACCTCCCTCACACAACATGAGAAAGCTGGACACAAAAATGGTTTGATTTCAGTGGGTCCCCAAGAATTTTTTCTTCCCAAAAGGGTTCTGGAGGTAACTTGACCAACAGCTGTGATCCTGCAAGTGTAGATGGGCTTTCTCTTGCCCTACCTACTCAGAGAATACATGATGGCAGCTAAACCTTTTATATAGGGAGGCTTTTCCTGTGGTCTCCACCCACATGGCCCTTGCTCTCCTCCGTTCTTTGTCCCTGTCTTTTTCCAGCCTGAACAAACCCACACCACGAGGTTTTTACATGGTTTCCTGACCTTCACCTCACTCTAGGGGTGCACGGGGGGCTGCCCCCAGCCTGCCGGTCCCCCTGAGCCAGGGGATGCTCAGACTGCCCAACACATCTCAGCCACCTACACAGCCCCTGGTGTTGTGCCTCCCACTAGGAGCACCCATCCCCCAGCTGCCCTGGTCAGATCCAATCTATGGATCTCGCTCTGCTCTCTGACCAGGCACCATCCCTTTTGCTTCCCACACTGCAGTTGTGCCTGGGATGTTGCAGTTCAATCCAAACACAGCTCATTTAGCGAGGTGGCGAGTCACCAAACATGGATCCTTCCAAGAGGGCGGGGGTTTTCTTCCTCAGTGCCTTTTCCTGGCTGAATGTTGGTTGGAGCATCAGAAATCCCAGGACATGGATGTGTGCAGTCTCCACACTATGAGGCTTCTAAGGCCTCTATGAGAGGGACAACAGCAGGCACATAATTCGCTTCCTCCTTCCTTAGAGAACATCACAGGAAGCTACAAGGGCAGCTGTAATTACATATAAATCCCCACACAGGCAGAACTCTATTTTACACGTGGCTGGAGAAGGGACCATCTGTTTTATGAAGGTACTACTAGGCTCTTTTTTAATTTTCTTTTTTATCCCAATTATATTCTTTTCCTCCCCCTCCTCCCTACGTGGAAGCATTGCTGCAGTACTATCAAGAGTCTTAAAATATGATTATCTTTTTAAATGAGAGAGTCTTTAAAGTGGGATTATACCTTACAACAGCGAACTAGTCTTTCAATCAATTCCAGAGGATACGCTTACAACTTCATTACTCTGGAAGAGGCTACGTTTGTGGGACAACAAATGAGAAGCATTTACATGCTGGCACACAAGTTCAGAAAAAGTGCCTGTTTTTCCCTGAGCATGCCACAACAGTGCTCTGGTGTTCCTCCAGAGCTTTGTCCACCACCGGTTTCCATAACACTAGTGATACTGGCGGATCAACATCTATTCCCAGCATTTTCCCAAAAGATAGGCAGAAGCTGTATGGAAAAACAAGAAAGCATCATTCCTATCCACAAGAAAAAGTCTGTGTGAAGGACTGATCCCTGAAGAAATAAGACATGATACGCACGTTTTGTACAGCCCCTGCCTGTTCTTGGTAGGGCTGGAACTGGGGAAGGGACACATTTGACAAGAATCTCCCACTGCACAATGCTTCCTACTGAGCAAATTCCAGAGGCTCTGGAAGAAATGCATGTGCAGAGCAGGGCCACGAGCTCACATCCTTCACTGGAAGCTGTGCATACTCTCCTGGGATGAAGGACCCACCTGCAAACCCACTGGGTACGGAACAGGCTCCCACGCAGTGACATCAACCACCTTCAGCTGCTGCTCCCAGATATTTGCCATGCACAAACTGAAAATTCCATGGCCAGTGCCTATGCCCTGACTTACATGAAATCCATCCATCCCATCTCAACACACAATTAGGAGGGCACTTCATTAAAACCAGGGCAATACCTTGTTGCCTGCTGTACAGGCACCTGTGAAGGACAGTGCTGATTCCTATGATCCACTGTGAAAACCTGCAACACTGCTCTTCCTCAGCTGTGACTGGGACCTTGCTGTTCCATGGGAAAAGTCCAGGCACTTAAAGTTCAGGCATTTTGCACTGTAAATTCACTGGATCTCACCAGTCCAACCCAACTTCCTTACAACGTACACACACCCTGGAGTAAGAAGTGACCCAGAGCACCTGAAAGCATTAATATAGGGAAGATCCACTTGCATGGTACACGCCTTTTAGTTTTAATGGTTGTAAAGAGTAGAGAACTTGTTAAAAGCAAAGCCAAGGAGGCTGCTGGGCATCGCCCTGCGTTTCACCAAGCTAGAGACAAAGCACTGCACCCTGAGGATGCTGAGCCAGAGGCCTGGCAGCGGGCTGGCTGCAAAGGCACAGGGAGCAGGAACAGCTGTGACGGCCCAGCAAGCAATGAGAACTTGCGGATGTGAGCAGGTAGACAGAGGTAACACACCACGACCAGCTGTGCTGAGTGGGCCAGGCTGTGAGCTGTTCCTGGGGATTCATCGTGCCAGGAGGGGGCTCGCCTCAGCTCCACATTGAGAAAGGCTGATTTCCTCTGCTGACCTATACGCTGCTGTGTCATGCTCAGGGAACACATGTCAGGCACTTTCAAAGAGCTTTGGGGAGGTTTAGCCAGAAGAGCAATGGATTTCAGTGGCAATCACACAGCTAAATACCACATACCCCTTGGCGGCATAACCTTTGCATAGCTGCTACACTTCCCTGCAGTGAATAATCTGCAAACAGCCTTAAAAAGGCCTCTCACCCTCTCCTGCACGAACACTCCCATTTCAAGGGTGCACCTGCTAAGAAATTCTGTGCATCCCAACACAGCCTCCAACGACATGTTTCAAGGTGTCATTCCAGCCATTCAGAAGCCCAAGCACAGCGCTTCTTTCTGCTGGGTTACCACTCAGAATCAGAGCAGGGATCCATCCAGAGGGGATGCAGAGAGGTGTGTGCACAGCGACTGGAAGTCCTGCTGACAGCAGAAGCTCCAGGTGTTTGCGAAAGACCAAGGGCCCAACATGACACTACGCACTGTTGAGCTTTGGGGTGCAAAACTGCAGCACTTGGCCGCCACCGGGATCTCTGGGAAACAGGCACGAAACAGTGAAATTGTGTGGCTGCAGCAGTCTGGGCAAAGGGGATTGCTGTGAGCCAAGCAAGGCGCGCCTGTGCATGCTAACAACCCACTGGACAGCAGGACCCTCCAGAGCGCCCGCGCCGTGTCCAAGGAAAAGCATTACTGAAAGGCACGAGGGTTTCTTGGGAGCTTGGAGCAGATTCATGCCAGGGAACTGCAGGTGGCTGAATGCCAGCCTCTGCCATCAGCCAGGTCAGCCCAGAGCGATACCTGCAGAGCAGCCAGCAGAGCTGCTTCGGGCAGGGCTTGCACCATAGGGCTGCCCACAGGAAGGTGAGATGCTCAGTTCCTGGACCAGCTCTGTTCTCGCTGAAGTGACTGGTGAAAACTGGAATCAACTTGAGCAGCACGCTTTTGAATGCCTCTGGAATGGACACCCAGCACCCTGGCTGGCAGCTCTGCCATGCCCTTTCCAGTCACATGTGGCTCAGGGGACTCTCCAGAGCAGCTTCTTTGTAACCACAGCTTCAGATCCAAGGTTCTTCCTTGGACCTTACACTCCTCTAGCCCCTCCCAAGGAAAGTGGAGGACAAATCACAGCAAGCACAGCTGTGATATCAAAGACAAGAACAAAGCAAAAACCAAACAGATCCCAACTCAGACAGGTTTTGTGGTGAAGGAAGGGAAATATGGTCTACAATGTTTTATCTACAGCACTGGTATTGCCATCTCTGGGGCTATCCCAGATTGCCTACGGCACAGGGGACAGCAAGAGTTCACTGTTGCACAGGTACAATGCAGGGACGCTTCAGAGAAACCAAGATGACACCATAGTGCTTAGCAGTTTCCTGCTCTGTCTCTAAAACACAGCCTGAATTTTTAGAGGCTTAAAAGGCCAGCAAGCTACAACCACTCTGTGTTCAATCCATTTGGCTTGCAGGAAGCAGAGTGGATGCAGGCAGAAGGCAGAAGCAAGGAATCACGAGCACCGTGGCAGTTCTTCCCCTCTGCAAGCAGAAGGAGGTGCCAGTGCACAAATAGGGCCTATAGAAACCAGACCGTGCACCTGCATCTTCCAGTGCTGCCTCCTGCCAGCTCTGTGCCACTGCTAATTCCACCAGATCCTCCCTGGGTCAAAAGGCATCCCTTTCCTTGACAGCTGAAGACACAAAACAAGGACACATGAGACACTGGAAATGCAACCAGTTTCCTTGCTCTGGTTATCATCCCACATCACTCAGACAGAAAAAGTTATTACAGGGTAATAGGGTTGAAAATAGTGGCTGAGAAGGGGTTTGTCAAACCAATCCCATCGTTGTGCAGGAAGAAGGCAGCACAGTTTGCTGCTGCGTGTCCACAGAGAGCTTGCTGGATGTGCGTGCTGGTTAAACCTCAGCGGCCTGTGAGCGGGGTCTGCTCGAGTCCAGGCAGCCTGTGTAACCTCTGTTCAGAGCCATAACCCTGCTGCCCTCTGCACAGCCCAGGCCCTGCCACTCCTGCAACTCAGGCAGCAAATAAAAACAATTAACTCTCCTTTTCCCTCCTGCCTCCTGACACTTACTTTCCTCTCTCTCACAGCTCCAGGACGCCTATTCCTCTGCTGAGGTGCCTCTGCTGATGGCTTGGGGAAGGTGAGCATCCCCTCTGCCTCCCTCCTGCCCAGTAGCTGCACAGCTGCCCACAGTATGGCAGGCTGAGAAAGGAAAAAGCCTCAAATAACAGGGGGCGATGGCCACGAGTGCCAACCCCTTCCCCTTTTGCTCAGGGCTGCCTTCAGAAAGTTCACGTGGTCAGGAACTCTCATCATCCCAAACACATTAGAAGTTGGTTTTGCAATGAAAGGCTTTGATTAAAATTGGCATCTCCGAGTCTCCCACTGCCAGGAGCCACAGCACTTGAAGGAGACGCGCTTTATGGCAAATGCAGTACAGAAACCTCCGCAAGGAGACCGTGAATGGGATCCATGCTGCTGCAATAGGATGAATGCAGAATTACTTACAGAGAGCACTGGTAAAGAAATAATTACTAAAATTAATTGGGGACATGATCTGCAGGAAAGCTTTTCTCTAGTGATGCAAGGCTACATTTTTCAATGCACATGGAAGCTCTTGTACCTTCTCTCTAGATTCCTTCAGTATCTGCTTCTGGAGAAAATCACAAACACCTCAAAACCAGGAATACCACGAGCAGTGTCACCCTCAGCAGAGTGCAAACATCAACATCAACAAACTCTAAGGAGGCTGTTGAAACAAACACAGCCGTAATGACAGCAAAACCCCAGTGGCCCTTGAAACAGCCCCAGCACCATCACTGGCCATCCCTGGGCTCTGCCAGCTGAAACCATGGCGTTATTTAATGGTAGATTCATTACAGACACAATCCCCGTCCTTCTGGATGACACAGCCCTAAATCTGGCACATGCCTTCCCGACCAATGCCTAATAACCAGCCACAGTGAAAGTGCTTCTTGTGGCCTGGTTGAAAAGTAAAATATTGCACAGATATTGTCAGGCACCTAACACTAGAGATTTACAGTACCTTTGCTATGGGCCCTCATAAGACAACCAGCAATACTTCTAAGACAGGTCTCAGAGAAGCAAAATATCACCAAAGAGCAGCTGAATAATAATGAGACCAAAAGCCACAGCTCCTCACCCAGGAAAATCCTCCCGGCTATTTTGCGGAACAAGATAAACATGGCCAGATATAGTATCTGCTTTATTTCTCTGCACTCTTAGTTTCCAGAAGCAAACAGGAGAGGAAAGCAGTCCTGGGCAGAGGAGCCTGCCAGCTCTGATCCTCCGGTCCTCTCCTGAAGGAGGCACAGCAGCTCCTGAGCTGGAAAACAGGAGCGTTCCTGGGTCACGCACCCAAACACCCTTTCCCATAGACAGCACAACTGCTGGCAGGGTGCGAATTCAGAATTGGGCAAGAAGGGACAAAGTATTTGGACCACAAATACTAATTTGTTCCACTTCTAAGGCTCCTTTCCATGAGATTTCCCAAAACTGCTGCAAAGAATTGACTAATCCCCGCAGCACCCTCACAACACAGACTTTATCACTGTCACTTCACTGAGCAGCACAGCGAGATGCAGGGAGGTGAAGTGCCTTGCCAGATAGCAAGGCAGCAGGGAACCGAAGGATTGCCTTTCAGACTCACAGACCAAAATACCTTCTCATGTTTCCACCAGGCTCAGCATCAGACGAGAAACCATCCTACCCCTTCCAAACTCCCAAGAAATACCTCAAGGCCTGATTTTACGGGACTCAAACCACACCACTTTTACAGAAAAGTAAATGATTTTGTTAAATCCCTCCCTCCCACCTCCACTGATTTTGTTCAGCTCTCTGTCTTTGAATTTCCCTCTCAACTTCGCTCAGCCACAGTGAACCAAAACTAGGGAAAGTTTTTCTGCTGGCTGCCTCTAGTATGCCTGACGCCCCGAATACACAGCTTGCTGCAGCTCATGACCAGGTTACCATTCCCAGGTATTCACTCCATGGAAGAGGTGACAACCAGCGGACTGACATCAGAGCAACCAGATGAGCTGGTTTGAAAAAATTTCCAGCAAAGAAGTCCCTTATGGAAGACAGCTGCCTGCTGGAGGGCACAAAGAGGGCAAGGAGTAGCTGGGAATGGTGTTCCCTCCCTTCAGAGCAGCTGCAGCCACAGCAGTACAGATGCTGTCAGACTCAGCAAAACAGGGCTGGTCTCTTGCAAGAGACCTTGCAAGCTAGGCATATCGCAGCTTCAGAACTCCAGACCCCCTGCAGGGGACCTGGGACAAGGAACAGGAGCCACTCATTAAAGGATGGAGGATACACCCCATCCCAGTGCTTGGTTACTTTGATAGAAATCTGGGACCAACACTTGGGCTCGCTGTCGATGCCGTAATTTAGTGTCAAGACTGAGAGCAGGATCTGGCCCCTCTAGCTACTCAAAGTCATCTCAATTTGTATGCAGTGATTGGATGGAAGAAAGTTTTCCGTCCCACTGCTAACCAAACCAGATCAAGAACATGCTGGTGCAAGGAGTTATCCCTGCACGTGCCGGAGGGAAGGCAAGCTGCAGCACAGGTGCCAAACAGAACGTACAGAGTCAGGGTCCAGCCTGGCTTCCAGATCAAGTACACACATGTTTCCAAATCTTAGTGGCTCCACAGAGTGTCTTTAGCTCGAGTCTCCTCCCAGGCTTTTCAGAGGAAGTTCTCCCCCTCTGAGAGCACTCTACAGTTACACAAAGAGCTGTCAATGTTTGTCTGACTGGATGGCCATGGCTGCTTTCACCACAACCCAACCCCACTGCTATTTCAGAGAGAAACCCCAGCATTGTCAAGCTCCTACAGAGCACAAGCCCTGCCTTCAAAACCTTCATCCTCCACTTTCCACCTCAGCTAGTCAGCATGCAATCCCCCCATCCATGCAAGGCAGCAGTTGTGCCTCTTCCCTTACCGTGCCTGATTTTTCCCCTGGCCCACTGTGCAGGTATCTCCAGGTGGCTCCGACAGAGCCATGTCCACCTGCACCAGCAGGGATCATACCCAGCAAACGCTCCTCCCAAAGCACGTGCTGGCACTGCCACAGACTTAAAAATGCCGTTTTCCCCCAGCAAGGCTGGATTGCTCAGTGAAATAGAATGTTTTTGCCACAGCTGTGGGGAAAGAATTACTCTATAAAGCAGAAAACCCTTGGACGATGCATGGGGAAAGCATTACCATCCCCACCTAATGCATTTTCCTATTAGTTTCCTGAAAGGCTTCCCGACTCGTGACAGGTCAGCCCCACAGAGGGGTGGCTTTTCCTGCACTCTCTGGCACTCCAACACCACTTTCTCTCCGTCGAGAGCTGCACAGGCCAAGTTTTCCTTTTTGAACTGTTTGATATATGCAGTTGGAGCTCTAATATGTGGAGAGGATCCCTAGGGAGGGTTTGTGGTTGTTTGGGAACATTTCCTAAGGTGTTTTTGAAATCTCTTTTAACTCTGAGATTTTTCCCTCTTCCCTATTGTTCCTCTTATTGCTGCCAAGCTGAAACATAATGTGTTCATTTAAACCGGGACTGGACGCACTTGCAAGGGATCTGTAAAGTTCTAGCGGTTCCCATGTTGGGAATGTCAGTGAGCAGATCTGGCTGAAACGACTCTAAAAACGGGTGCGTTTAAAACAGAAGAACCAACCAAAATTCCCTAACGTTGAAATTTACATTTAAGCAGTGTTGCAGTGCTTGTCAAGCTCTCTAATGAGGCATTACCTAAGCTGACCTTCAGGAGCTCCCTGGCACCAGGCCGTGGGGGGAATCCTCAGACTCTCTGCTAGGGTCCTGTCACTGACAGCAAAAAAATCAACAGGTCATAAACCCCAGAAAAAAACCAGGAACATAAAACCATTCATGAATCACACCTCTGTCTGGTGCTTTCCTCCCTACTGTGCAATCTACAGTTTAACACCATGCCCACCCTCACCTACCCCAGGAGCACACAGTCAGTGACACCAATTTGCCGTTTTCTGTCACCTTGCAGCCCTTACAGTGATTGCTGATCCCCTCGAGTCCCTCGGAGCCAGCCACACCTGCTCGCTGCATTTTAAAGGTCAGACCTTCCTGTACCCAGGACAGGCCTGATGCTCCATGAGAACAGGAAAAACACTGTTAACAATCTTACTGCTCAGGAAAGGGTCAAGGGGCCCAGATCTGGATCATGCTGCCTGGCCCACTGCAGAAACTCTTTGTACCTCCTAAATAAATACTAAGACACTCACCTGCAGCACTTGCTCTGTGGGGCAAGATCCAAAAATAGCCAGATTCCACATACAACACCTTTTGAGCTGGCACCAAGAGATGGCAAAGGTCAAGTCACTTTGTTTTGGCACTGCTCAAACATGCCTGTCTGTTTCCAGAGAGGGCAGCCAGACCAAAGATTCTATTTCCAACATCAGCGACAAAGTCTACATTTCACCTCCATCCTTGGCGGCTGTTTTCAGTTTTTATTGTTTACCCTCATATTTACTCCAAAAGCAATACAACGTGCTCAACAGAGATATGTCAGGAGAACACAGCGCACAAAATAATATCAGCAGGCAGGTCACTGGAAGTTTAATGGCTGGATGCCAATCAGATAATAATTTGCAAGCTGTTTCTCAACACGTGGGTGAGCACATGGGATCCTGGACAGCAAGCAAAAGGAATGTTTTTTCTTGGAGACGGAGCACATGCAGCACACAATGCAACCAGCCTGGAGTGATGGGGTGTAATGGGTTTGCAAAAGTCCCTCCTCCTTGGGGATTTGAATTGGTTTGTCCAGGGAATTTCCCGACAAAGGCCAATCAGGAGTTTAGGTGACGCCTTTGCCAATTACATCTTCAAGAAAACGGAAGAGAAGGCTGGTGGCACAGAAAAGAATTTGGCAGCCATGTAGGAGGTAGTGGCAGGCCCCCAGGTGGGGGGCCAGGCCTTTCTCCTCCCCCGGCCCTGGGCCGGGGGCAGGGGTAGAACTGAAACCCTCCTGACCAGACGTGTAACAGAGTGAAGAA
>JAWMRA010000113.1:5213527-5241817 GCA_035584735.1 Pseudotriccus pelzelni | reverse complement strand
TTGCTAGTAATAAATCCTAATATTATTTTCTCCCCAATCAGATCTCTTTGTCTGCATAAACCTTCTCTCACCTTAGAACAATTTGTGGGGGGTGTGGTAAAAATTGTCCCTAAGCAAACCCATGACATGGGGCCACTTGGAGCTGTGCTCATCTCTGTTGTCTCCTGGCAGTTCAGCAAACAGAGGAGAAACATGTTCCCGCCCAAATACTGGGATCCTGGTGCTCTCTCCTGCTGCCCCAGGAGTGCTGTTCAGCTCAAGAATGAAACATGGCAGAGCATCTATATGGTCCCTGAGAACCCTCTGCTTTTGAGGCAGGGACTCCTCCAACCATGTGCCCAAGCAGGCTACTCCGCACTGGGGCTCTGGTCTCCTGGCATCTACACAAACATCACCCTGTGGTACTGTGTGAGGCCAGTCCTCCAGAGCCTTCCTGCATGCCACTTGATTTGAGTGGGGACCTCACTGGTCCCGGTTTGGGGCTGGTCTGGTTCTTCCTTAGAAGCTATTCCAGACTGCCCATCTTCTGGCTAGAAGTTTCTGGTTTCCAGCCTGTATTTATTCATTGCCAATTTCTATTCCCTGGTTCTTGTGCCAGCCCTGTCCAACTAGCCTAGTGCTTACATGTAGAAATAGCACTGATTTTACTACGCTGCACTAAACAAGACCAAGGTGTTGGTTTCTTATTTTGAGCCTTCACAGTCTCTTGACGATCCCAGTATTTTCCATTTACCTGCTCCAGCCTGGATTACTTTGTCAGCGTGCTGACATCGCTGCAGTGAGCAGTCTTAACAAGCTCTCAGTAGAACCATGTGTTGGAGCATTTTCTGATCTCTGCTGGAAACACTTCATGTGCCAGAGCTCAGGAACTGGCTTCCCTCTGTGAAGAAGCTGTACTGCGAACCTTGTCTCGGAGGCACGGCTGGTCCTCCTCTGAGCCCAACCCCCAACTGCATGCCTTCTGACTTCTCTACACAAGCCACTACCAAACGCATGAGAAAAGGCCAATCCCAAGACCCAAATCTTGCTGAACTCCTCTAGTAAATTGTTTCCAGGCTGCCTGCTTCTGCAGGAGCACAACACTTCAGGGCCACGCAGTTGGGTTGTGCAGACCCTACCTGCGGGATTCATTTACTCCCTTTCTGCTTTACCACAGAGCTTACAGGTGGCATGAACTCCAACAAGTTCCACTTCACAAGGCATTGCCCAGTGAATCTAATCCCTGTTCTGCAGGAAGAGACCAGGGGAGTGCGACTGCCGTCCAGAGCCACCCAAGCTTGGTGACACTGGCATTAGCACAAGAGCCAACACTGTGGAGCGGGCATTTATTCCTTTTAGCTATCCCCCATGTCCAGCTGACAGGCTTCTCAGGAACAGCCGGACAGGATGAAAGTGGACTGATACTGTGATTCTGGGGTTTTACCAGGGTCTGTAGTGCTACGGAGCCAAGGACTTGCAAGTTGGGACATGAGGCTCCAGCCCCACCAGGGCCAGCTCCTGGCTCCAGCAGCTCTCTGGTCCATGGGAAGATGCTGGCATGGGATGACGGGGTGAAGCTGGCTCCTAAAGGGGTGGCCAGGAAAGGTTAAAACTGACCCTTGTCAGGTGAACATACCTGTCCCCATGTTCAACAAGGTGGAAGCAACTAGTTTTGGTTGCAACCATTCAATTGCAGCATTTTTGACTCCTTAAAGTAAGTAGAGGTTTTTCAGCCTGATCTTCCTTAATCATAATCCTTTATTGGGGAAAAAAAAAAAAAAAGTTACAGCCTTTTTGATACCACCACAGACAACTCCCTCAGTGGAGGCAATCACATGAATTTCCTATTTAGCCAAACAAAATTTTGTATGTGGACTCTAATGATATTAGCTAAGTAAAAATGGGGGGCTTAATCATTTTTCCTTAAAATAACAGTTGTCTTTCATACACAATTACAGGTAAGAGACAAACAGATTAGGCGATTAACTCTCCATAGGCAGTAAAATGCCATCTGGTTTATGGATCATTCTAGGTATGACACTCTTCTTGCAGATGGTATGACATTCACGTAAGTGTTTTGCTAAAATAAATAAAGTATAAATAATGCTTAAAAGCTGCCTTCCCTCAGGTAACACTTCATAAAACCACAAGTCTGCAATGCAACCCTTCATTCCCTTAGCAGGGATAAGGGGTGATGGTTTTAAGCTGAAGGAGGGTCAGTTTAGGTCAGATATGAGGAAGAAGTTTTTTGACAGTGAGGCTGGTGAGGCCCTGGCACAGAGAAGCTGTGGCTGCCTCATCCCTGGAAGTGTTCAAAGGCAGGTTGGATGGGGCTTGGAGCAAACCAGTCTGGGATTCTAAGCCCTATCAGGCTCTGGCTTCTGTGGCTCAGACGCAGAGCTGGCCCTGATATCCCTGAAGGCAGAAGAGCTTATGGACCCAGATGGAAGGAACGACACCAAGAGGGGTCTTTATAGTGTCCTACTCCCTCCAGCCAAGTGAGCAGTTCCTTACGGTCTCGATGTTGCACACTGGCACCAACGGATTGTCCCAGAGCTGCCAGGGAAGTGCTGAGGGGCAGGTGGCCAGAGCAAACCCTGAGCCCCTGCAGCACGCAGAGCGTGGATCACCATGTCACTTCTCCATAGCTGCAGCGGGATTTGTGCCGTTCCCCACAGGAAACACTAAACCCTGCCAGCTGACAATGGTCAGCAGGGTATTACTTCCCAAGACAATCTTCCATCCACTGCTAAGAATCTGACTCACTGGTTTACACTGGATTTCAGCTTTTCCCCTCATTTTCATGCTGTACTTCCCGTTAGTCAGACTGCAAGATAAGTCACTCCTTTCAGACTCAAGCAATCTTTTGTTCCAGAGGATCCTAGAACTAACTTGCCTTTCACTGCTGTAAATCATTACAATCAGGAATGCTGAATCAGGAACCCCAAGTCTGGAGCAGTTGTACTGTGGTTAAACACAAATCCAGCATCTTTCAAGACTTTCTCTGCATTACCTACAGGGTTTACTGACTCACTACTACATTATTTCAAAATCTCCTGCAAGGAGCTTCAGTCTTGAATGTCTCAGAAAAACACTAAGTTGCATTTAACAGAAAACCACTGAGTACTTTCCGTAAGTTCACATATGAAAAATTACTGGGCAGAATGGTGAATGCAAACAACTACTAGGAAGTTAATATAGAAAGCCAGAAACAAAAGGAAGATTTTTCTTTTGCTCCAAGCAAAAAAACCCTTGGCTCAGCAGCCAGCTGTCATCCAATTCAGAAATTACAGAACAAGATGAACCAAGTCCTTCATTAGCACTCTTAGGGCTCTCCCAGCCACCGTCAGGACAGAGGGAATCTCACAGAGGGGACAAGTAGACAGGAAAGCCTCGTGAGAGAAGTAACATAGAAAGGACAAACCCCCATATCCTGAAAGAGGTAAGGACCCCCCCAGTCAGACCCCCCAGCCACAGGTGAAAACCACTGCCCTGCCTTTGCCTGGTACCTCCAGGACAGAAACCCCTCAACACACGCACTCCCAGGTGCTGATCCATTGCCTTGCACAGTCAGGAACAGAAATCTCCTTTCGCTTGTGGTGCTGAGCACCTACAGGGAGAGTTTGGGCTGCCCGCAGCTGAGCACCAATGGAGAAAGAACATCAGGCTTCTAAACCCCCGGCTGGGCACTGCAGCCCCTCGCTGCTGAGCATCCAGGTGCCCAGTGCCCAGCATGCCTGTTTATTTTTCATGCCTATCTGGCGCTGAAGTTTAAGGCCTTGCTATCACAAATATGTGTTCCTGCTGAGAAGACCGTGAGCTGACATGAACTGCGGAAGAGCTCATGCACAAACTGGGTGAAAAAGTAAATATGAAGAACGTGCTCATCCTTCCTCTTTTCCCCACACCACTGCAGATTCCAGCTATGCCAACACTCACAGGACAGTCTCTGGCAGTCGGATCCATACGTGAGCTACACAATCATTTATAAAGGTGGGTGTTTGCTGCAGACTCATCACTTCAATTGGAACCTCAAATTAGGTAAGAATAATTTCTTAAGAATACAAGAAACACTAATATCATTGCTAATACCTTTTAACTCATGTATTTCACTTTACTGACTCCGAGAACAGATTTCCAAGTAAACTGGCAGCTGTGAGATACTGAATGCTGCTGTCTTCCCTGCAGGATAAATGTAAAAATTAAGAGTCAATCACACAGGAACACTCTCTCACAATAATCATTAGGAGCCCCAGCTCGGTACCTGTTTCAGGGATGCTGGCACAGATGCTGACCAGAGGGAAAAAGGACTGCACAAAACTTCTGGATTTTTCTTCTTATTGAAACATTTCCTTCTGCCAGAAGGCTTAAATCAAAAGGTGTGCACAAAACTGTGCAGAGCACCTACAGGCAGCAGGATGAATCCATGGAATTGTTTTCCAGAGAGCTATTTCTGTGCTGCTGTTATTGCCGCAAGTGTGAGCGGCTGACGCAGCTGCCCAAGCCCAGCTGGGCCAGCAGTTCCTGCTGCCCCCACCCCAGAGTGGCTCCAGGGCCTGCAGACCCTGTCTAAGCCAACCAGAAACCTAGAAGCTTGCACTTCAAGCACACAGGACCTGACTGGGTTCACTGCATATGTACACCACGGTCAAAACAGTCTCCAGCCCCCACAGGGATGTTTTAGTTTGTGGCCGCAGTAAGAGCACCAACACTGCCAGAACACGTCACTCTGTAGGAGCGGAGGCAGCGATGACCACATACATCCCTTACACATAAAGCCACCTTCGCGTGAATTCAAATTACTTCCTGATCCCCAGCATGGCTGAATGAGGGCCCGCCTGGTGTCCTGACCCCAAAAGGATCTCCATAGGAAATCTTCAGCACCTTTGGGACAGCACAAAGCTTGTCCAACCCCCAAACGAACACGCTCCCTTGCCTCGACTCCCATGGGCAACCTGTGCTCCCTTCTTGCATCCCTCAGGGCTCAGGAGCAGCAAAGCTGTGCCCAGCTCTGGGAGGGTCACAACAGGACAGGTATGAGCTGTTAGGGAGAGGAGAGGAGCAAAGCCTCCATTACCAGCAACCCCATGCAGCAACTGCTGCTGCAACCACCACTGTCAGTGCGGCCAGGCACTTCTGGATTGGGGTGTTTGGCTTTTTTAAAAATGTAATTCAACTAAGACGCTGAATACTGATTAGATCCAAGCCCCAGCCTAACCCCTCCAAAGTTATGTAATCGCTGAAATCCAAAAAGCCTTGAAAAGCTTAAATGTGACACTGCTGGTGATGTCATGCTGCTGGAAGGTTTCCATGGTAACCACTCCTACCACTGCCATATGCCTGTGGCTCTCAGCACCAGAGCACAGCATTCTCTGCACATTGCGCCCAACACCAAAATTTGGGAGAACTTGGAGGAAACGGCAGAGGACTCCCAGGTGCCAACTCAGCTCCCTGTGCCCCTCATCCTGCCATAGAGGTGCAACAGTCGAGATGTGAATGCAGCTCCTTCCCCCCTGCAGAGCAAAAGCCATCAGCAGCCAAGAGTCCTACCCCTCAGCAGAAGCCCCCAAGAGCCGGCCCTGAGGACAGGCAGGAGCGAACCTTCAACAGCTTCTGCACAGCTCTCCACGGGACACACGCTCCTGGCTCCCTTCAGCCCAGTGCTGAGGCACATCCTCATTCCCAGCTCCCACCCCAGGCAGCAGCAGGGCCAGGTGGCAGCTGCCCTGCAGGCCGGCCCGGCAGCCTTCGTCCAGTGCCACCTCACAGAACTGGAGGGTCGGACCCGTTTCCATCACAAAGAAGTTAAAAACCAAAGCCAGAAAGGCAATCGAACAATGAAAACACATTCTTGAGTCCTCATGGTTGCAGAAAAGCGCTTCAAAAGGTTTCCCAAATCTGAAAGTAAATAAAAAGAACCAGTCTACTGTCTTCAAAAATTGCCTTTCCCCCCACCGTCTTCAACCTTGTAATTCCTGCACAATGGCAGCTGAAAGCCTTTGTGGTTTTTTTCTAAGGGGTAGAGCTTAATTTTCTGACGTATCTCCACCCAAGTTCACCCGCGCCCAACTGATGAACTAAAACAAGTGCAACAAATTAAACTTTGTGTTAATTTCAGATCCAAGCAAAGGGCTTTACTTCCCTCAAATAAATTCAGAAACTCCCCCTATCAAAGGGTTCTGCATTTTTAATCATCCTCTCCTGACAGGGCATTTCTGACACGCCCTTACGTAAGGACTATAAACCGATTTTGTGCGCTCAGAGATGTGCAACAGCTTTGTCTGGGTTTGCTGCCCATATGAAAAAGTAAGAAAGCCCTGTGACTGTTTGCTCAGAGACCAACCTCAAAGACCAGCCCAGCTAATTATGATTATATTGCATATCGCACAAATTATGTCCCCAGGAGCACACACAGCCGGAACTTTCCTTTCCTCCTGGAACGCAAGGTCCAGCTGAGCGGAAGGGCCAAATCCTTCCTTGCTGGGTTTAACTGCAGCCCCTCACCCTGGCTTTCAGAGCCAAAACCCCAGCCCAGGGGAGAACTCGGTGGTGCACAGTCAGGGAGCGGGGGCATCCAAGATCTGCTTCGTCCCGCATTTACCCTCCAGAGCAGTTTCCAACAGGAGGCTGAGGAACTCAAGATGGATTTTTGAAAAATGTATCTCATACACTTTGGCAAAACTAAGAGAATAGTCTCTAAAAGGCTTGAGGGAAGCATCAGGCTGCTGTTTCCTCACCCCTCATGAAATCCCTGCCAAAAAGCCTATAGCACAATGCAACAAAACCAAATTACAATGGTAACATTTATCTGAATTAAATGATGAGTTCATATTTTTGAGCTTAGCATGGATTTCCTTTTTTGGCATTCACGATTTTAACAGTTATACACACGTTCCAGCTTAGTTACCCCCAAAACATTATCCAAACATTACTATTTCAGGGCATGCTGTGGGGCAAGTAATGCTTTCTGGAGGCACAATCACAATCTCTCCTGCATTCGGGGCTGGCTGCTTTGGGCCGTGTGCTTCCCGACAACCAGACGCAATTCACTTGAGTCTTCCTCAAAGAACTGAGCAACACTCTCTATTTTCCACTGGCACACAAAGGCCAAGGGGGTTTTGCTTTACTTTCTCCCCCATGTTTTCTGCCAGACCAAGTGCAGCTCTGCAGGTATTCTTAGCATTATTTAGCGGGAGAAGAGGATGAGCAAAGCCAGTTAGACACAAAATGGGGAACAGCAGCCTCCTCCCACAACCTGCCTGCAAAAGTAACGGAACGGCCAAGCACGACCAAGCACAACAGGGACACTTTTGGCAGCCTCCTACGTGTGCCAGCCAGCCCATGGGAGTTTGTCCCGTGTGACTGCTCTGCTGAGGGGCACACACAGCTCCTCTGCTTCCAACTCCTCCCTCCCCTGGAGACATCAACCAACAGCCCAGAGAGCTGCAAAACCTCGACAAGTCTCCATCTCCGTGATCCTTTATTTACGGCTGTTCACTGCATGTTCCTGCAGCAGGGAACAGGACGCAGTATTACTCCATGACTGCTAAAGGTCAGCCCTCATTTCCACAGCAATGCTGACCAGGAAGGTTGGCAACTTCTCTGTTTAATACCACCAAGTTGAAACACTGCTCACAGGTCTCAGCTTGGTTTGCTTGCTGGTAGTTGTATTTCATTCAAATTCCTGTTATGATTTCCAGCCAAGTCCTGAGGTTCTGGTTTTATTTGTTTTCTGGACATCAGTAGAGAAACATCCTTGTTTTTTTGAAACAATGAAACTTTGTAATCTTTAGTCTGTGATTAAAACACACAGCCCTTGGAGCACAAGGTACCCAGGGTCTCTCAAGCATTCGCAAGCGACCCTGAATTTACTGAGCTCCATTTCTACAGCAGGAAGTTTTGGGGTTTTCTCCCACATCTTTCTGGTCAGATCCAGCTCAAGAAGGCACACCACCTCCTCACAATCCCAGGGAAGTCACTTCCCAGTGACCCTTGTTTGGAAATTGATGGTCTGAATCGTAAGGACGTGTTTTCCCACACACTGTTTATTTTCTGCAAAGCTCCAACCCACTTACACTATTTGTTCCTAAGACAGCCCAGCTCTCATAAACTGTCATTTGGTGCAATTTTTTGCAATCAACAAGCAATATAATTAACATCGAGTCTGGGGCCTCCTTCCTACAGCAGTATTATTCCTATGGCACGCCTCATCCCAAACAATGACACGCTGCTTACCCGGAGCTCTAATCAACATTCTTTCATCACAAGCAAAAAGAAAAGGGAACAGCATGAAGACCGTGTATTTCTCAGAACGGTGCTTTATAAAAGAAGCCTCTCCCAAATACCATTCAGCAAACTTAAGCAAGGAAAACCCACTCCCCTCCTTAGTTTCTCCCAAACGCAGCCAACCCAATCAGGAACCATTCCACACGTCCCTGCTTTCCTTGGGCTCCATGAAACCAGCATTTCCAGCAACAGAGAAGTTATTAACTCCTGGGGTTTTGATGTCTTTGTGCACTAGCAGTGGAGCCTGGCAAGGAGGATGAGGTCATGCAGGCAGAGGGGTGACCCAGACACAGGCAGGGGAAGGTCAATTTATTGTCTTGCTGCTCCCTTACAATTTAATTGTGCCACTTTTAACACTGGTAACATCCTCCTGGATCTCTGGCTAAGCTATTGATACAGACTGATCCTCACTTCTTCTTCCTCTAAATATTCATACTAGTAAATAAATATTTTGCCTTCCTACACTAATGCATAATGTATAAATCAGCCCCAAACAGAAAGAAACCTAAAAACAGTTCTCATAAAAAAGATTTAGATTTTTTTTCCATAAACAACAGCTGGCAAAGTATCTCACAAAAGGAAAAAAAAAAATCCCACTTTGCTGATACATTTAATTGCTTCAGGATTTAATGCTTCTCCAACATTGTTTACTGCTGCCAACATTAGAAGGAAAGTACTTTGTCCAAAACCTGTGATGGATCTATCCCCACCCCCCACCTCAGGAACGCACTGCCTGCCTAGCACCCGCATCGGCAGCGCCCAGGGAGAGCTGGAACAGCACAGCTTCCTCCTTGGCCACCCCAGCTGCCGCAGGAACTGGAGCTGGGGCACTGCTCCAAAAGCCTGGAGCTTGCCCCGAGCCTCCTGAGCAAACACTCGGGCCTCTGGGCTGGGAAGAGGGTGCATTGTACCTGGCACAAACACTCCTGCACACAGACACCTTCATGCTGAAACATGCAAGTCAAGAGGAGGATTTCAAGTATTTTTATCCAAATAATTAAAAAGCAGGTGAAACTATTCTGTTTAAAATTCAAGTGAATTTGATAACAAAACAGTATAACACAGAAGGGCAATGAAATGTTTAAAAAAAAAAAAAAAAAGGAAAAAGGTAAAGGCAACCAAGGAAACTATTTATTTTGACTTTCCTGTAACTATTTTTGCCCCTACAGAAATGATGCGCACCTATTTACATGACATCCCAGAGTGTGTTTGCCCATGTCAGCACTCTGTGTGCCTGCTGTTAAGCACATCAAGAAATAAAGATGCATTTGCCCTGACAGCCACACCTGAGGTTCCGTACAGAACCTCCCAGGTAGTTTCTGTTTACCCTGGATCTCAGCCAACCTCATTCTTACAGATCTGAGCACCTCAGCCCTTGCTGCTGTGTGGTGCAGCTTGTCAGACAGGCAACACAACCCTGAACCATTCCTGAGCCTCCCACAGCCCGTCCTGCCCAGAAGGGGAACCCACATCACCAGACTGCACACTACAGAACCTCCCTCCTGTGCAATTTACAGCACCTACACAGCCATTGACCCAGAGCAGACACCAGACAAGGCATACAGCCTGTCACCTTCCCAGCACCAAGCACAAACCTCCCCTTTGTTCCAGCTTTCCATACACTAATTGCTCACAGCAACATCGGTTTAACACTTCACTTAATTTTTAAAGTTTTACAGATAAACTACAAAGGACATATTTCTTCCACGAGTCCTACGGCAGTAGAAAAATAAGACAGTAAATTAAGTCTGGTCTGCTTGCAAACCTCCCTCTGAAATTAGGCAACAGGCTCTGCTTTAAGCCCACCAGCCCTCTGCTTGCCCAAGCTCCAGTGGGATTGGCAGCACCCCACTTGCAGGATGGGGGGACAGCACCAGCCCCATGCCCTTGGGTGATACCCCGGCGTCACCCGCGCAGCTTCTGCCAGGAGCAGCGTCACCTGGAGAGGCTCTGCAGGAACACACTGGCACCACCGGGGCTGGGACAAGGAGCAAAAGCAAGCACGCCTTTTCCTAGTCCAACAGGCTGCAGGCAAGCCTGCACCTCCCTGGGAATATGTCAAGCATCTGCAAAATTAGAATAGGATGGGAAACACTGACTGACAGTACACTCCCTTAAAAGGCCATCCTATCCTGATTTACAGGCTTGAAGCAGCAGGGAATTTCCTAGATGGAAAAATTTGCCAGGGAAACATCAATCATGTCCACTGTCACTCGGTGGGCACAGCAGTTCCATGTGTTCTGCAGAGGAAACAAGACTTACACAGTCACATGCCTACTCAGTGGCACAGATGCACATGTGCCTGTGCACCGACGTCCGTCTCCTCCAGCAATCCCCGCGCACTGCCAAAGGCTTCAAGGAAACTTGGTCAAGCAGACTATGGATAACCACACACTACGGGACTCAGCTGCAGACCACCAGGTCCTCTCCCCTTCCTGCGTGTTCACCTGTTTATTCATTCTGTACTGAAGGCAAGTTAAATGTCCCTAAAAGTCTTTCCCAGGAGACAGTGATTCAATCCAAAGCATTCAGCAGAGATGCAGTGGAAGAGGGCAAGAGACACACTGGCTTTCAAGTTTCATTTGGAAATTTTTTAAGAAAAAAGGGAGTGCGGAAGGACATGTCCCAAGGAGGAACCAAAGTGCAAGCGGAACATAAAATCAATTCAAACATGGAGGCTCCAAGAACAGCTTGATTCCCCCACTGCCAGCTTCTTCCCAGCATACGAGTAGTGGTGGCTCAGTGGAACTTTCCATCATCCAGTCCAAGTATTTGTCTGCTCCTGCATCCTGATTAAATCTGTAATCCTGATTACCAGGGATGGGGGAGAAGGGGAGTTTCAGCATTACCCACAGGAGCCTCAGGCTCTGTAGTTGTTTGACAATCTCACTTCAAGACATGGTTTATGTGATGGAATTTATCTGCACTCCTCTGTCCACTGCTCTCCAACTTGCCCTTACTATCCCTCAGCTTTGGGGGGGGCTGCCAGAGCCTCTGCAGACCCCCGCACTGCTGTGGCAGGGTCTCCAGACTGGCTCTGGTGTGCTGCCTCCCAGAGTGGAGCAGAGAAAACCCAGCACCTGTCAGCCCACCTGGACTGGGGTCGATGGGTGCCAAGGTCTTGCCTGCACCACAGGGGTTTCTGACCTGCACACAGGCAGCTCCAAGGAGCAGTTCAATAAATCTGGGAAAAAAGTTACCAGGAGAGGACACCTCCCAGTCAGGGAGTCTGGTGCTGGGCAGCCATCCCTCTGGGCTGCGGCCATGTCTGCCCCATTCACCTGAATGACTGTGGGGCAGTTCACTGCCTGGCCTTGAAGCCACACCCATTTCTACGTCTCTTCCAGGCCCATTGGTCCAGGGATGCCAGCAGTTACCATCACATCCCCAGCGGTTGCTATGGCTACAGGAAAGCTGCTGCAGCCCTGCATGCTGCATCCTGCCTCACCAAAGGTCCTCAAAGCAACCAGCCACCCTGGAGTCTTGCTCGCTTGGAGAGAGGCTCTCAAGTCCCCTCACAGCAAATGTTTCCTCCTTCCCTTTTCCCCAGCAGAGAGGCATCCTCCCAAGAGGCAGAGCAGCTCTTACTGCAGAACACAAAGGCTCACACAGGGCACAGAATACACTCAAATTCCCAGAGGAAAATGAAGCCCGAGGAGCTATTTCATACAGAGAAACCAGTTACTGACTTGTTACATGGAGAGTTACTGGGAGATGCGAGAGTACACCAGGGAAGCATCACTCAGTCCATTGGCCCAAATCTCAATGGTACACACATCTCACACTTTGCATGCACTTTTCCCTGTGAACATGGCAGTGGATGCAGATGGAGCCAGAAGTCAGATAAACCTTCAGCCTGAGCAGTCCCCTCTTCCTCCTCCAGGGCCCTGCCTCAGACATGCGGACCTGGCCGTGGCACATGGATAAGGCCACATCTACCATGAACACAGACAGGGATCCCATCAGGCACACAGCTTGCAGCCAGGTTTTATGGAGCAATGGGTTTAACTTCTGCAGGCAGCTGCCCCTAGAGACCCCGAAGCAGCATCCCCCCGAGGAAGCCCTCCATAGGTGCAGGGTGGCAAGGCATGGGGCTCCCCATGCCCAAGGACAAGGTAGGCTTGTTCCTCCACCACAGGAACACAGTCCACAGGATGCATGAACCCCGACTCTGCCAAGCCACGATGGAGTCTGGACCGTGAATTGTTGCTTTGTTTTCTAGCAAAATTCTATAGCAGTAATTATCCCTGTTTTAACGCAAAATAGTCATCACCTCTTCCTTTCCTCCTCTTCTCCCATCAATTAGGAGATGGGAAGACAGCACCTCTGCCTCATAACTCATCACAGTCCTTCAGGGCTGGAGCTAGTGCGGTGGGTGATCACCTGGATGCTTCCACAGGCAGTGTCACTGGGACACGCATGGACACTTGCCGGGCTGCAGGACAGAGCACCACAGGTCACCAGAAAGTCACACTCATCAGGGCAGAAGCTCACTCTGAGACCATTAATGAGTGCTAACTAGAAGTGGCCATTCAGCCTGTCAGAACCTTCCCATCCATCACCAGATGCCTGCACTGCTGCAGCCTTGAGACTGCCTTTGATTACAAATATACTGGTCAGGACTGCTCATTTCTTTTTACTCCACCTCTCTTTTTTCTGTGCACGTGCATATATATGAAAACTCAAGAAAAGGGTTCGTTCCAAAGCACTTTCCCCTCTCCAGCAGAGATGCACCACCACAACTGCACAAACAACCTGGAGAGCTCCCAGCAGATCCTCACCCAGCCTTGTGCCTATGTGTGGGGGACGCTGGAAGGGCAGAAAGCTGTGGCACTGCCTGGCTCCTACCTTTGGCCACCAGCACAGGTACAACATCAGCAGCAGGATATGCATGGGTCAGAAACTGCCCCGAGAGAGAATCTGCCAGACAGCTCATGAAGTGCTCAGGCAATGGCTGCCCTACATCCAGTACTTTTTCTGCCAAAGCACAAGCCTCTTAAAAGGTATTTGACACTATCCTGAAATTTAGGATATCTGACAATATCCTAAAATCCTAAAATTTGGGATGGAAATAGAAACAAACCCGAAAACCTCCCAGTAACTTTGGATGAGCACATTTGCATGGGGAGCAGCATTCCATGCTGGTGTCTACGAGGCGTTTGCCTGGTTTGAACATTCCAAGCAGCTGGCACCCTGTTTCATTATTTTGCCCAGAGCACGCCCTGTTTTTACCAACAGTTCTGTGTTGTGATGCAGCTCATCACACATCCCAAGGTGCCCCAGCTCCAGCGCTTGGCACACGCCATTCCTGCTCCTGGTGGAGCTGGCAGGGTTGGTACATGCTCAGCCAGGACCACAGCCGTCACTTCTGCCTGGCCACGGCTCTGCGCAGAACAGCATCAATTCAGGGATCAAAACACAGCTCTGTCTCTGGCTTTTTGGCCAGCACAGGGCATCAGCTGCCTGCCCTCTGCTACCTCCTACCTCACACCTCACCTACTCCGGCCGTAGGGTACAGAGGATCTCTCTTTTCTGTGCTAGGCGTGACAAAACCACACTGAGACTTTGATCCCTGCATGATTGCCCCTGGAGAGCCTGGGCCAACGTGGGAGCTCTCCTTCTCACCACCAGCACTGGGCATCATGGGATCTTGGGGAAAGAAAATCCACTCATGTCTCTGTTTCAGGAACAAGAACAGCAAGGAAGTAACAAAGGACTTGCACATATGGGTAACCAATATCTAATCTAGAAATTTTTTATGCAGTCCATGAAAAAAAGCCCATTTTAATTAAATACTTTTATTTTACCCACCGCTACGCACTAAATTAAACTGCTTCAGCATTAATATATAAAACCATTACTCTGTGCATGCATAAGTGAGTTTATGCACGTGTCTGTATAAAAACTGTACAACTGAACACTGCTTAAAAGGCAAATAACAGATGATAAAGCCTCCATCCTGACTGTATTAAATCCTGACTTGGGATGTTATATTTGAGTCTTGGTCGCTTAAAACTAGTGTGTAAATGCAATGAAGTCAGTGGAGTTAGTAATAATTTACATCCGCGGAAAATCTGGACCTTTGATTTTTAAATACTAACTACTGGCAAGAACTGAAAAACAAGCAACAAAAATCCAGTTTGCAACATGGGGCCAGATGTTATTTTTTTTCTTTTGCAGTAATAGCTCAAAAATACCAAATTTAAAATAGAACTCTAAGAAAGTCTTGTCCTGGGACAGATATTGGAGTTACATCAGCTTTCAGCCCTGAAACTTAAGGCTTGAGGCCCCTGTTTACGCATTCATGTTCAATCTGTGAAATAATACAGATGCACCAAAACGTAAAGCACAAGCTGATAACCATTTGCCCCAATCTCCTTCATCATCAAGCTTACTCCCTCTACCCTTCTGGCATCACAGAGAGACTTTAAAATGGGATAATGACCCACCCGTGGGAGAGTTCAAGGTCAGGTTGGACGGCGGCTTGGAGCAATATGGTCTAGTGGAAGGTGGCCCTGCCCGTGGCAGGGGGTGGCTTTGAGGTCCGTTGTCCCTTGAGACACCTCTCCTTGGCCATGAAAGCCCAGCTTGTGAAAGGCAGGGGTTCTGATCCAATGGAGCGCAGTCCCCCCATCCCGTAGAGCTGCGATCCCTCGGCACATGCCGGAGGCAGTGAGTGCAGTCCGTGCTCTCTCTCACCAGCCTCACATCTCCTGCCACGTTCGGAATTCCAGCCTGATGTCCTGATAGGACACCCAGATTTTCTAGTCCTGATTTTAGAATGCAAATAAAAGGCAATGCCTCCCACCCCTAGCATCCTTCCCAAACCCAACGGAGTAACTCCCTGAGCTGTGCAGAACCTCACAAAACCCGAGAACCCTTCAAAATGCTTTATATTTACACATACCCCCCTGAAGCTGCCCTTTGAAGTAGCACAAACTCAGAGAAAAACACACAAGCTAGAGAACCTGCGACAGCTAGGACTGAATTTCTGTTTCCATCCCAGGCCATCCTTCTCAGTGTCTTACAACTATCAAACACTCTCCTCCAGAGCTGATGTTTCCCACAGCCCTACTGCACTTCCCCCTCCATTTCCCTCCTCCTCTGGAATCAGAGCTAAACACCTCTATCCACCACTGAGGTTGGGAAAGATAGTGTCCTCCAGGTGCTCTGAGCAGAAATCTCGCACTCTGTCCCAGTAAAACCAAATCACATATTTTACAAGGCCTAGGATCAAGAGGCACCAAGACAAATTACTTCATTCCCAAATTTCTTGGTACTGTAAGTCTAAAATTTTTAACGGCCAAAAACTTACAGTACCAAAGATTTTCCCAGGGAGAATTATGACATTTTGCAAAAACGCAGCAATGTATTTTTAATTGTTACGTGGACAACTTGTGTTTACCATGAGAGAAGAATAATTGAGGTGTGTAAAAAAATAAACTGTTCTGGTATCTGGCCAATCTAGAACATCTACATCTGGTAGACACTCACTGTTACTACAGCTGTGAGCTACCAGCTGTAACTCAGTGATATCCCTAGGCAGCCAGTGTCACCAAACAAGAGGACCACACTGACTCTTCCCAGTTGCCAACCAAAAACTTGACAGTGAAGCTGCTTTCCAGGCTCAGCATGTGAAAATCCAAGTACATTTTCTTCCAAAAGAAAGAACAAGTCTGACTTGACAATTCTTTTTTCACCTCCTGCTTAGAAATTCAGGTCTCAGGCTTCATGGAAGACTTCTCAGATCACCAGAGCGATGCATGGCAGCAGCCTGGCATGCTCAGGTGTCAGAGAAGTAAAACCCAGTTCAGAAAGGTACAATGTGATATTTATTCATATCTGAAGTCATTCCTTGCTTCTTAACACCTCTTAAATGCAAGAGCATTTCAATATTTGGAAGCAGTTGCTCCTTTTCAGTATTTTAAACCTCTCTGTGGCCTTTTCCACAACACAGAATACCAAAGGAGTAACCCAAACTCGCTAAAAGGTCAAGGAAGCAAGCATCATTCCTCTAGGTACAAAGAACAAAAAAAGCCACAGCCAAAGAAAAAAGCCAAAATAAACCCCCACACTCAGAAAAAATTTGGTCATTTCAAAGTTACTTCAGAGGGGAAAAAATAATCATAAAAAAGGACACAGGGTTCCCCCACTCCACTACTGTTCTTCTAAATGTGGGTTCTTACCACATAACTGTAGTAGCTGGCTGGTGAAGTACTTGGGAAAATATTTTCCCCCTCTTTGTGCTGAGGAATGTTGACATTTGCTACCTGCACTTTTTTTCCAGAGATAAAGTAGGCAGGTCCTTTAGTGATGATGTAATTAAGAGGTGACTAATAGGCTGCAGGTAGGTCATTTCATTACAGTCCAAATGAGGACTGGAAAGAGAATGGAGATCAGAAGCTGGCGCACTACCTGAGCCCACCTTACACATCCACAGCTTTTAGGGAGTATCTCCCTCCCACTCCCTTGCACAGCACTTCAGAAACTAAATAACTGAGCAGCCCATCACGAGCAAAACACAAAAGGTTAAGGTTTGGCTTTTGGCAAATCTGCTTCGCTGCGAGGCTTCCATGCAGGCAGAGGGACAGGGATGAAAAGGGGAACAAGGGGGTGAAGCACTACAGAATGACCTGCACCAAAGGACCTCCTCAAGGCATCTGATGTGGATCTTGTGGGGGTACTGCAGCTGTGTGCTCCCTACCACTGCTACTGCTAAATTCCCCTAGCCAGCCATTCCACGTCCAGCATTCCTTATTTCACGTTTGGCCAGGAAAGCTCACTGGCAGCCTAAAGCAAAACACTGACTTGATAAATAGGATAGCAGGGAGAGCTCCCATGCAAATGGGGCCACACTTCCGACTGGCTCTCAAACAATGTCCTCGTGTGCCTTTGACAGCAGAAGGTGTACAGGTTAAGATCTGCTCCTTGTTCCCTACTGGATCATTCCTTTTTTCCCCTCCCATTGTCATAATTTCTCAAGATATGAACATGATTCTTAGCAACAGTCAATTATCCTTTGTTGTTCTTCACTCGATAGCTGGCATGACACACAAATCTTCCCTGAACACTCTGTGAGGCCTCACCGCACAGCCAGCCTGTGACAATACAGCAACTGCCACCAGAAACAACAATTACAACAGGAACAGGCTAATCACAAGTATCACCAATTAAGCAAATGAGTCCCAGAAGTCCTATCGGTGCACATCTCGTCCATGTTGAGACACGGAGGGCTGAGGGCAGAGTGCTCATGAGCCAGGAACCAAGGGGTCTAATGAGGTTCTTTTTTATTAGAATAAGCAGTGGTTTAATTACAATTGCTTGATACATGTGCAGTGAAATATTCTGCAAAAACAGGCAGCAGCTTTCCGAGGAGGGCACTCTGAGCAGGAGCTCACCACCTCTCCTCTGCCAGCAGATTGTAGGGCCAATGCTGGTCTCGGACTCTGGGCTTTACTTTGCTGTTTTGCCACTTTCCTCCCCTTCCTTTTCTAATTATTTTGTTTTATCGATGCAAGAGAACATACCAAGTATGAACTGGGATATAGCACTGCCACCTCTTGATTTTAATCACACGAGCTTGTATTATTTTTCTCCCTAAAGCTCCGGCTCCTGGAGTTGCACACATAATCACATGGGAATGCTGGCAAAATTTCAGCAAAAAGAACGCAACTGGCCTCCTGTGTGTGCCCAGGGGGCCCTATTTTCCAGGGAACTGCATGGTTTTGGTTCAGAGTTTTTAAGTACCCAGCCAAAAGCAGTTGTTCTGAGCTCCCCCTTTGGCACATTGTCCAGGTAAAGCCCTGCTGTCAGAACACGGCAGGTTCTGCCTCAGAGGGAGATGCTCAGGTACCTGCTCACCTGTATTGCAACATAACTCAGCCTCATGTGGGCTGTTACCCCCTTAGATGGCTGAAAAGTCCTAAAGAAAGTACTTGTGACCACATCCTAATTGCCAAGAGATCCTGCAATGCAACAGTTCCAAAGATCCTGCAAAACCCAGCCCAGAAAGCAACTCCCAAGCCCCAAGCGAATCCAGAATGCAGCACAGAAAAGGAAAATCATCTGCAGCATTTCCAATTAACGAAGCCAGCAGGCTCTGTGAGAAGAACTCCAAACCCAAGGGTTGCCTTTCACAGTCCCCTCAGCCAGAGATGCAGTTGTCAAGGCACTCAGCCTGGCCAAAACCACTGGCTGACAGCACATGCCACCAAACCCTAGCACCTCCTGCCATCAAGAGAACATCTCTCCTTCCAAGCTGCAGGAAGAGATAACCCAGCCCCAGGCCAGCACATAAACCCAGATGAAATAAGTATGTTTTTATTTTTATTTCTGAGGTTCTAACTCGAACATAACAGTTTTCTGATACTTTAGGTCTGGAGTTGACAAACAAACAGAAGCAGAGCGTGGGAGCAGAAGTTCAAACAAATTTCTGTCAAATTCACCCAATTTATGGCTCAGGGAGAGAACATCATCTTTCTTTCTATTCCTTGAGGACATTTTGTATCTAAACTAACAACAATTTATTTTTCCAACATTCCCATGAGTGGAAGCAAGGTTTGGCAACTTGCAAGGCAGAAACAAATTTTTACTTTTCATTTTGCTAGGATAAAATTAATTTTGCTTGAGGGAAGGTGACTTTTTTTTAATTGGATTTAGAGTCAGAGAAGAAAAGAACAGAAAAAAAAAACCAGGAAAACAAACCAAAAATCACTTCGTACAGCATATGCTTCTGAAGAAGGCCTTGTGAAACTCCACAGTGGTGAGCAAGAGAAATCTCACTCTCTGTGCCCACTGCTACTTCCAGCACCTTTTTGCACAAATTACAGATGAATTTTTTTTTTTCTACGTCTTCCCATTTCCCGTCCACATGCCCAGCCCACTAAAGCAAACCCCAGGCTTGTGATGATACAGCTCCTTGCATCCTCCAGAGGCAAAAAGCAGGAGGGTCAGACAAGAAAGCCTGGCACTGCACCTCTCTAGGTGCAAAGGCTGAAAAGTCTGTAGTGATGGAGCAGTCACCATTACCCTCCACACCCAGATAGCAAGGCTCCACTAAGATCACGAGCACATCTTACCCACATTTAACTTCTGTTTCTGGCCCCCAAGCCCACCTCAGACTGTGCTACAACTCTGGGAACTGCCAGACCCCCCTGCCGCTGCCACAGCCCCCGGAGCAGCTTTATCTGACAGTCCACCAAGAGACCACACACAGCCTACAGAAACCTCAGAAGCTCACCGGACGTCATTCTGGGCAGGACAACCCAGGAGAACTCAGACCACCTAAAGCTGAGCACGTGCAAAAGTCATCGTGCAAAGACAGGAGTGAACGTGCAAGAGGAAAGAGATGAGGAAGCACAGCTTCACACGAGGGGATTTGGGTTTGTGGGCTCATGTTTGTGGTTCAGCACCAAAAGGGCGCCAAAGAAAGGGTCACAAGCACCAGCAAGCAGCCTGGAAGGGTCACCTGCTCCACAGCCAAGCACTACAAATTACATTATCATAAGCTGTGAGTCACTGGAGAAATATTGATAAAAGAAAAAGCTGCTTTTGAAATCAGATGAGGAAATGTAAAAAATAATTGCATAAAAACTTCTTTGGCTGCTTAATTTAAACACTTTTGTGCCTGGGGCTCTAAATGAATATACCGAGGTCTTTTCATTCCTGCAGCAATCACGTATTTCCTGCTATTACTGATAATGACTTTAAAACACTTAAGTAGGGCTGTTGCCTTATTTTCAGCCTTTCCGAGGTGGGAGTGGAAGTGATAACACCAGGGGAAGATGGTGATGACAGCTCGTCAGGGGAAGCATATGTCAGTCTGGAGAGGAGCTAATGAGGGCTGGCACCAGGACCTCCCACAGGAATTTCTAGACACATCATGTCCCATCCTGACAGAGCCCAGGAGCTTGTCATCTTTGTGACAGCGAATAAACCTAGTCTGAATGGACAGCAACCTTCAGAGTTTCTCCAGTGCAATCTTGAATTTGAATTTGGTAGCACAGGGACCTGGCCCAAAGCTCAACGTTAAACCAGCTTAATCCTTTTTGTTGGCTTCCAGCAGGTGACTCACATTTCTGAACAGGACTTGGTGGGTAAATGATACTTTGCCCAAAATAACACAAGTAATTCTCCCTTTTTCCTCATAATCTTTTGCACGAGCTAAAACCTAGCCCAAAAATCACAAGTGTTTAACAATATCACTGTTTTTGTGAATAAACTCTGTCCAACATTTTGTCCATCTCTAGTTCCACACATGGATACCGTGAGGACAAGGGGACAGTAGGAGAGGGCAGAAGAACATCTGCTGTGTGACAGCTCTGTCAGACACTGCCACAAGGAGCCACCAGGATCCAAGAGGTATAGGACAAGCAGGTATGATGGCAGAGCTGGGCAAGCAGGAATCCAGAGACAAGAGACCAGAGGCTCTTCAGAAAAGAAAGCAGGCTGCTCTGTTGTTCTGCTTCCACAGGCACTCAACACAACCAAAGCCAGCCACAGGACCAGCCCAGAGCCCACAATGAGCATTTCTGACCAAAAGGACCAAAAAAAAAGAACTAAAAAAGAAAAAAAAAAACCACCAAAAAACAACCACAACAAAAAAAGGGCTTTAGGCTGAATTCAGTCCATGCATTTCACCCCCTTAATATTTCTATCATTTTTGTTTCAAATGAAAAATGAGCAAACCCCCCACTATCTGGGGCAGTTCTGATGATAAAATGCTACTAGACGGGTCCCAGGATAAACCATTAGAAAATAAAAACAGCAGTTGGCAAATGTCATGGCAGGCACTCAAATGAGTCTACAAACACCCATGCAGCTAAGGAACAGAGATCTTCCCTTCAGCACGTAAAGGTACGTTTATTGCCAACAGAGCACAAAAGCCAAGCATTGCAAAAAAACCCAAAACATTTCAACATGAGGCACTTCATTTTCCTCCCCCAGCAAATGAGGTGAAACTGCTTTTTTAAAACACCCAATTTTGCCTAGCTGTAGGTGTTTACACAGGTTCATCTGAGAAGCGAGCAGGAAAAAAACCCAAGTCTTTTCAGGCAGCGTTTCCCTCCCGACACCTGCCGAAGGGAAGGAGGAGCACCTGAGCACCAGCACGCATCAGCCTGGTCCTGCGGGGATGCCAAGGAGGTTTCAGCTCTGCTGATTCCCGAGTCACAGGGGCCCAGAGGGTCTGGTTATGCACCACTTGTGAGTTATGCTCAGCAACATCACAATTTCAGCCATATCGCCCCGGTTTCCTCGAGCAGCACTGTGTAGGCAAGCACTTAGAGAAGGCAAAGGTAGACACGCGTGGTGAAAACCCCTCCTTCCCGACTGCTGTGACACTATTTGGGGCCCCATCCAGCACCAGCACAGCTGGGGGAAGGAGTGTGCTGCCCTGGGGGCTGTGGGATCAAGCCTTCAATCAGCTTTGCTTGACAACAACAGTTACTGCTGTCAGGGCTGTACCAGGATTTGAACCACCCTAGCCCTCTCCTAGGTGCTTACTGTTAGGAAATTGTGCTGAAAGCTACTGTTAGGAATTGTGCTGAAGGTCTCCTCCATCCTCACCTGCTGGAATGATGGTCAACCTTGCCTTAGACTGGACTGAGCTCAGCAGCTCCACTGTCAGGTGCCCACATCATCTCAGGGGCTGTTTCACTGCACATTAGGAGGGAGCAGTGGGATGAAGTTGTATGGGCTCATGACTGGTGGCCCATTTTGTGCTGGAAACCTGGCATAACTCCGAGTTGTAGGGAAAACAGAAAATTCCAAAATTCTTCTCAAAGCACAACTAACACCCTTTTGCTCTCTCATGCTGCATGACCACAGACAGCACAAATAACGTTTGGAACAAGCTGCCATACCGATGCTCTTTACAGAACCCCTTCTTACCAGCCCTATTACTCACTTCAGTTTGCTGAGCAGCAGAACTGATGCATTCTGCCCAGTGGGCACAACCGGTGACTTCCACAGACACTGCAGAAGTGTCCCACTCCCTTCCAACCAAGCCAATTCTAACACCTCTGACTGCCATCCAGCCCAACATTAACTATTTACATTTACACTATGGTAACGGTCCAAACGAAATCCACAGAGCAACACAGGGGACCTAAACTCTGTTACTTTCGCTTCCTTTTCTACAGTACTCAGAATCAGTTTCTGTTACAGGATGTGTTCTGTTGTCACGCCATGACAATCTGTAGAAGAAACAGGAATTTTGCCTTGGTATTTCTGCTTTCTCTCTCCTGAGGAAACACAACGTACTTAGTAATATTGTTCTACCTTCTGGAGAAGGCGGGGAAAAAAACCCACACCACAAATAAAATCCCACAGGCTTCCTACGGACCTCTGTTTGGTGAAGGCAGGCACTGAGGTACCGAGCGCAGCGGGGGAAAGATCACTGCAGATGCTGATGTGAGGCTGTAAGCCTGGATCTGCACACTGGAGTTATGCAAACGAGCAAAAATTGAGTAAGAAGAATTTTTGTACCAGTTTTTGCTGTTTAAAAAAGACTATAATCATCCATCTGTCCAGAAACATTATTAAGGATTACAGTAGAGAAAAAATTATAGCAGAGAAGTGCAGCCAGAACTGCGTTAGAATTTCTCTTGGGGCACATAACCTACATAAGTCCTGAAGAACAGAGAAAAACCCTTCCTTCCTCTCCCCAAAACTTGAGGATACGCAAGCTCTGCTGTGAAAAGCAGTGTTTATGGACTTGAAAAAAAATCAGTAAATGTGACTGTACAGGTGCTACGAATACAGCTGTCTGGGGGTGAGGAAGCCAACCGCAGGACCGAGGAGCTGGAGGCACCGTTCACTCCTACCTGGCTCAGTGCAGTTCCTGACATAGAGCTGTCCCCCGCCCTCAGGGATGTCAGTCGTGTTCTGCTCTCGTGCTTGCAGTAGCTGTCTCCCACTCCACTTGTCACTGCTATCCACAGAATAGCTCAGGGCATCATAACCTAAAGGAAGAGAACAGTAGATACATGAGGAAAGGAAACTCCTGACTGTGTTCTTGAACACCTGAGGCAGCCACAATATTTGCATTTCAGAAAACCCAGGATCCTTCAGTACTGAAAGAGTGGAACTCCTAACCCTACTGGAAAAGGGAACTGCCATCAGCTCCCCATCCCACAGGAGCCAGATGCTTTCCTCCACAACTTCGACAGTTCACACTAGAAGAGCATCTATGGTTTCACAAGAGTTGTAAGCATCAATCAGTTTAAAACTGGAGTACTAGCCACTGTTTTGGTTAAAAAGCAAACCAAAATCAAAGGACAACAAAAAACCTCACAAAATACCAGACACAACACCTCAACTTACTACTTGTGCACACATTCCACTGCTGTTAGGGACCAGCAAAACTGAATCAGGGACCAGCTGAACTTCGCACACGCTTCTACAACATTGAAGCCGCTTCCGCTCAGGATTACGGCCAATTCGGTGCTGCATGAGGCCTCAGCAACACTGTGGTTGACACGCAGGCTCCTTCGTGAATGACCAAACCGCTGCACAGGTGCTGGGACAGCTCTGCCCAGCGGAGCGCGGGGCTGCTGGGGACAGCAAGGGCTCGGCGCGGCGCCAGCCCAGAGCAGCCATGCGGTGGCACCGCCAGACCCAGGCACGGGAGCAGTCGCTGCTCCCCACTCACACTTTGCAATAATAGTCTGAACAGCTGATCACCCAAGTGATCAGCAGGGATCCACGTCCATACCTTGTGCCCAAGCCTAATGACACTGGTGGGAATGCTCCTGGGGAGGCCGGCTCTGGGCCCGGATACAGCTCTCCAGCACATTAGGAAGAGTTTATTTACCAAGGTGAAATCTGCAGCTTCCTTCAGGTTCTGCTCATGAAGCACAACACAGCTGATGGAAATCTCTCCGTGAGTCATATTGGTTCTCAACACGGTTCTCAGCGAGCCCAACGGCACCGTTACTCTCACCCAGTACCATGTCACCAAAGCCAGAGTACGCCTCCAGCTCACCTCCACAGCCTCCCTGCCTCTCGTCACCAGAAACATCCAGAAACACGAGGGGCATTACTTGGTCTCGCTCCTCCTGACTCTCCCCTTGCTCTACTCTCCCCTTCAGCTTTGCCCTGGTGCTGCTAAGTGAAGCTCTACTTTAGCAACGTCAACAAAACCAGCTGGCTGATTTCCACAATACTCTTGGCACAAAGACGATCAGCCTTGGACAGGCCATGTCTGTCTAAGTCAGCTGGATGCACACGCTCATGTGTCAGTTCCATGCATCCTATGCCAGTTCAGATTCAAGGGAGGAAGAAAAAAAACCTTTTTTTTTTTTTTTTTAACCAAGAAGGCATCCACTTTGAGGAGGCACCAAACCAGCAGAGACCCTGAGCCCCTCTAATAACGAACAGCATTTGAGTGGGATTTCCACTCACCCATCTCCTTCCCACTAAGCAGAACATGAACTTTCTCACAAGGACTTATGAACTATTCCTGGTTTTGTCCAGCACTTTGCAGACAAAGCAAAAACTGAGATTCAAATCTTGGGACAATGTCTCAGAGGGTGATTAAGGACAAAGGAAAAGGTTCTCTGCGGGTCCCAATCCTTTTGTTAGGTTTTCTGGCACACCCCAAGGAGTGAGGTGGCCAACCTGAGACTTGTCTCTCCTGCCCAGATCATGGCCTGCTCAGGCAGCTCCATGTCACACTACCAGTGAGGAGGAAACACTTGGGAAGGGGCTGCCTGGAAATACGCATCCCAGGCCACCAGCAGTGCCTGGGACCAACACTCCCACAATACACAGGAGTCATCTGCACGTTTGGTGGAAGAGCCGCAGCTGCACCAACAGCCTGAAGCACCCCTGTTCTCTAAGCAAAAAAAAGCTACTTAACTTGGTCAACTAAATGTCATCATTTGAAGCTTCAAGCACTTTGTCCTTACTATGCTCAACTAATGTTAGAGAATGGAGTTTGCTGCCAGTTTAGTCTGTAAGCACCAGTAAGTTCAAGCTGACAGAAGCGGACTGCGTTTCCCAGGAGCACAAGCCACAGTGCAGCACCAGGCATCTCCCATAACAACAAACACTCTGGTCATCTGAGCAAAGCAGTTTCAGTTCCACATACAAGCTGCTTTCAAAGCAGAGAAACCCTTCTCCAAGCAGCTGATGCTTCACTGTGTGTCACCGCACAGAGAAGCGGCACAAGGGAGAATGCAAGGACTGCAACGGCCCCGTGGCTCTGGCAGAACCTCTCCTGCTCCCTCCATTTCGTCTCGAATGGCAGACTCTTCTGAGCAAGGGGTAAAGAAGAAGAAAGTCATTTAAGGTGACTTTGGAAGGGGAAAAGCTTAATTTGGCAATAGAAGTGTTTATAAAGGCTACATCCAGCACAAAAATCAGCAGAAGGAGCAGCAGAACTGGTCCACAGCTGAGCTTGATGGGATGGCTGTGACTTACACCAGGAAAAGCTCTGACCTGGTACCTCCAGGTTTGAGCAGAGCCAGCTGTTCCACGGCAGGACGTGCAGCTCACTGCCCCCAAAATTCTGCCTAAGGCATCTCCACTCTGAAACACATTTCACTCAACAGAGCAATAGAAAACAGAAGCTACAGATGAAAGGAGATGCTTTTTCAAAGGTTTGGCCTTCCAAGGATTTCCCTGTGAAGACAGGGACACATCAAGATTTTAACCTTGCTAACAAGGACATTTCATGACACATAACAGGCGTCCCTGTGCTGTGGCGGAGGCAGCTCGAGGGCTGCCCTGTGGCACCAGCTGTGCTCCCACCCACCCATACAGAAAACAACTCAGAAAGCTGGACTCATGTGGAATTTGGCAGATTCAGTGAAAGAGGAGCTGACTCTCTGCAGTTTAACCCCTCACACGTGGCTGCCTATACAGCAGGGACCTCACCTGTCCCACTGGACACGGGGCACCATGGATTTGGCCTGGCAGCACCTTCCCCTGCTTCAGGTGCTGGCACAAGGCACAAGTACCAGGGCTATCACCTTGGCCGTATCATCCCGCAGCAGGGCTGTCAGGAACCCAGGCCACCACCGCAACCATGGCCAAACTCTTCTTCCCAAGGAAAAGTTATAAAAAGAAAGCCAACAATTTTCTTTCTCAAATGCAGTTATTCAGGATTGGATGACTTTTAATGGGAAACACAACAAAGACTTTTTCATTTCCTCAGCAGAGGTAAAGACTGTTAAACATCCCACATTAGCTATGCTGTCATTTTGGGCAGGCCAGATCGAACACTTCTCCTAGTGTTCTAGCTGCTGGCTTTACACTGAAGCACTGTGACAGCCTCTAAAACTTTGCTACAATAAAAAATTTTTCAAAATGCTGTACCATAGCCTATTTCAAAGTGAATGAATTATTTTTTTAAGCACTGAACGTTGCCACAAGGTATTTTCCACAACTCCAATTACCCAGCACCAGTTTTACATTACACACTCAGAACCCGGGTTCTGGAGAGCTTTACTTTTGCTTCCTCCCAGAGATATTCCCATGGACAAGTAGAACATGAGTCATTTTTCCCTGTATTTATGCCTGCTCTGGATTTCATAACAGAAATAAGACAATGCAGACGGTGCATTTCCAGTGGCCGCATCTCTTTACATAAGACAGGGAGCACATGAGTGTGTGTTTGCTGGGAACTCCTGTCCCTGCCAAGCTGGGGTGGCAGTCTGGTGAGAACAGCCTCTCCAGCAACATTGCTGATCTGTTCCACTTATGATCAAGAAAATGAAATAGAGTGGAAAGAAGAACTGATCAGATTGCTCAGAACTCCTGAAAACACTCTGTGTGTGACCCAGATCTCCACATGGGAACTCAGGAGCTCCTTACACTATTCCAGATGGCTTTAGCTGGAGTTTACAACTTGCAGCACTGCAGAAACACAGCCAAACACGTCCTGGCTGTGCTTCCCAGCATAAAGAACGCTACACCGCTATACAACATCCCCACGTTCCCCAATTGCACTCTGATCTCACAAGTGCATTTATTTTCAACACCAAGGCACAGGAACCCCAACAAGCCAGAAGAGTGGCAGAACCTCGGAGTAGACGTCCAGCTTGTACTGGGGACAAAGCAGGCGGGAGTGGAGCTGGGGGGACCCCTGCTCTCCCACAGGACAGATGGCACGGGAGGCCTTGGCACAGCTGGGCAGCACACCCAAGCTGGCCAAATGAAACCAGAGCACCTAAACCCACCACTGAGAGAGGCACAGAAACTCACGGATCACAGCAAAGGGCTCGGCCCAACAATACTGAAGGGCAGAAAGGCAGCCAAGAGGGATGGTGCTCATGGAGCAGCAAACTGGAGCAGGAAGGGTGATGGGCTGGGGGCTGGCCCAATCAAGGGGACAGCTCTGTCACAAGCGCCTTTCCCTGGTGTACTGCACTGCTGCACAGCGCTCCACAGAGCTGGCAGGTATCCTCAGCTCTCACTGACAATAAACTACTTTCTATGCAAACTGCTGGCTGGAGCCAAAAACAGCACAGCTTTTCCGAAATACGCTTGCTCTTCCTCCTCTCTCGTCTGTCCCTTTTATCTATTGTTTTCATGGTGGCAGCTTGGGATTTTGGAGGGCTGGTTTCACAACCAGCTGAATTATCTCCCTCTCCCTGAAATTTTCCTACAGTTAAAACAACACAGAGGTATTTCAGAAAAAAGCTGGAACAAGCAAACACAAGCTTCCATATTAGGCTGCCGCAGAGTGGGGGGGAGCAGTGGTGTGGTAACCTCAAGACAGAACAGGTGAATCCTCTTAGAAGAGCAAGACTCAGCGAAATTAATTGCAGCATTGCTCCACAGCTGCCCTCCCACGTCTCTCTCCCTGGAGTCAGGCCCCAGACCAGCCAGCCCTTGTACACAGGTTTCTCCTACCACCATCAGACCTGCTGCAGACCATCATCACATAATCTGAGCTCAGGACTGCACAAGCATTAAGCAACAACCCTAGATAGATTAGGGTTAAAGGGTGGGACCAGCTCTGCGCAAGCTGAGCCTCACCTAAAAAATCCACTGCGCAGGCTTGAAGGGTATATCCGT
>JAWMRA010000113.1:5197893-5213427 GCA_035584735.1 Pseudotriccus pelzelni | reverse complement strand
GCATTGGCCTTTTTAGCCATCAGTGCGCTTGTAGCAAGCGTGGGTAGAGCCCTTCCCAAATCTTTGTTCGCGAAGCCCAGCCATGATGATGATGATGAGATAGATTATCTTCGTAGACTGATTTGGGAGATGCTTTCCTTTCAAAAATCATCAGCAGCAAAGACCACAAATAGGGCATCCTCAGGGGAAAAAAAAAAAAAAACACAAAAAAAACCAACAAAAAAAACCGCCCAGAAATCCTACACCTGACTTTGACAAGCAGCCTGCTCCCTACATCTGGTTCCAAAGCTGTATTTCCACACATGCCAACCTAAATGGAAAGGTGCAGAAGGGCAGGGAAAGCACACTGCCAATGTTAATACCTGCCAATACCTATACAATATGAGTGGGGCACAGAGGCCAAGCTGAGGCACTTACCAAACAGTGCAGGGTCCCTGCACCAAAGAACCCTCACCACATACCCTCCCAGGTATTTAGTATGTGACCACCAGCAGCAGAAAAAGACCCGCAGCCCCCTCAAAACCCCAGGCGCAATTACATCCCAAACACTTTTCACTCTGTCACAGAAGTAACTGTAACCTCAGTTAGAGATCCAGCCTGGTCCTAGAGGAGGATAACAGACATGAAGGAGAGAACCACAAGTTCTCCTGTTCCCCTACCAGTGACCACACCGTCAATCTCTGTCCAAACCAAGTCTCCTCTCTGCCAGTTTGAAGACCCCTTCAGAGGCATCAGAGTGGCTGACTGCCTGAGCCCAGAGCCCTGTCCCAGCCTCAAACACGCCACACACATCACAAATGCTGCCTCTGTAGCCCCCGTCTCTCATGTACACCCTCAGAGGAGGCAGAAGGCGAGAGAACAACATCAGCCTCCACAACATCCGAGAACAACACAGCCTCCACAGTCCGTGCACTACTGCCTTGGCAGCCAGTCCTCCTCACAGAGCCTCATATGGCTCCCACACACCTCCAGATAGGGGTTCACCAGCTCCCTCCTAAAGCACACTGAGACCACCAAGGGCCCCAGCAAGTTATTGCCCCTCCAAGCCTAACAAGCCCCAGCTGAGTGCTGCTCACAGCCCAGCTGTAGCCAGGGAGGCAGAGCACGCTCCGAAGGTCCAACAGCTCTACAGCTCTCACAGCAACAGTTCAAATGTGACTTTGGGCTTATTTTAACTCTGAAAAGCTACCTACCATCTGAAAGTGAAGTTTCCACATGCATTCTGCTGGGGTCTGCCTCTGCTTCCACCCTGCAGGCAAAGAAAACTTCAAGGTCAGGCAGTACTTGGTAAAAATGCACTCATGGCTCATCAAGCTCCAGGTGAAGTCCATAAACTACTTGATTGTTCATTACCAGTTTGTGCAGAAACTTATGTTTTCTTTATTATTCATATCAGGTTGTCCATTTAATTGACCATTCCTTTCTACTTGATTTACACCTAAGTGCAAAAGGAACAGTACAGCACCTTGTAAAAAACTACCACTTTTTACATCTCCCTAACGTGCCTCCCGTGACTCGGCTCCACTCTGAACTAAACAGGGTTTTTCTTATGATAATCTTTTCATGCCTTTAATAACTTCCTTAGTTTTTCTGTGGATGTACCTCTGTGACTCTGCTCAAACCACAGGTGATTCTCAAGGTGGCAGCTTCCCACTGATCTGTAAAACAGCACTCAGTATTTTTAGCCTAATTCTCTGCTCTGGTTTCTCAGGGATATCTCACTCCCCGCTGGCACTCCCAACTCATTAACATTTCACCTGGCACAAGCGGAAAGTCTGGACACTGTTGATACGATCTCTGCTGCTTGGCACCATGGACTGCCCGGCGTGATTTCCACGGTGCCTTGGCACAGCACATCTTCCCTGAGAGATGCTGCCTATTCCTCCTGCCCTGTGACATTCCAACACATGAAGCAGTTTCATAATCTCAGCCAGCAAACTCTGTCTCCTCCTGCTTCTGTGGCTGTCACAGAGGAGAATTTCAGGGGTAGCCAAAGCAGCATCCTTCACATCACTCCGCTGTAGATGCTAGCACTTCCCCATGCCACCACCCCCGCCTAATAAATAGACAAGACATTTTCAGAGGCAGAAAAGGAAGATGGGCAGCAAATCCCTCTCCCTAACATGCCTTTGGGGCAGCTCCTCTCCCTGACCAACCTCCTTCCCAAACACCTCTCTCTGCTCTCTGGGAGGGATGCTAGCAATCCCTAAGCACATTCAGATTCCCTGCTCCTTCCTTTTCCTGCATTTCACCAGAACCTTCCTTCTCAGAGAAGGCTGGATTCACAGCAGTAAGAGTGTGCCACAAGTCATCTGGGTCATCTCAGGCTCACGCCTAGCAAACTCATGCATCACAATTTTCCTTCTTCTCGGTAGACAGCAAAGAAAACAATTAGCAACAATGAATGAAAAATAACCTAAAAGTGATTTTCCATCAGTAACAGTGCTACTTTTTATACAGTTCCAAGATCCTATGGCTGCTCAAACCTGGAAATCATGACCTTACAAGGCTGAAAAAACAGTAATTGAGAGCCTCACTGTTACCAGACAGACTCCTTGTTTCTTGGAAGGCTTGGGTAACATGTTACAGAAAGACCATAATTCTATGGAGAAGACATTTACCCTTTAAAAAGCTGTGAAAAACAAGTTGTATTCCAAACCCACGTGATATGGGCAAATACCTGGGGTTTAACTGGGGGGTTTGTGCTCAGGAGCTGAACAGTCACTGGTCCTTCCCCCACACTTACATATTTCTCTCCTAATTTTAGGCTGACAGAGTGGATGAAAAGACGGTTTGGGGTCAGATGAAATGTCTTAATCAACCTGGAATAAAGTGTTTTATTTTGGTTTGGTTTGTCCTCTTTTACACTTTTAGCTAAATATAATTCTGCAGAATTAAATTTAGTCTGAGAGGACCATAAAGGTGTGCTGGGAAAAGAAACATAGCAGTTCTTCCCCCTTTCCCCCCAAAAAAAGAGAAAACAAGAGTTTTTCCCACTTAAATTCTAAAACATATGAAATGTGACCCCCTCATGCACAGTGAACACGGAGCTCCCAGGGATGGCAGCTGCAACAGGCCTGCTGGGTGCTCCAGGCACTGAATATAAGCCACCCCTTCCAGGAAAGAAAGAAAAGGAAAGGAAAAAAGACTGTCATAAGCCCTGGCTCCCAGTCTGGTATCTCTGATTATAGGGGAACTGTCACAAAAGAGAGGTTTTTTCATGCTTTTCTCCACAAAAGATTAAGGAAAAAATGAAACTTGCAAAAAAATAAACAAGCACGAGGGAAAAGGGAGCTTTTATGTCCAATTTCAATACAAACATGTTTTTCAAGTTAAAAGACTATTTCTCCTGTCTCTTTGCCTTACAACTCTTTTCCCCTTGTGTTTCCCTGCAACGACACTCCATAAATCTCCAACTAGTATTTTTTTTTAATCGTTGTTATTTACTGCTTCCACAGTGCTGGAAACATGCACTCTGAGCGCCGGGATGGGGTCTCTGCCCCAGACAAGACACCAGCTCTGATATTTAACCCCAACTGTTATTTAACTGATATTTAACTGTTCAGTACCAAGTCTGGATTTGCTCCCTAGAAGCATCCCTAACATGATGTGACATTCAGGAAAAGTCACTGATAGCCAGGCAAGGAAGTACAAAGTAGGAAAAGCCCACAGAGAGGTCTGGAGGGTCTGCGGGAGGGCAGGCCAGGCCTCTTTGGCCCTCACAAGCCAGCGCTGAGGCGACTCTTCTGCCCACCTGCTAACCTGGCATAGCAGAGCTGCAGTGGAGCGAGTACAGGAACAGGAATTAAAGCATAATGAAATGGGAGTGTGCAGGAGCTGGGAACCATGAATGAGCCGTTAGGGATAAGGTGTGAATCCAGGCCTTGCAGAGTGGGGCGATTCCCCTCTTTCTCTGTCTGTTCAGAGAACATGCCGAAGAGCAGCCTCTGGCCTCGGAACTGACGCTGTGCTCTGCTCCCCAGGAAACTGAATTCCTGGCACTAATGCAGCTCTTTTGTTCCCAGTGCCTGGGGCTTAAATTAACACCAGAGAGCAAGAGCCCCAGCAAGATGCTTCAGGTGTTCCATGGTACTTGTGGTCCTTCACCACAAGCAGGCCCTCTCTGTTCCCTACCACTGGCCTGCAAATGGATCTGGTCTGGAGCAGCTGTAAATTAGCCACAGGCAAATGGGCTCTGAGAGAGAAGAAGGCAGTCATCAGGTGTCCTTGCAGAAAGCCTGCTTCTACAAAGCCAACAGAAGCACAAGGCTTCCTGTGCTCCTGGATCAGCAAATGAGCAAAGCAGAAGTACCAACAAAACCTGCAGGTGCTATCGGCATCTCCTATCAACCCTCAACATTAACCAGCTCTCCAGGCACCAAACCTGTTCTTGGGTTACCATGAACAGTGCCTACCAAGGGTCCCCACACTGCATGCAGGTCTCTGCCCTCGTTCAGACTGATCTGTGTTGCTAAGCCAGGTTGAAAATTACCTTAGTCACAGAGAGTGTTTTCCCTATGGTACCCACTTAATTAAATATTGAAAGAGCTATTACCTTTCAGGGATGCCTGTGCAGAGGCTGTGTCCATTATTTATAACATAATGTATTCATTATGCTTTTTATCTCATGCTCCTATCTGCTGATCTCAGAACAGGCCCTTAAACACAATTTTAAGCAATTAATCCTACCTTAATTACAGACAAATATATATATAAGCCTCAGGACATCTCTCTCTTATATTTATTAGAAGTAAGTAAACATATCTAGAAATAAATCTGGTACTCAGGAAAGAGGAGGATAAAGCCCAGCAGTCACGAGAATCACAAACCAGAGACAGGCACATTTCAGTCAGCTAGGGTGAAAGTTCCAGCTTCAGCTATCTGGAAAAAGTCAGTCATGTCCAGCTGCGAGTTCCCTCCCACGACAGGTTCTGCTAATAAACCACACCGCCTCTGCTGCTACCTTCCACACTGATGGCCCAAACCAAAGCTTAACCCACTAAAACACCTCGGGTTCTCCTGCCTCCCATTGTCCTCCCAAATTCAGTCACGGGCACAGCCATTTTCCCAGTCAACAGGTGTCACTACTGAGCTGTCCCAGGTTGTCCCTTGTCCTTCCCTCCAGATGAGAGCTCGTCCCTCATCTCTGCAGATGGACTTGGCTGTGAAGCTCAAGCTCACCTGAGCACATGGGTGCCAGCCCCAGCTCCCCTGGGCAGGATGCGCATAGGGACAGAGGCATGTCACAGGACAGGGAGTGCACAGCCACTGTCCTGCTCCTTCCACTTGGCTTTGTACCATCTGGGTCCCTTTTCCTACTCCCACGTGAGGAAATCAGCCGTGGGACTCCCTCCAGCAAGAATCCGCTGCTCAGCCTCGCATCTCTCCGCTACAGACCCTGAATTTTAATTTAACTCCCATACCCAAACCATCATGATGGCAACTGAAAAAGCTTTTCAAGGGGTTGGGTAAAAAAGGAAGAGAAAAAAAGAAGCAAAACATCTCTACACATATGGAGGAAGTACCTCATAAATGACCACGGATGGATACAGAAAACTATCAAAACCAATTCTTGGCTTCAGCAGCTTTTAGACTGGCCCTTACCAGGGGGACACCAGCACAGGAGCCTGCTGAATGCTTTCAAGGGCTCCTCTACTAAGGCTTGATCGAAGCTTGTAGAGACTCCTTTGCAGACCCCTAAAAAGGCAGTCTGTCCCTACAAGTAGATAACATGGATGCGATTGGTGTCCAAACTGCTAACTACATTCTTACTTTTCCCACCTGGGGAATGTTCCCTACCTGCTGGAAAAGACAGTCACAGAGGCGACCTGAGCACAAACAGGTACCAGTCCTGAGTAGTACAGCAGCAACTCTGCCCCTCTCCTCTGAAAAATGAGCCTGGCCCGAATGTCATAAAGTGTTTTAAGGAAATAAGTAATGCTATAGAGGGGGAAGAAAACTTTCTATTTTTAACCAGAGATCCTGGCACAAAAGAATAGTGCTCTCCATCATACCAGAATCAAGAGTTTGATGCTGTCTTTTCTTTATAAGGCTTTAAGACAGGCAGACCCCCCAAGAAGTGGTAAGCAATTCTTTATTTACCCTGAAGTGAGACTCTGCAGACCCGGGTTTAATTCACTGCTCTGCTATTAGCCCGTGAGGTGACCTTGGACAAGTTGTTCTGTCCAGATTCTCAGCTGGTGTCAGCTGGCACGGTGCCACCTGAGTCAATTTAAACAATTTGAGACGCCAGCCCCAGAGTCCTCGGGTCCTCAGCCTCCCTCTCCCAAACAGCTCAGCCACCCGCACACAGCCCTGCACCTCAGATGCTTCGGAACCGCACACCGGAGGAACACATAGTGGGGCTAAGAGAACTCATGCTTCCCTTGGAAAAATACATGGCTTTCACTAAAATTAAACAAAAAGCCTTGGCTTTTTTTTTGTTTTAACAGCCTTATGATCAGGGCTTTAAAAATACTGCTGTGCTCTGGTGAGACCCCACTTGGAGTACTGCATCCAACTCTGGGGCTACCAGCATCAGAAGGACTTGAACCTCTTGGAGCGAGTCCAGAGCAGGCAACAGATGCTCTGAGGCCTAGAGACAGGCACTCCTGCAACCTCCCTTTGGATCATTTCTTAACTCAAAAGGCTTTTACATTACATACTCGGTTACTTTCTTGGAAAACTCACCCACTTCTGAACAAGCTTGATTTTCTGCCTCCTCCAATTTAGTGCAAGAATAAATCCAAAGAATGCAAAACTTAATTTATTTTACTTTGTCAGCAGTCAGCAGCAAAATTAACCTGAGGGTTTTTTTAAGCACTGCCTCGTCTCCCCCTCCCTCCCCTCTAATGCCACTGCTTTCTGAGAAGTCCACAGCCAGCAGCACTGTGCTGTACGCATCACCCATGGAACCTGTTGAACAAGCGCACTGTAAACAAGCAAGCTGTATCTGAGGTCACTGCATTGGAAAGGAGCTCTCTGGGACAAGGCAGTGTCAGCTTGGTTTCCGTAAGGCTTGTGAGGACCCTGGCACCAGCCAGTGCACTTGGTCCTGCAGCGGGGTGGTCCGTGCCTACCGAGACCCAAGACACGAAACCTGTGCCCTGTCAAAAGATGTGAACCACGCTGCCTTATGCTGGTTCTGCCCAGGGGCTGGTCCACCCAGGTGTCCATTCTAGAGAGGACTTCATTCCACCCCATCCATGAGACCTCTCCTGGCTGTGTAGTTCAGCAGGGCTGTTCTCCTCCACAGGGCTCTACAGCATCCTCTGCCCCAAACCCCCCAACACCACCAGGCACCGTCCTGCAGAGAAGGAAGCAGAACCTACACTACAAGTAGGATCACAGCCAGAATCCCCACCAGCTCCCAAACTGCTTGGCACTGACTAATCACAAAAGAGGGGCATTTAACAACTCTTTTCTGCTTGCTACCACCCTGGGAGTTGCACATCACATGTACCTGCTCTTTTTTAACAACAGTACTCCAATGCAATGAGCCTTTTTGTACACACCATGGTGCATAACTTCACCTGGCACAGCTTACGCTCTGGTTTCCCTAAAATGAACTGCTGCACTGTGTCAGTGTATGCAACATTCATTTACAGAAGTTTCTTTCTGTCCCATCCTCTCAACAAAATACAAATCAACCATTACGTAGAGGTGCACTGAGAACTGCAGGGTAGATCTTCTCAGAGGAGAAAGCAATGCCCATGTAAGGCTCGTTTCTCCTCCTGCTTTATGTTACAGGATGTTCTGGCCATCTTAGGGAAAAACATCAGTAGAGTCTATCTCTGAATGAGGATTATTTTAATGGCAGACCCTTCAGTTGTTTGTAGCTCAGTTAACATGTTTTTGGCTTGCATATCAAAAAGATTCTTTTCCTGGACTTTAGCAGGCTCTTTCTTAGTTGAGCTCTCAAAATCTGTTTGTAGTTCTGGTTGAATAGGTGATGCCTGCTGCTGGAGCAAATGCTGAGGATGAGCCTTGGCATACTAACATTCCTCTTAAAGGAGCTCGCTCAGCAATATCCAAATACATCTTTCTCCTCTTCCAGCACTGCAACGGACAAGATGCTGAGGGCGCGAGGACACCCTGGATGTGCACTTTAATCCCTCAGCCACCATGGGGCCACAGGAGCTTCTCGAGGCTGATCCATAAGGACACGTCAGAACACTCCAGACCAGTGCAAAAACCCATCTGCAGACCTGAGCTCCATCAGCCTGTCACTCCTGTGACAGGAGAATCCCGGGAACTTCTCTCATAACTCAGTTTCCCTTTAGGCTCAGCCCTTATAGTTCGAGGATATGCTTACTTGCCTCACTTCCTCCAACAAGCCCATAGGCTGAAGAACGGCTTGAGTGAGGCAGGACCAGATTAACCTTGTACACACACGAGTCCACTTGAACTCAGGTCCAGCACTTCACATGCTGCAGGTTAAGCCCCAGTCCCTGGCCTAACTGCCTGTGGACACACAAACACGGCTCTGAGCCAAAGTACCACACACGGGACTGGAGGTCAGGCCGGGCCGAGCATCTCAGCCACTTCGCACAGCTGTTGGGCTCACATCTCTGCAGAGGATGGTTCCAAACCGACAAAATCCATGCCTCCAGACACCTTCTCACACTCCTTTGTGCCTAAGAGCGGGGTTTCTCTATGAAAGGTATATCCCCTTCTCAACACACACTCACATCCACCAACACACCTCCCATGCCCTGGCCTGCCATGGGCAGCCTACAGGGCTGAGTGAGAGGACAGCACAGGGCAGGAGGTACAGCTGGAGACACACTCCCATTCCCCTGGGCCTGTGGGCCATTTCCAGGTCCCCATCAGGACCTGGAGACCATCTGCTTCCCACAGGCAAGGCTTAAAGGCAGATGACATTCCATGTTTGCCAAAAGAGTCCATAAAAGGCAAATAAAGACCCAGCAAGTACGGTCCCACACAGCCTTCTCCCTGGACACCACATCTGGACTCCTCTTCAACGCTTCCCTTTTTCCAGAAGAACAAGACCCAGGACTTCTCCCTGGAGCCCTTGGTACAGTGCTCCTAGTCTCAGGGATACCACACCAAAAAAATCAGCTTAAACGTCTCCAGTCCACATCAAGCTCCTGATTTTAATCCAGCCTGGAGTCATCCCCAGATACTGTGGGCTTCTATTCATCAGCCCTTGTTGTTGGATAACATCCCATCCTGCTCCCTTTCCTTCTTTAGAAATATCATTTCCAGAGTCTTCTCAGCCTGCTCCTAAAGAAAAGCCTAGCATCTAGAGATTTTTAAAACTGAGCCTTTTGCTGAGATCCAGCCACACTACAGTACAAACACACTGACTTGGACCTCTTTCCTGTCTTAGAGATGTGCAGATACTCTTTCGATGTACTTGGCTCCACTGCCGTAGTGATCCTGCCGAAGCGATCGAGGCCCCAACACCCTGGCAAATCCCCACGTACAGCGGGCTCATCCCAAAGCCATCTCCCTAACAAGGCAGCTCCATTGCTATCATTTCCGAGCTGACAAGATCAGGGCTCAGTCTCACCTGACCAGGCACTTTGCTGACTGCTGTGGAGACCTGACCTTCTGTGGAAGATGATGCAAGAAAAGATTCCGCCAGAAGACAAGACAGAGGGAGATGGAACTGCCCCCAGCGGGTTTCTAGTAGCTAACTGCAAACACCCCATCAGGATGCCCTTGGCAGTAAATAACACAAGGACAGGCTGCTCAGGGCTGGAGGAATCCAGCAGTCCAGCAAGGATCCCACAGGGAGGAGAAATAGAACACCTCTATCCCTTTAGGCTCAGCCAAGAACCCATTCATGAGCTGCAAATTGCACACATTTACCACTTCGTTTTCAAAGGATTTCCCTTTGATGCTGTGAGTAATGCAAACCAGCCACAAAGATTTACTCACTGTGTAACCCTTTTCTCCTCAGAGCATGTCTACAGGTCAGGATGATTACAGCGGCAGGACTACAAACACCCTGCCCAAACCTGGGCATGCCCAACTGCTTCTTCCCATAAAGCCACAGCAGCGGAAAAAAATTAGGATGAGGTTACCAACAGCTCTTGGCATCAGTCTGACCTGACTCGTGGTAATAGCCAAGGTAAAACTCAGAGAGCAGAACAAAACCTCTGAACATCTCCAGTGCTTTCTAAAATCCCAAGCCTAGGGACTGGTCTAGAGAGGGGCAAGGAAGACAAGGGTGGAAAAGAGTAAAACCCCCTTCTGTTAAAAAAAAAAAAGCACCACTGCAGCTCAACTTCCTCGTTGTGGGCTGTGAAAAGCAGGGGGGAGAGCACAGCCATGCCAGCAGGGAGCAGCTCTGTTGCTGTGCCCGCAGGGGAATCCTGCGGCTTTGCGGGGGCTGCCATAAGCTACTGCACTGGTGCATCCCTCAGGCTCTACACTCCAGGAATTTCATGTGGATTTCATTTCAAAACACAAAACTCCACAGTTTCCAGGGACAGGTTTCATGAAACCTATCTCTTTCCTTCAAGTTTTATCTTAGGGCAGGCTCTATGAAAACTAAATTTTTTATGCTTCCTTGTGGAAAAGAAAGCTAGAAAGGGTAACTTAAATTACTCCAAAGGAACAAAAACCAGAGGAAAAAAAACCAACACATTTATTTTTCTACCTACCATAAAGTTGCCATCAATTTAAAGAAGAACAGAGACAAAACAGAGAAGAGTGCCCGGGAACAGGCCAATATCTATAAGCAGGTCAGCTCCAGGGGTGAGAGGAGTTTTCCAAACTGCAGGACTGACTGCTGATTTCCCCTCTCCCACCCCAGGGCAGTTTGGTTTTTTCCCCCCAGTCTCCCTCCCACGAGGCTACAGGCACAAGTACCTGCCACATGAATACATGACAGGTCCAGCCAAGACTTTTGAGGATCTCTGACCAAAAATGGGCCGAATGACCAGCTTGCCTTCTCCAAGTACAGACTATTTAAGACTAGCAGCATGAGGGAACTACTGAAAAAGGGCTGGGACAGAACCAACAAACCATGCCCACCTCACCACGAGCTCTGCTGTTCTGACCACAGCCACCATCCAAGGGCTCTCCGGGTTGTTAATGCCCTTCACCAAGTCATTTTAGTGTGCTAATCTGGCAGAAAACCCCCTGTATTTATCCTAGGCTAGCTTTCTGCTGGGTTAGCTTGCTGACAAGGCTCAGCTAAGGGCCACTGCCGTGCCAGAGCCCAGGCAGGAGCGGCCACAAGCCACGGACAGGGCAGGATTGAACCTGGACAGCTCAATCAGCTCAGGAAGGTGGGGAGCACAAATCTACATGGAATAACAGCTGTTGAGGCTTTCTGCTATTCATCCTCTCACAGCCTTGTGTTCTCTGTGAGCAGATGGGGTGGCCAGCATCCCTCTGCTCTCATGTCCTGCTGGAGCCAGAGCTCCTGAGCATCCTGCACCCACGTCCCAAGCACCAAGTTCCTGTGTTTTGAGGCGGTATGCCAGAGTCTACCTCAGGCACCCACCTTTGGCAAGTCAGCCAGCCCAGCATGTAGCCCAGCACTTCCGTAGCGTTTTAATTAAGCGGACTCCAAACAGTAACTGAGATCTGGACATTTCTAAGGCAGTTCTTCAAGGGGACTGTGCAGCTGGCCCAAACCCACAGCCAGTTGTACAAGCCCTGCTCTGTGGAGACCCGAAGCAGATTCTGACAGTCCAGCATAGCTTAAGCAGGTTCCCCCACGTCCTCTCCAAGCACCGCCGTGTGCCCCATCCCTGCCACTCCCCGAGCCGCTCAGCTCAAGAGCTCAGTCCCACTCAGCTGTTGGTGTAGGACCTTGAACAAGTACTAAATAAATGAACAAGTCATTTCCTGCAAGGCCAAACAAGTTCCCTGCCAAAGAGGTCACATACCACACTCTGGCCTGATGCCTCTCCCGAGTTTATGAGGGTAAATTCCCACATCCAGGGGTCCAACGATTACAGCATTACATCTGGGCTAGGATTACTCGCACTGGAGCTAGGATTACGCTCTGCTGGAGAGGTGAGGAAAACAACTGCTTTTGTGCTTTCATTGCATGACCTCTAAAGTTCGGTTTGGGTTTCTCGGTTTGCACAAACTAAAACATTCAAATGAAATCAGGGAGTTTTCACTTAACTCCAAGCCAGAAGACCAGGATCTGTCACACCGAGGTTCTTCAACGTTATTTTGGCAGTAAGGAGATCTGTAAGGAAAAGCCCTCTGAGGCAGGGCCCGTGACAAAGCGGTCAGGAGGAAACAGCCTACGTGGCTCATTCCAGTCTTGTGAGCTCCTCCAGCCAGCACAGGGGTGCAAGGCAAACATGCCAGGATCTTTGCTCCCATCTCCCACCACACCATCCAGGATTACTCACAGGATTTCTGTGAATGTGTTCTCATGACATGGATGCTCTCAACCCTCCACAGGCCATAAGGACCAGGGAATTATCAGTCCTGTGAAAACAGCCTGAGCTTCAGATTTGGGGTAATTCTCAGAGCCACTCAAAACGCATCTGGCAGGCCTTGCTCTGCCCCTCTGAATACTTCACTCCAATCAAGTTAAAACAAGACTTATAAGCAACCCAAATCTTCCATGCTTGAATCACATAGGCAACTCCATGTGCTTGGATATGCCCATCCCTATGAGTAAGAGCTGCAGAATCAGACCCAGCTTTCCCTTACCTTCCTGCCAAAAACACAGGAACACAGAAAGAAGAAAAGAAAAACCCACTGACTGACGCCCCTGCTATTTTTGCTGTCTGACAGCAAACTGGTAAAAGGCCTGACTCAGAAGCCTCTCTTGAAAAACCTGAATCATTACTATTTGAGAGATGGTCTCATATAATGAAGTCTCCACTCCTCCCTCTCCTTTAGAAGAGAGAATTTGAGTCAGCCTGATGGAGGGGACAAAGAAGGAAAAAAAAGAAGAAAGAAGTAAAGAAAAGAACTTCATGCTTCCTTTGGCTCTTTCTGCAAGGATGGCAGAGTCACTCAGTTCAGCAGTTGGCAGCTGGACCTGGGGCCTGCAGGGCCATGTTTGATCTCAGTTACCAGTGCGACTTCCTTAACATGAGAGCATAACCATGGACTTACACTGCCTGGAAGAGAGAAAGAGGCATCCCAGCTGTATGTTCACTGCCCAGATGAACTATGTGAACTTGGATTTCTTCTTAATATGCACTGTACCTATTTCTGAAAACCTGAGCCTTGTAGAATATAGAGATCATTGGAATGAGCCTCATATAAACATTATAATATTTTAGCACTTTGTTATCACACATCATTTAGCATCAGGAGACCTCAAAGCCTCTTGACAAAGAGCCTCATTTTCGAGACCCAGCCAAACGAGACATGGAGAGATTAAGTCCCTCAGAAGAGCAGTGGGAGCCACCACAACAGAAACCCAGAGTTTGTACCCTGTCCCCAAGAACTGCTCACTCCAGACACTTCATCAGTTAAAACACTGTGGTTACCTGCCTCTTCAGAAGGGCTCTAGCCTGTTTCCTGCAGGGACGTGCAGTACATACACTTCACAAAGGAGGCTCTGGCACCTCATACCCCTCTGCACAGACAAGTCACCATTGACCCAAAAAGCCATGCTCCTCTGGAGCCAGGCCAGGGCGAGCCAGTGCCTGAGGGGAGGGGGACTGACTAAGAAAAACAGCAGCATTAAGAACAACAATGTATCATCCGAAAAGGTGATTCAAGCCTGGGTTACTGAGCTGGATCGCACCTCCACACGAAAGCTCTCCAGGAGCAGCGGCCACTCCAGCACCTCCACTGCAGCTCAGCAAAGCCTACACCCAGCCTTACACCATCGGTCTCTCTGGCAGCAAGGGTGCGAGGGAGACATACCAGCCGCATACATCACGAGCGCTCCGAACACCACAGTGAAAACCGCCCTGGAGCGCAGGGACGGAGATGCCACTTGATACCAAAGCACTGCAGTCCAGTCAAAAGTTTGTGCTGGATCTCAAACCCCACATTTTTATGCGCGAAAAATACTGAAATCGATAAACCGAAACACACCTTTGCATCTCCCACCCACCAATGCCAGAGAGCACCAGGCTGTAGGCGAGGTTCCTCAGAGAGCCCTGTTCACTTTGGGCCCGTGCAGAGCCAGTGGGTGCAGCGGGCACTGTGGAAAATTTCCACCTGTAAAATGATTCTTCTTGTCACTGCCAGCTCTGCGTGGCTGCCGGCACACAGGGCGCCGGGTCTATTGTACCACTGCTCATCTCTCAGCTTAATTTTAAGAGAACTCTGATCACAACGTGAGACAGGCTCCCAAACCGAAGCAAAACAGCGAGAGCTCTGACACAAGTTTGCAGCACCAGCTGGGAAACGTTTCAGCAGCTCAAGCAGAGCACAGACAAATGCACCCGTGGCACTGCCATTTACAGCCAATGAAGCTCCCTTTGCATCAGCAGGGATCCTAAAACACCAGAGGGGAACCCACACTGCCCTTCAGAGAGAGGAGCGCACTCTGCCCCTTCTAAAACAGGCCTGGAATTTACCACGTAATCTACAGTTTTTCATATGGCTAAGGCAAGCAGCATGCAGCCAGTCTGCTCTGCTGGAGATGGACCATGACAAAAAGGGGGAAGAGAGCACAGGTCTGGCGCACACCTTCAAACCAGCAGCCTTGATGTTTAGGTAAAGGAAGGATGGATATCGGTGTCACACATCCGCATCTACCGTGCAGGTAGACTCAAACATACTTCAGTACATGCATACACTCCTGTTTACTTACAACGATGCTCATGTCTTTCCTGGCCTTACTCCTCGGAAGGAATCACCACGTTTGAGAGAAAAAGCTTAAGTTTTAGAAGACACGTACAAAAAAAAAAGACAATCAGATTAATTTGAGGGCATTCAAGTCCCGAACCTTAAAAATCCATCTGAACATCGTTATACTCCACCAGAAACACTGCGTTCAAGCCTTAGCTGGTGTTTGTGCTCTTCCCTAAACATCAGAGCATTCCTCACACCATGCTGGACACCGTGAAACCCTTCAGACACGTCTGTTTATTTAAAAAGCAAATTCAAGTCACGGAGGGGTACGCTCTCCTTCGTTTAAAGGAAAATTAGCCGTGGCTAAATTCTGCTTACAGTCAAAGAGCTGCGAAGCAAAACGCGAACCGGTTCCGATCACCCCGTGCGCAGCCGGTGCCTGGCGAGCAGGGGACACCCCGGACCGAGGGCACGGTCCCGCCGCCTCGGCCTCGCTCCCGGGAACCCGCGGACCGCGCACCGACCGCCCCGAGCCCTCGGTGCCCCCGAGCCCACGGCCGCCGGGACCCTCAGGGCGCCGGGCGGGCCCCACTCCGCCCCGCCGAGCGCCGCTCCGAGCTCCGGCAAGTTGCGCTCCCCTCCGCCCGCGGAGCCGCCGCGCCCCCGGCGCACACCGCCCCGGCCCGGCCGGGCCCCAGCCCGAACCCCCGGCGAGGGGAGCCCCGGCTCCCGCCCCACTCCCTCCGCAGCCGGGCAGCCCCGGCCCGGACGGCCCGGCCCCGCTGCCGCTCCCCGGCGCGGCCCCTCACTCACCGCCGCGGGCGG
>JAWMRA010000113.1:5175099-5197793 GCA_035584735.1 Pseudotriccus pelzelni | reverse complement strand
CCAGGGCGGCCAGCGCGCCCAGCTGCCCCCGCAGCAGCTCCCCGCGCCCTCGCCGCCGCCGCAGCCGCCGCCGCCGCTCCACCGCCGGGGCGCCCATCGCGGCCGCTCCGCTGCGCTCTCGACCGCTCCCCTCCCCTCCCCGCGCCGCGCCGAGCCCCACCGGGCTCCGCAGCACCGCCCCCGCCCGCCCCGCACCCTCCGCCCCCCGCCCCTCAGCGGGCGGGACGGGGCGGGGACGGCCGGGCTCGGGGGGCCACTCCCCTCAGCCCACTGCCCATTGCTCCCAACCCGCAGCACGCCGCCCGCTGTCCCCAGCCTCCAGTCGCACTGCTCCCAACGCACTGCCCTCAGCCCACTGCCCGCTGCTCCCAACCCACAGCCCAATGCCCCCAGCTCACAGCTCAGGGCTCGCACCACCTGCGGGGGTCCAGCTGCGGGCACAGCCCGGCCTGGCCTCAGCTTCCCTGGGCATCACTGCCTCGCACCCACCGCACCTCCCGACACGGCCAGGGCACTGGGGCACAGGGCAGCCCACACGCAGCCGCTCCATCCCGCCGCTGCTGGGGCTCCCAGGCTGCAGAAGCTGGGCTGGCCGGAACCTTTCCTGTCTCCTTCCACTTAAAGTCATAATTAGTATTGCAACAGTAACACAGATATCTATGGGCTCTGCTGAACCAGGAGTGTTGTGCACACACAAGGGAACAGCAGCTCCTGCAGGCCCACAGTGATGCAGGAACACCATTGTTCAGGAAGGGCACTGGAGTTACATGACGGATCTACCTTTTTTCTACCTTTCTACCTTTCTTTTTTTTTTCTACCTTTTGTCTGGAGAGCCACCTTCAGCTGAGATGAACAGGAGAGTAGATGGAATATCTCTGCTCCTATAGTCTGTTTCCCAAGAGCTGCCATGGCTCATGGCACACAGCATGGCACACAGACAGAAACAAAAGTAAACATCACTGCCAATATTTTTGGTTAGTTACTAACCACTCTTGAGGTCTCATTCTTGAGGTAGCACCGTCAGTTTCCTCTGATTCTGAAGCTGACCAGCAGGTCAGTTTTCAGCTCTGCTCTTGCACGTTTATTGGTTGTGCTCCTCCACACAACTTCAGCAACATTGGTGTCCCTGATGGTCCTGGGTAGGCAGAGCCAGCTCCCATCCAGATAGTAAATGGAGTTAACAACTGGCCTAGGATGTAACTATGGAAGAGACGTTTTGTTTTGGTTTGTTTTTTTCCGGATAGGATACACTCCCTTCCCCCTGGCAGGGCAGGTTTTATCCCATGCTAAACAACTCTGAAACCTGTAGTGCTGTGAAACACTTCAGCAAGTCACCCAAACTTATGAAAGAGACCCTGGCTGTCCCACTGCTGGCTCTGATTGATCCCATGGGAAAGCAATCAACCCACTGTGAGGTGAGAGGAGTTTGGGAGTGAACATCCCCACTGCTGACAGGACAGAGCACTGTGGCAGTGCTCCCAAAGTACTCCCTTTAAATCTGAATGTCTATTTGAAGTCTGTAACTTCTCAAAAATGTGACCCTGAGAGTCACTGCAAAATCACTACTCTCTCCTCCATCACAGGCCTCCTCTTGTCCCATTGCAGGGCTGCTCGTAAATACCAGGCGTGAGCTCGCTGCCTGGAGAATTGAGACTGGGAATATCTGGGAAGCCTGTGAAGCTTAGGAACAAATCTCCCATTCAGAGTTTCAAAGTAATTTAACAAATTCCTTACTAGCATAGTGAGTACTAGGTCCTGAAACATCTCCATTTCTGGGTAGCATAAGACAGGAGAATTCCTTCTTCTCTCCCACTAACAAACTGGTGTGTGGGTGGAACAGGCTTTGAACTGCTCCGTCTTTAGGAGGAAACAGAAGGAAGGGAATTGCCATGAATGTTACTCTTCTGAAAGAAAAGCTTTATATTTATCTTCTATAGCAGTCTTCCACAAGAAAAAACAACTGAAAGAGAAAGAACAGATGTAACTAAGATGCTGCTCAACATTATAGAGTTTGCTTTATATCATCTCTGCCTCTTCCATCCTTTCACTCTTGCTCCCCTTCTGACCATTTCAGTACTCTTCGAGGATCATCTCTTGACCACCTAATGCATGAGCAGTGCAGGAACTTAACAATTTGTCACCTTTAGGCCATTAGATCACACCTACCTGACTCTTCCTCCTTAAAAAAAAAGAAAAGGAATCTCATGATCTCAGCACTCTTTGGGTGCCAATCAGCAAAGGTGCAGATCAGAGGTGCTGTGACTGTTGGACGTGGTTGCAGGTAGCAGAACCTCCTTGTGTTCTTTGGAGTTCCTTCTGCAATCCAAGAGAGGAAATCCTATTTAGCTGGCTCAGCACCAGCTGGGCTGAGGGTGGGAGACAGACGCACAAACATCTCCTCTTACATTATCACAGTCTCTGTAGGGCAGGATCTGCTGCTGCTTTCAGCAACTGCTCACAGGTTCCAGCCAATGTCTGGGTACCTATGTGTGGTGGGATACTATCCAAAATAACAGCACAAGGACTGCCAGGCTGATACTCCGGTTGGACCCATCAGGCCAGGAGCCAGTCTTAATGCCAAACTGAACAGGACCGACTTGTAAGTCTGAACCAGTGTAATGGTGTTCAAGCGTGCATGAAACCTCACCTTGGGGCTGAAAAAGAGCAGAAGTGCTAAGGAAAAGCCTTCCTTTCCCAGCCACATCCTGCAAGGCTTTACTGATGCATGTACTTTCTGCCCAGGTCACTGCTGGCATCTCTGCTTGCTGCCAGGTAGACCATTCTCCAAGGAGGGCCATGGACACTCCAGAGGAGGTTCCCTTAGCTCTGTGAGGGCCCTAGGAGGGTTCCCACAGAGCTGGCTCTCAGAGGGGCAGAAAGAGGCACTTCTGTTTCTTTCCAGAGCCTCATCACAGTATAAAACCACATAAAGTACTGGGAGAAAACTGTGTAAGTCACAGGATGCAGATGTGCAAAGATGACAGCCAGATGTGCCTTAGTGGAGCTAAGGAACAGTCGTGACTGTTGCGAGAAGAGCAAACAGCCTCGCGTACTTGGCGTTTTCCACTGCAAGCCATGCCAAGTTCTGCTCTTCAGACCAAATAGAGATTTTCTTCTGTTTGGACTGGCAGATTACACTCACAAAGAGCTTTCAACTGCGGAGAAAAATATTTGGGATTCACGCAGAGCAGAATGTTTCGGTATACATTGGCCAGTCAGAACACAGCTGCCAGGGATGGTGATCCCCAACTGGCGGGCAGCACCCCGAGTCCGTTCGGAGGGCTGACGGGGGAGGGACACCAGCACATGACAGTGGCCCTGGAGCTTTGGCCAAACATGGACAGGGACACCATTAGGCTGGGGTTGGGCGGTGCTTCCCAGCAGAGATCACCTCAAGGCACCTGCGTGGCAGAATCACCAAGTCTCACCTCTGTTGCATTGCTCACACAAAACTGCTGTGGAGATCCACCTGAGTAGTGTGGGTGGCCCAGAAAGAACAGTGGGAGGGTTCCTTGTACTTTCAGGGCCCTACTTTTCCAGCACAGCTTCTGAGCCCTTGCCTCCACAGAAAGTCTCTGCCTACACAGAAAGCCTCGCCCTTCACCTCAGGTGTTACCTGGCACGTGCACACGTTAGCTGGTTGTACATACACTCCCAGCAAGTCGGTGTCAGGGCTGCGGTGCCTGAGCACAGCTGCAGTTCAAGGTTCAAACCAACAGCCTCTCAGCAGGATAGGGGTGGCTCAGCGTGGTTGCTCTTCTCCTGTGAAGTAAGATGGGCTGGCTTACACCAGCTGTTTAATCTGCAAGCCTTAGGCACACACACATCCTCCGCAAGCCACAGAGAGGATGCAGTTAAGTACTCTGCTGATTACCACTGGTGGCAGCTCCCTCCTTCCTGCCTGGGATCCCTCGGTGAGCAGGAAGCCTGTGTGGGTGATCCTTGCCTGCTCCCATGTAAAGTTCTGTGTCTGAATGAGCCAGTTTTAGTAAATCCGACCAACCTTGCCCTGAGAGAGCTCAGGGACTGGATGTACACGGGGATGCCACTGCGAGCTGGTGGTCAGCAGCTCAAGGCGCAATGCCTTTGGTCAGCTCCTGGCAGTGCCACATGCAGCGATGACAAACAACCTCTTTTCAGTCACTACTCAGGGTGGTTCAAAAGGCTGCCCAGCTGAGCCAATTTCCGTGTAAAAACAATTTGCAGTAGTTTAGGCTATGCCTGTCTCCATTTGATTTAAGAGCATTTAAATAAGTTTGCATCTGCTTAGATAAAACAGCTTGAGGTCACAGCCTTGGATAAAGCTGGGTGTCCTCCCCCCGAAGGCTGGCAACTCTCCTCTCTCTGAAAAGCTTGAGCAAAAGTGTTTGCAGTTACAGTCTTTGGGTGAATTTGAGGGAATCATTGATATGACCCCAAATCTTCCTGCAGCCTGAGGGAGGCCCAGCTGCATCACGAAACCAACAAACCTGCCCTCCTGTGCTCCCCAAGTGATCCCTCGGGCAGACCCATCAGAAGTACTTGCAGGGTGGGAACACCTGCTGTGCACAGGCAGCTCACCGTGGGCTGCACAGCAGCCTGACAGCCCCCGTGCCCTGCCAGAGCAAGAAAGGAGGGGTGGTAGCAGGGCAGTGCACAGCCATGGACAAGGACATTTGTCTTTTCTGGGTTTGGTGACGCTGAATAGAGGAAGTGACCACGGGAAGAGTGAAGAGAATAATACTGAGGCATCAGGTCCATTCTCAGGATGTGCCCACAGCACCCGTGCTGTTTGTCTGTCCCGGCAGGCAGCAGAAGGAAAGCACTCTCCCTCTTTTAGCTCTCTAGGAAAACCAACAAGGCTGTTACAGAGCTGAATTCTGGCTTGCCTTCTGCCAGCAGGTTTTGGGGTCTTTGGTGGATAAAGGAGGGAGCAGCATCTGGTTCCCGCACTCCTTTTCTATTCTGCACTCTGTCTCAGACACATTTTTCTATGTCTTCCATGTCTTCTCTCCTTGATTTAGATTCATAATTAAATACACACATGAACAAGCAAACTAAAGAAATAATATGTACTGTATTTGTATGTGTATATAATATTAGTCCCATTTTGAGGCTTGGAGATATTTTCTTCTCCAGCCCTCTTTTTTAGGTGCTATTTTCCCTCACTGAGGCCATCAGCATGGGAGCCAGAGAGGCAGGACAGAGTAGGACAGCTCTTCCCTGTCAGAGCCCCCGAGAGCTTTTGGACAGACACTGTGCTCCCCTCCCAGGGCTGTTTGTCCCAGTATTCCAGTCTCTGCTATCAGCATATCTTTGGGAATATCCTGTGGCAAGGAGAAGCGATTACCAAATTGAGTGTGCAGAGCATAAAAGCCAACTAGGGTTCTTTCTGGATGAAAGAGGCAATAAAAATGCTGGTATTAATAGAAAAATATTTGTTACTTCATGGGATATCAGGGCTTCCTGTGGTTTGAGGTTGTGTCTTGCATAGCTCATTGCTGAACGCCTCAGGATGATTCTTCTCTTTTTTCCTTCCAGCAGCAGCTTGTTCGCTCTCAAATCAGTGATCTGGTTCACAAACAGAGTGGTTCTGTGCCTCCTTATCAGCTGTTCTCGCATGCTCCTCTCCCCTTCCGCAGGCACACGCCGGCGCAGATGGGCTGGTGGTGTGTCCACGTGCATCCTGCCTGGAGAAAGGCTGGAGAATGACAGCTGGGCTGTAGGAAAGCTGCTGCTCTACCTGCCTGATAGCAGTGGAAAACAGCAACATTTAATAAAATTAAAGGGCAGAAAATTCTAACCAAATGCAAATGAAGTCCTATTACATGCACTGGAATTGCCCTGGAGGGCCCTTTGCTACAGTAAGCTATTTCTGAGGCCAAAAAAATTACTGAAATGCAGAAGAAGGATGGGTAACTGTGTAAATATTGAGAATAGCAGTGTCAGAATGAATCCTAACATTGGTATACCCAGAGTTCACAGTTTACAGCTTGTAAAAGTCTAAGAAAACAAAAAGGATCATGAAATCTAATATAAATCTGAGATCACCCCCAATCTACCTGCTCCTTTACCGCTGAATCCCTCCACAGTGGCCTGCTATCCTCCAAAAAGCATCACATGTTGGCAACACTGGTGGGATGCCAGTCTCTGCTCCCACATTCCTCATGTGTCCCTGTCCCGCAGCACCTACCCTTGCAGACAACAACTTGCGGAGACTGAGTTTTATCTCTTAGGCTTTATGAAAGCACCTTCTCTTTTCTGCCTTTCTTGAACTCTCCTGTGACTTCCTTAGAACCATTTAGGCTGGAAAATATCTCTAGGACTGTCGAGTCCAACCGTTATCCCAGCACTGCCAATTCCTTGTTGAACACAAGCACTTGATAAGCCCTCTAGGACAGAAACTCTCCTCTGCCTCAAGCTGCTAATGCAGCACTTTCCACCATCACAGGCAGAGCCACACCGAGCCACTGGCATCCCAGCACCCACAATATGGGTTACAAGTGAGACACACCTGGGTCCTGCTGATGCATCAAGGCTCATGACATGCGGATGGGTCAGGAGGCAGGTGAAGACCTGCTGTGGGAACCATGACCATGCACTGCTCGGCAGCAGCACAGCCCAGCAAGCTTGCCCCTCGTGGGGCGCTGTGTGTGCCCAGGAGAGCCAGAGAGCTCAGAGCTGCTCCACAAGATGCCATGGCAAGCTCCTGGGAGAGGCTGTGCCCACCCGCACAGAGGATCCCATCCTGCACACCTGCTGCCCTCTCATGCCGTCTTCCTGCCAGTCCACTGCTCCTCCTCATCCCTGAATGGCAGCATTGCCGCCTTCCTGCACTTCAGTCTGTCCCCCTGCTTGGGAATGTCCTCGAGTTACCAAGGACATGTTCTGGCCATCCCCCAGGTCTCTCACAAGGACTAAACAGCACTAGCCTGCAAGGAGCACTTCTTTCCACAGCCCAGTTTGGCATCTCTGGCAGATCCTGGCAGTGAGTCCTTCCAGGGTCCCCATTGTCTCAGCAGAGGTCACTGGGTGACCCCAGTTGTCTTTCCCAGGCCACTCTGTGTGACTTCCCTTCAGAGAGCAGATAAATCCTCCTCTCCTCCACCCTCTCGGCAGTGTGCCTCGTTTTAGTGAAGGCTAGAAAGGGTGACTTGCCAGCAGGAGAAGTGCAAGAGCTTTCAGCCCCAGGGGCTGTTTGTTCCCTTCACACTGGAAGGACCTGTACGTGTCAGAGATCCCCGGGATGATCTATGGGTTGGTATCCGAAACTGGCTCATCAGCACTTCACACACGAGCTGATGCAATCGGATCGCAGTGCTGCAGCTTCATCAGATAATCCACAATTATGAGAAGAAATGTTGCTGCTTGGCTGAACAAGCTGAACTTACTGGCCCAGCTGAAGTAGCTTAATTAACGTGACTGGAAGGAAGCTGTGATCATTCTTCTTGTGAGTAGATATACTTACAGGTTTATTGCTTACCATTTTTTCCCCCAATTCCAGGTATAGGAGAAGATGGAGAAGCAGTTTATGTAGGAAACTTCACTGGCATCCTAAAGTGTGAATGAAACATGCCTGGGTTGACAGAAAACCAACACGGAGTTCACTGGGCTGTTACCCCCTGCCCAGCAGTGGCCCTCACTTATCTGCCTATAAATGTGTTAAGTGACAAAATTCTTCACCAGTTCTAAGCAACAGAGCACAGATATGTTAGGAGACCCCTCATATTGCGGAAATTAACTCTCACTTGCAGAAGAGGTGGTGATAGCATGCAAACAGATCAACTCCTGCTCATACTCAGTTCCAGCCACATTCTAGTCTCAGATTTATCAAGGGATGCATCTCGGAGCACACAGGTTGCTCCTGGAGACATCTAGTGAGGCAGCAGCGTAATGCAAACCAGCACAGGCACCCAAAAACATTCCTATGGAGAACTGTGACCTCATGCCCACTGACAGCTGTGAGTCCTGTGCAATGTATGAAACAGGGCATCAAATTTCTGGTCTCTAAGACACACCTCTCCAGCTCTGTTAACAAAATCTTTCATTCTCTGTGGTATCAGATTTACTTGTCTTATGCTGAGCACAACAGGCTTAAAACACATGTCTGTGCACACACACTTAAACTGCTCCACTGCTTAACAGGCACTTCTACATGTTAATTACACCAAAGTTAAATATGTACAAGACCACTTATAAAACTTTAAAGAAACAGTTTAAAACTACCCTAAAGGTATATAAAGCAGTAGGGAGTTCACCAAAGCACATTTTACCTTCCAAACAGGTGGATTACACAAAAGCTGTAGTAGAGCTGTTGTATATTGTGAGTAAAACAGCTTCGATTACCTTTTAGTCATGAAGTCCTTCAGCACTTCAACTTCGTAAATACCAGGGTCTCACAGGCAGTGTTTGCTTATATGTAATGGAGGAAACAAGTTCTTTGCTGTCTAATCTCCTCAACCTAACTTAGCTAAAATATTTACCAAAGTTCCCGACCCACAGTGTGACTGAAATGTCAGCAGGCAACAGTTTGGAGAAACAGTTTGTCACTTTCACAACTGGCGCGGCCTGACCTACATAAAACAAGGACAGCAAAGTAGCACTCTGACATACATTAGTGCTTTGTTTAACTAGACTGATACATTTGTGCCTGAAAATTAGCATCTGTTATTCAGTCAAAATGATTTAAAATTTTTATCATAGAACTGTATTTTCAAAATGTTGCAGTTTCCCATGACACAAAATCTCTCAGAAATTAATATCCGCATACAAAAGTTCTGCTCTATTTTCCAAAGTGTCGATTGCCAGTATGTTTTTAGCATGCAGCACAAACCTCTGGCCCTTCCAGCTGCAGGGACCAGGGCAGTGTGGGCAGGCTTCCTGCAGCAGTCCTGTGAGGAGCCAATAATCCCGGCTGGCAAATGCCGCTGTTCCTGACATGCTATCACGGCCGGAACGAAACAGCTGGCATGGCCAGCCCAAACAGCAAGGTCCCACTGCCAGTGAGGGAAGTGAAAGAGCCTTTGGCTTACTCCTCAAATCCTTTTTCACATAACACCTCCCACGGGCTGGTCCGCTCCCTCCAAAGAGCCGTGGCACTGAACTGCCCTGGAATGGCAATTGTCAGGAAAACCCCACTAGGAGGAAATGGCCTCGAGCTGTGCCAGGAGAGACAAACATCTTCATGAAAAGGGCTCTCCAGCCCTGCCACGGGCTGCCCATGGCAGTGGTAGATCCCCATCCCTGGAGGGATCTAACAGCTGTGCGAATGTGGCACCTGGGGACATGGGTTAGCGGTGGCCTTGGCAGTGGTGGAAGAATGGGTGGAGTTGATGGTGTTAGAAGGCTTTTCCAACCTAAATGATTCTGTGTAAGGAAGCTGTGCTGGAAAAGCATCAGAATCAGTCCCTATTTCAAGGCAGGAGAAGTGGGTTAATTTGTGGTGAATGGAACTTCTAATTAATCAGCCAGGATTCCACTTGCTTGCACTAAAAAATGAAACTGCTTACATGAAGGACAGCACTTCACCGGTTTCTGTGTGAGCAACCCTTCCAAAAGAAAGGCAGCCACATCACACACCTGTGTTCTCACTTCTTTCAGTGACAAAGTGGCTCCAATTCTTTTTGGTGACCTGTAACAGCCTGCCATGCAAATGCCACGTACCACAAGTAAGCACTCGTCAGGACACTGTATCTTATAAAAAACAAAGACGTATTTTGAAGGCAGGTGGGAACATGAAGTCACCTGAGACCCTTACCCAGCTGCTGCACTGCATATTGCCTCAGGGACAGCAAGGGAAATCTCTGGGCATGCTTCAAATTCTTGTCCAATATTCTGTATTTTTTCCCCAAATAGATATGTGTTGTATTTCTACTGAGTGTTCCGAAAGGAGATAATTAAAACCTCATCCAGAACACGACTTCATTCTCCCATATACATATTTTGTATTTAATTTCACACTTTGGAACCCAGCATTCTGCTGCTGTACGTGGATTTAGTTCTGATGGTGTCGCATCGCTCTACCCAAGTGAAGCAGGGTGGGTTGGAAAGCAGTGCAAGGTCTTACCTAGACAGACTTGCTCAGGAAAAATAATCTAAATTAAGTCACTGCCTGACGTTAAGTGGATTAGTTAAAATGCATTCAATCCCTCAATGCAAGTTCTTATTTAGAAGCAAAATGACCTAAATTTGATTTACCTCTAGTCATTTCCAAACTTAAATAATATTAAGGCAGCTTTCAATCAGAGATGACTGACCCCATGTATGTAAGATGCAGTTTAAGCAATCCACTTACACAGACAAGATAAAAACGAAACAAGAAAATATTCCCAAGCTCCTGGCATTAAACTGCTGATTGCTAGGCCTGCTTTCCATGAGTTCAGTAGTTAATGGTGGCTGTTAACCACAAACATTTTTGTGCCCCTAATTGCCTTAAACCAAAACTAGAGCACAGGCAAAGAAAATCAGGAGATAAAATTGAGCTTCTGGTTGGTATCAGAGGTTTTTTTTCCTAAATCAAATAAAAGTAGTGGTAGGCTCATCTGTTCCCCATGAATGGGACTGTAGTGGGGAGAGCAGTTCTCCAGGAGCTGGTAGGGATGTGTCAGGTGCCACCAGCATCCGCTTCAAAAAAGCAGACACAGAGAGGGAGCCTCACCACGGTGTGACAATTCCATCCTGCTGTGGAGCATCCCTTTGGGGTGCAAGGGAAATAGATGGGGGCAGAGGGGTGTGGCAACAGCAAGCTTTAAATATGTCAAGGGATGCCTTCAAGAGGAGGGAATACTCTGGTTTCCACGGGGTAAGAGGCAATGGTCAGTGACCCCAGCAAAGGAGGTGAGCCCAGATGCAAGGAAAAGCTGTGCAACAGGGATGCTGCCGGGGCACTAAATTCCAGGAGGGTGGGACTTTCAGAAAGGCATGAACGTATAAGCAGCATAGTAAGAATCCAGCACGTTTGAACAGCCTGATGTCAGGTGTGGGTCAGGATGAGGAAAAGGTGTTGGAATCTGGATTGTTGCTTTGTCTCATACAGGGATAACCGAGCAATTTCCATATTTGGGTCTGCCCAAAGACACGCTGCTATATTTTCTGGAATAAACGATGAATGCTGCAGAAATCTAAACATGACTTTTTATAGTCAGTCCTCCAGGCACGCAGCTATTGAGTGCTGAGCTGCCAGCCCCAGCTATGCAGAAACCATGAGTCAAGTCCCCCAGATCCTGAGGCTGCCTTGAGGGCTGTGAGATTCACAAAGCAGGTCTCATTCTTCCTGTTCTGCCAGCTTTAGAGGGGGAAAAGGTACAGCAACAGGCACTGCAGTTCCAAAATCTCTCTACAGGCCCAAATGGGAAATTTCCTCACTGAAAAAGCGGGAGAACATCATGTTCAGTCCCATGGCTGGGGCTGCTGGGGATTTCACAGCAGCACTGTGGGGCTGCTGAGGGCATGTAAAGGCCGGGGCATCGCCAGCACCGGTGCCCCCTCGGCACTACAGCGCCAGCCGGGTCACTGTCCTTCTGCAGCTGCAGCACATGGGCATAGCAGGGGTGGGCAGGCAAACCCCAGGAAGGGCAGAGTGGCATGTTTCCGTAAGAACTGGCTGTATACCTGGGGCCACGTGCCTGGAAGACTTTTAGACCACAGAGGTCTTGCAGCTGGCAGAGGCACAGCCTCTGGGAAGCTCTGGAGTGGGGCAGCCGGTGAGGAAAGCAATGAGCCACATCCACAGCATCATCTCTTTACCTGGCCGGGGCAGGTGGCAGAGCAGGGCTTTGTCCTGAGCCTGCTCTCCCTGCAGCTGAGCCCACTCAGCAGTTGGAGCTGAGCTGAATTGCAAAGCGCCGGAGTTATTCATCCTGCACATCTGCAAGTTGTTACTCCCTGAGAGGCGGCTGAGCTGCCTGTCGTGGTTGTAATAATACTTGTGGCTCTTTTCACTGTTTTGGTTTTGCTAATTCCTTGGTTTGGTTTTCCCAGACAGTGCCAGCTGCATTAGCAAAGGCAGGGACTTTCAATAGGCTCCACATTCTCTTATTGCACAAAGCTGGGACCTCAGAGTGCATCTTCTGCTGAGAGAGAACTGGCTCCGAGAACAAGGAGAAACAACCCCAGCCATGGAGCAGCAGGTTCAGCCAGGACACCAGCACACTGCGACCTGCAACCAGCACTGACCTTTGCTGGCCTGATTTCCACATGGGCAGCTGGCTCCGGGGGTTTTCTGTCTGGATGGATTCCAGGTGCAAGTCAAACGGTACAATGCTCTGATTAGACCCAGTCCTCAGCTTAGTCTGCTGTAAAAGAGATGAACTCAGACCCTTGCCTGACCTCAGGTAGATCAGGGCTCCTCTTTAGCAGTGATAACAGGAAACAGCTTTGAGCTCCTCTTCAGCAATTGAGTTATATGGGTTTTTAGAGTATGTACTTACCTTAGTGGTGTCTTCGGTTTAGCTAATTTTGAAAACACAACTTTTTTTCCAACCTATATAGTGCCAAGGGTAAGAAAGTCTGCAGAAACCACAATGTCCATAACTGATACTGAATCCTGCTGCTCCAGCCCTCTTTTGGTGAGTTGTAAAGCTGTTGGGAGGGCAGACACGCTTGTGGGTTATGCTGATGCTCGCTGAAAAGGCAAATCTCAGCCCAAGCTCAGTGGGCCTGGCTAAAGCCTCCTCTCAAATTAAAAAAAAATATTGGTATTTCTCTACTCACTGCAGTTCAGTCCTGAGAAGGTTACCAAGCTCTTTCAGGCAGAGTGGGCCCATCCATTGGGACAGCCCTCGCCTCCAGCACCAGCACAGCAGCTGCCACCCCATCCTTACCCTGGGGACCCTGGGCAATGTCCTTGCTGGGGCCTCTGGAGCATCTTCTGGACTGGCAATGAGCAGGTGAAGGGAATGTCAGTGCACCTTCTTCACCTTAAGGCAGGTTCCAGCACTATACAGATCAGAAAAGAAAACAGGATATGATGAGACAACAGTGTTACTGCTCAAAAGCAATAAAGAGAATGGATCCACAACAGGAGCACCTGATCCTTGATCACTCACAGCCTAGCTCCAGGAATTATGCTGATCAAATTTCTTAAGTTTTGCTCTTCCTAATAATCTTCTCTGCTTAAGTAAAGCAACTTTCAGAAATGGCAGAGCCATTACACACCTTTGGGTTTGCTTTGCTGACAGCAAAACCTGTTTAACACTGAAGAAGAGAAACCAAAACTTTCTAAGAAGTAAAAGTATCACAACCCAAAATCTCCACTGCCTCCCATGGCCAAGATGCCTTGAAGCCTTGTTAGCTTTGTGCTGGTTTGCCCTGCAACTCCACCATCCCAGTTCCCCGTTCCACTTCCCAAGACTATCTGCACTTGTTTGTAAAGCAAAAACAGATCAGCTCAGGCTGATGCATTTCTCCATGGCCATTAAGCATGGCCAGAAAAGCACACAGATCAAAGCAACAGGGTCAGGAAGGAGAGCCTGAAAGTTATACCCTGCTAAAATGAACAGGCGACACTCCTACTACTTGAGAACACAGGAGGCAGCCCAAAGAAGTGAAGGGATCCATGTCCTAGCTCTGCTTCAGGCCAGCCAGCCACATAACGTGACTTCCAAAACATTCTGCACATTGCCATATTTTCTGTGTGCTGGCCCCTCATTTCACCTCTAATGATGTCTCCCAGGCAGTGTCCAAGGGCTCTGATGTGCAGGTCTTCCGTGGCCTCATCCCCCCTGCTCCTGGGCAGAGGGGAGGGAGCAGAGCAGGGATCAAAGTCACCCAGAGAGCAGCCACTTCCCGATCCTTCCTGGGCCACCTTGCCACCCACTCTCATGGTGGAACTCTTGGGTGTGTCCTTGTGCAGGTACAGTAACCCCACTGCTTGGGCAGGGTGACAGGGACTCCTGGGAAAGGCATTCTGTCAGATCACTTTGGATCTACATGTCTTTAAGTCCCTCTGGGAATGCTGACTCCACCACTGCCATGGACAATCCATTCCTGGGCTTGACAACACTTTCTGTGAGGAATTTTTCCCCAATATCTACCCTAAACCTCCCTTGGCACAACCTGAGGCCATTTCCTCCTCTCCTGTCACTTGTTATCTGGGAGAAGAGACCGAGCCCCACCTGGCTACAACCTCCTTTCAAGTAGCTGCAGAGAGCTAGGAGGTCTCCTAATGTTTGCAAAGAATTACTGAATTTGCTCTTAAATCTGTCCTGAGCTTCATTCCAGGCCCTCACTGTCCTTCTGTTTATAAGCTTTCTCCTTGTGCCTAACAAACTGCCTCAGGCAAGGTCCCAACCCATCTCTTTCTTTTGCTACCCACAATAAAAACTCATAGAAAACAGCAGTGTTTCATTTTGGAGCTATTTTGAAAAGGAATGTAATCTCCAAGGAACAGGGTAATGTCAGAAAGTGACCAAATAGCACAACAAATTGGGCTCAGAGTTTCAGAACTGTCCAGGCTGAGCACTGGGCTCAACTCGGTCCCTGTGAGCAGCTATTTGGAAAAATTGCCCTTTCCTAAGCTGTGGTTAACACTCCAGCAGCAGATTTTCAGGCTGTGGGCTCCTGGCTGGGAGGCACCAACAGATCAGGCAGAAATGGGGCTGCCTGAATTCAGCAGGCATTTCCCTGTCTGCCCTTAAAGCTGCTCCTCACAGTTCGTGGGAGAGCTTTAGGAAAATGAGCAACTTCCACAGCCCCTTTTGGCAGAGAGCAGGAGCCTTCCTTGGAGTCACTGGACACTGGGTTTTTATCAGCACCAACAGGGTTTAAGCCTCCCCTTGAAACCCTGTTTGCCCATGGAGGTGGCCACACTGCTAGGCAGCGAGAGGAGCAACTAGAGCTCTGGGGCTGGGACCGACTGTCCCAGGAGCTTCCCTGCTTGGAGGACAACAGGATCTCAAGGCTGCTCACACTCACAGAGGCATCAGCTGCATTGGAAACCCACCACAAAAAAACCTGTGGGAGAGTCTGTGACTGTGGTGAGCATGACTTCTGCTGGACTAGGCTCGTTCATGGCCCTGCTCTGAGAACAGGCACTGACACTGCATGGACTCACCCCCAAAGCAGCGCCAGGATCACTGGAGAGACTCTCAGCCCAAAGCAGCACTAGGAACACTGCACAGACTCATCCCAAAGCAGTGCCAGAACCCCATGTGAACCCGGGCAGCGACTCACGTCCTGGTGTTAGAGGAGACAGTGTTTGACCTGCTGTGACTCCAGGTGAGGGGTTTAGCAACCTGCCTCCCAAGGATGTGCTGCTGCCCCTCATCCTGCTTTTCCGCCCCTGGAATTTGGGCATGGCTTCAGAAGTTCCTAGAGCTCCTGTTGCCCAGGAGCCTGAAGCCTCAGCAGGGCACCTGATGAGAAGCCCAGCTGTTTATGGCACAGCTGCCCTGGGGACAGAGGTCCTGGCGTGACAGCCAGCCTTGGGCAGCAGGGACAGATGCCACGGAATGACCAAGGATGACCCTCCCTAATAATGTCTGCCCTGGAGATGAGAGTTGTTTCCATCAGTACATTAATTTTTCCTTAAGCCCTTTTCCTGGGAAGGGTGACTCACTGCAATATCCATCTGAAATGTTCTCCTGAGGTATTTTTAGACAACAGTGGTGGTGGTCCAGTGAGTCATGGCTCCAGCACTGCCCATTAATGCAGAAAGACATGGGATTCAGTGTAATGGATTGTTTTCCAGGGTTGCTTCCATGGAGCTCTGCTTCCCTGGCAGTGCCAGCCTTCACACCCACCTCTGTTTCTCTTGCACAGTCTTTTAAACTAAGGGGTTTGTTCCCTCGTCACAAACAAAACAAGTGGAACAGTCACCCAAAACCCCTTCACCTCCAAATCACTGTAATCCAGCTTGATTCAACTGCATGTACCAGTGCCTGTTCTTTGTGCTAACAAGGGAACAAGGCAGGGAATGCTTCGGAGAGCTTCAGCAGTTTACCTCCAATAAATCTCACACTTTGGAGGGCTGGAGGGCAGAGAGCAAGTGAGAGGAGAGATTGCCCTGCTGCCTCCTGGTACAGTATAATGCAGCAGGTGATACAGCTTGTTCAAAAAGAGAGCAAAGCAGGAGGAGAAAACAAGAAAACCAAAACCCCAACCAGAACAAAAAAAAAAAAAAAAACGCCTTCAGCAGTATTTGAAGAGTTAAGCCATGTCACCATAGCATCTTCAAACCATTTTAGTTGTTTGTTTTACTGAAAGAACATGAGAGGTAGGTGTTCTCAATTCATACATTTTTAAACAGAGAGGCTCAAGCTGCTCTGCTCTGTGGCAAATGGCACTTCTCACGTGATGAGACATAAATCAGTTCTTCTGATTCTGTGTGTGTGCAGTGCATATCCCAGCTCAGGCTGTACTGATTTTGGGCATTTCTGTGCTCTTGTGCTCCCCCCTCCATCGCGTGCGCCTCAGGGATGACAGATCCTGGTCTCACAGGCACCACAGACCCACTCACCAGAGCATCCCACTGCCCCCAGGCCACGAGCACACCAGTGCAGAGCAGTGCTCAGTAACCTAGATTCCAACCTAAATGATGTGAAGATTCTAAAAGCAGAGGCCAAAAGCACAAAAAGATGGACTGGCAGCATTTGGGTCTGGGCTAACACCTTATCAACACTATGAGTTCTGCTCCCCCCGCTGGATTGTCACAAGGCACCGCTGTTCTCAGCTTCTCCTCCTGCATGTTTCGGGGCAAAGGCCAAACACACACTGAAACACCCAACTCCCTCCTCCCCCAAAGTTGCCCCCCAAATTCACCCAAGTTTGCCAGAACTTTCTGTAAATCCCTGTAAAAGAGTTCAGCCCAGAGCTGCTCATGCAGCATCTCTCCCTATGCCACTGCCAAAATGGAATCACTCTCACTCTGCAAACCTTCCCAGTTACCACAGGCGAAAAACTGGCCAGGCTCCCCTGCTGCATATGACACCATTCCATGTGGTTCTAAAACCTCCAGATTTCCCAGTCCTTTGAGAAGAGTAGTGGGCCAGGCTGGTGGAGGGAACACTGGTGGCTCTTGCCTGGGCAGTGGATCGAGGGGTCTGTGCTCCGGGACTGCTGCTGGCAGCCAGGGAAGCACAGTGTGGCTACACAAGGAGCTGTGCTGCTGCTTACCTGGGGTTTGCCTCTAGAAGGTGAACTGCAGGAAACCAAGATGCCTGGCTGGTGCAAGGAATGGGTCAGTTGTCCCTACAGGATATTTTGGAACCAGCAGTTGCCACAGAACAGGTGCGTTTGATGTCCTTTTCTTACCAAAACACATCAGGCTGGAAACACTGCGTTTTCTGTCACAGTGTCATCTGTCACAGAACGGGAAGTGGTTCTGCAAGTGCAAAGAAGCATTTCTGTGTAACTCCCAGCTGAGGCAATATTCCTGTCAACCAAACATTCCTAAGTAACAACTCCCAGCAGCTGAGACCGTTGCTGGGGGAAGGAGCTTTGACAGTAATCAAAATCCTAGAATGGTTTCATTTGGTTTCAATGGTCCTTAAAGCTCATCTTGTTCCAGCCCCTTGCCATGGGCAGGGACAACTTCCACTAGCCCAGGTTGCTCCGAGCACCATCTAACCTAGCCTTGGACACTTCCAGGGATGGGGCAGCTGCAGCTTCTCTGGGAAACCTGTGCCAAGGCCTCCCTACCCTCCCAGGGAAGAATTTCTTCCCAATATCCCATCTAGCCCTGGCTAGGAAACCATTCCCCCCTGTCCTGTCCCTCCAGGCCCTTGTCAAAGTCCCTCTCTACAGCTCCCTTGCAGACCCTTTGGATACTGTTGCCACCAGATCTATATTCCCAGCAGAGAAGATGTAATAAAACCCCAACCACCTCTCCGGATAAGCAAGAGAATAAGAGGACATTTCTAAAGGACTGAGTAGAAGGAAGTGCCTCATGGAGCCTCACAGCCCAAAGACAGATCGGAGAGGAGGAAGTGGTGCCGAACCTGCTCTGGCTCCTCTTTCCCATTCCAACGACGGCGTGTCCTAAAGCCTGCCAGAGTTCTCTCTGCAGTGCTGCCCAGCCCGGACACACTTCATTTCAGCAGATATTAAAGCACACTTACAAACACACTAACAGCTGTGCTGGTTTATGGGAGAACTCACAGCGGTGGATTTTAGGGCAGTGTCATCAACGAAGGCAAGACTGAAACCTGTTGTCACGCAGCCACTGGTGTGGAATGGAGAGCGGCAGCTGAGGCTCCAAAATGGGATGCACCAGGAACTGCAATCTCTAACAAACAGTCCATTTTTAATTCATTGCTCACACTGCCAAGATTGGAACCTGCAAGCTCATCCATTTTGCCATAATTGTGACACTCAGAGATTTGTCTTTTTGACTGAGAGCCCCAACTTATTTCCCTTTTAATCCATTAGTGTTTATGCATCAAATTAAACTCCTCCAATCCTTTCTACCAATACCTTTTGCCTGTCGTAGTAGCATCATTTCTTCAGGCTATTCCACCCTTAAAATTCTGCTTTTTGGAGCAACGTGGCCCTTCCATTTAGAATCTGGATTCAAACATTTGCAAGATACTGACTGATCAGGATTTTTTCCTAGTAAAATTATTTTCTCTTTCGGGAGTCCATGAAAACCAACAGTACATTTTCACAGGACCCCTAACATAATCTCTGGTTAGCAGGGAGATTTCCTCAGGGAATTTTCTATTTAGAAAACAAAAACATTTTTTAAAGAAAACTCAGCCCTGCAGTAAATTGCTCCAGCACGAAGGATAATTTCAATACCAGTAATTGGCAGCTGCTCCATTGTTTGCCAGCACTTTAGCAGAAGTTCTGGAAAAGGTTTCTATTCAGATTGGCCTTGTGTTGGTACCTGTGGGGCAATTCCAGCAGGGAAACTCAATGTGCCTTCCCAAGGCCAACCTAGCACACGTGAGCATGGCAGGCACTCACAGACACCCCCCAGGGGCCCTGGCTGTAGCTCTGTGTTCGCTGTAAACACACAAAACTACTCCTTAGAGCCCAGCTATGTGTGAGGGACAGCCAAACCCTGGGGAACTGCACATAGCCAAAGCCATAACCAAGCCCACAGACTAATGAGGCTGCTTTGCTGAAGGGCTGTAATGCCCACCCCTATTTGGCATATGTATTGTTTTCATTGCACCCAGAATCATCTTTGGCAACTGGCACAGATTGCCCACACAAGCTGTGCTGCCCCATCCCTGGGAGTGTCCAAGGCCAGGCTGGACAGAGTTTGGAGCAGCCTGGGATAGGGGAAGGTGTCCCTGCCCATGGCAGGAGGTGGAAGGAGATGAGATTTAAGGGTTTGTTTATATACAGCTTATGAAAACTGCTGCAGCCCTCTCTGCCATTCATCTCCTGGCCACAGCCATAACTCACAGAGTCAGCACTGGCAGAGCCTTCTGCACTGCCAGTCCAGGCAGGAGAAGAGCAGCAGCCTGAACTCCTAGGAGCAGGGCTGAGGGAAAAGCACCTTACTCAGTAACTCCCGAGAATTCCCCCCCTCAGTGTTTATAAGCACATGAAGAATCCCACACCCATGCCTGTTGTCGAAGTAACATCACCGGCAGCATTAGGAGAGAGTAACAAATATTGCTCGACTCAAAGCTCAGTCAATTCCACAGGGAGACACTCCAGACCTTGGCAGGGCACAGGGAAGGAGCCAAACCTCGTGTGAGCTGAACTGCAGGCACTGGGCAGATTTAAAATAATATAAATACTGAAAGGTAAGAATAAATAAAACCCTTCACAACTGTCTGTGAGCTGCCAAAGCTTTACCTGCATATCAGTGATTTAAAAAGCCAAGTCAGTGCAGTTGTAAACCCTCCTGCCTCTTATGAATGAACTTTTGTTAAGGAATTTATGAGCAAAAAGCTTTAAGGGGAAAGCTAAACAGCCCCCCACCCCGACATCCCCAGTTATCCCAAACTGGGCAGTCACATGGACATGATGAGCAGGTGAATTAAGGACAGCAAACACTGAGGAGTTCACCTCATTCCAAGGTGTGACAGCTGCGCCATCATCTTCTTCCCAAGGGTGGCCCACAACAGATGGCAAGGGAAAGGAACAGGACCGAGGTGTGTCTGGCAGACACAGCCTGTCCCACCTCAGCCTTTCCCAGACACAGTACTCGGGCATTTCCCAAACTGGAAGCTGTCTCTGAACCCAGTGCAGAGCAGCCACCAACGATTTTAGGCCATTAATTTATTTAATCTTTTTTTCTAAACGTTTTTGTTTCTGACTTCCCTACAGTGCCAAATCCTGGCATCTAGGGGTTTTTCAAGGAGGGCTGGGATCTCCCTTTGCGCAGCACAGAGAGTAGAGAAAGGCCCAAGTATCACCCTGGCTTTGGGCAGGCAACACCCCAGTGCGACTGCATGTCCTCCCAGGGCACCTCTGCTCTAAGACCCCAGAAGCCAGCACATCCCCACGGTGCCCAGCAGCCCCATCCCAAAACCGGCATGCAGGGATACCTAGGGATTCTGCAGAAGTTTGCGTCTGCAGGAGGCACCATGGCTAGGAGAGAGCCTGTGTTGTGGCAAACACCTTTGTGCAGGAACCACCACCTCTTAGAAAGGCAAAGACCCAGCTACCTCCCACATTCCGTCCTTCCAGGCTCCATAGGCCATGCTGGCGCATCCCATGGAATGGTTTCCAGGCCTCCTGTCAAGCTTTCAAGGGTCCTTTGGAGATTTTGCACAAGGAAGAGTTGCAGAGAAACAAAAAGGGTTTTTTCAGCTGACAGAAGGAAAAGCATCTTACCGTCACAGCATGAAAATTAGTACTGAACTACTATTTAACATTCCTAAAGCACCCAGGTTCCATGCTTTTTAATGCTGCTGAAAAGAAGTGACTGACCAAAATGCTCTTTTTCCAGCAGACACCTAGGAGCAGTGGGGGAAGCCCCACATGCTGCATTCCAGCAGATGCTGAGCAGCGGTGCCTTCTCACTCTGTTTTCCAAGACTACCTTCTCCTTCCCAACACATCTTCACACATCCACCCCTGCCCCTGAGGTGCACGGATGAGTGTGCTGACCGTGGAGCGTGAAGTCCCCAGGAGCAGGAGCCCATCTGATCCCAGCTGCTGCTTTACACAACTGAGCACAGGCTCGGGAATGAGCGGCTCTGCTTCCCACGCGGCTGGAGTTGCTCCCCACGAGCCAGGGGAAAACAGGAGCCAGGGCTTGGAAGCTTCTGTGGTTCCTTTAGAAGCTCCATCCTGACCAAGTTATCTCCTTCCCAGAAATCTACTCAACACCTTATGCAAATTCATTCAAATGAATGCCATATAGAGGATATGACCCTGTGTAAAGCAGGACTTGCCCTCCCAACTCTGACCACCAGGGAGGATTTAAAAAGGAATAAAGAAAAAAAAATCCCAGCAGCTTTGAGAGCAGTGTTTGATGTTGGGTTGTATATATCACAGACCAGACTGAGCTGCACGTATGGGAATATGAAAGAAGGGTTTGATTAACAGCTCAGCGAAGCTCAGACCTAACTGCACAGCCAACTGAGAGGTTAATTATCTGGATGAGAGAAATGCTGATCCCTTAGTACCAGGCACCATTTCCATATGGGCACGTGAGCATGTTTGACAGTTCAAAATTAGGGCTGCTTTAACAAAGGGTGAAGGGGTGGAAGGGACTGAGGAGCATCCCCCGGAGTCCGGAAGGCATCGGGAACGCCGCAGGAAGCTGTGGTTCTGGTCCCTCTCCAGCTTGCACAACATTTTCCACTTTGGTTCCAGGGGATTATGTGTTATTTGGATATTGCAATGTCCGGGGCTGCTCTGGCATGACCTGCCTGTTGGGGAACATCAGGAAGTGACCCAGCCGCCTCCCCCGGCCCTGGAGAGCAGGGGGAGTCCAGGCTCCACTGCATCCCGAGAACAAACCTTCTCACCTCCTGGGCTAGGCTGCTGACACTGACAGCAGGGCCAGGCTCGAGCACACACCACCAAGCAGGGGAAGGGGTGTTCACCCGCTCTCAGATTTTGGCTGGGAGCACAGAGCCCAGCTGAACTCTCAGGAGAGGCACACGCAGGGATGCCAGGCAGCTGATCGCTGTCTCTCCATGCAGATGTGTTTGGGAACCTTTCTCTGAGGAAATGGAGAAGAGCAAAGGACGGACCTTCAGAGGAAACACCTCCCCTGACATCACTGACCAAACAGGAGATGGCACAAACCAGCACCAACCTTCAGCCATTTTGTGATCAGGGAAAAGCTAGAGGGACTAGAGCACAGGGAGAGGAAAAAGCTGGACAGGTTACCTGCCCAGACATAAGCGTTGCAAAGTGCTTGAACAAACTAAGGCAACACCACTGTGCCAACAAGAAAAGTACGAGCCCTCCTGCATGGTAGGCAAATATCATTCCCTTCACCTAGTGGCGACAGAGGGACAAGGAGAGAACTGATGCTGGAATGTGCCTTGCTGGGTTTCCATCAGGCAGAGCAGCAGCACATTTGCCTGTGGTAGTGCACAGAGCCCACACACATAGGGACCTCTGTTAAACTGCTCACGGGTGACGAGCTGTCACGGTTTGGTTCTTGGAATTTTACCTTCTCCCTGCCCTCATTATGGGTGTGGGGGGAAGGGGAATTAGGTAGCTAGGTAACGAAATGGCCCAGTACAAAAGGCCAAGCAGAGATGTATTGTCTGTTAACGACCCACTTTGTCTCCAGGGAAACAGGGTTTTGTAAAGTTGGGAGGAGGTCTAGGGCGGTACTCAGGGGCTGGGGGGGGA
>JAWMRA010000113.1:5146131-5162319 GCA_035584735.1 Pseudotriccus pelzelni | reverse complement strand
CCCTGTGCACACAATCCATTTAGCTTTCCCCCTCACCTTTCGTCAGGGGGTTTATGGCCCTGCCAAGAAACAGATACTGAATTAAGAAGTGCCAGGCCGAGCCGTGAGGAGTGTGGCTCTGCCTGAGCTGGTGGGTCATTTACACCTTCATGGGCCATGCTCTGTAACAAACACTTCAAAACTGGGCCAGGTGCTCAGCCCTCCCCGCTCACCTCGGGCATGTCCAGCCGGGGCTGCCCAATGGCCAACTCATAGATCGCCCGAGCTCGGTCGATATCCCCGAGGATGGTCTCCAGCTCAGCAAACTTAATCCAGGATGTGCAGTTTTCTGGTGCAAACTCCAGGAATTTTTCATACAGCTTTCGGCAACGGTCAAATTCTCGCAGTTGTAGCTCCAATTCGATGTAACCTTTGAACAGTTTGTTTTTTGGGCATTTACCTATGGACGTTCCCTGTTAAGGAAAAAAACCACCCACAAAAAAAACCCCTTAATGATATTGCAGGCAAATAAAACCCACTGTATTTTTTAAATCTTTCTTTACTCTCCAGTATTAGCACTACAACTAATTTTTTGCACAGCCTGTTTTTTCAGACTCTGTTCAGGGCCAGTGAGAAATCCAACCAGCATTTGCAGAATGAATGTGCATCCACAAACACCAAGAACTCAGGAAGCAGAAAATTCCGTCACTTGTTACACTTTTACAGAACATGGATCCCGCAGGGAGTGCGAGTTGGAACTAACCCTGGCTCAGCTGTGCACTTCATCCTGCACCAACAGCTGAAGCAAGCACAGTACCAGCCTGTCAGGTAAACAGTTCCCAAGTATCTTACAAAACAAATGATATCAAACCAAACTGTCTCCTGGCCCCACACTGCTCCCCCTCATACAGAAAATGGTTCCCCCTCCCTGCCGGCTGACTCATAGCAATGGACAGACAGAAAATAATGTCTTTAAAAAGTTTAAAAGTTTTCCTTCTGATATGCCTCAGACTCTGAGGAAAACTGTCTGTCCTAAGGCAAGCTGTGAGAAAGCAGTTCTTAGTCTGGGACTCTTTTGAAACAAGAGTTAAGAATAGGCAAACCTGAGACAAGTTGTGAACTTCACCTTGGAGCCACTTCCACAGACAAGCATTATTTATTAAGCAGTGTAGCTTCTGTTCTCTCAGGCCAATGTGAGTGAAGTAACTGGAGATGAAACTCTCCTACTACAACTCTCCTGCACAGTGTTCATACATGTTTATTATCTTTCAACTTATTAAAAACAGAGGAATCCACCACTTGGGAATATCACCTCGGTCCCTCTTATGGCCCTCCAGCTCTGCAAATGCCATTGCTGTTTCAAAATAAGCCCAGCTCTTCTCCATGTACCCTCCGCCACTGTTTTGGTTGAAACCTCATTAGTTTGCTCTTTAAAGTCAAACCACCTCACCTGTTACCAGTGTTGGCTTTCTCCTGAAATCCCTGAGTTTACTACGAATATATGAACTGAGAGGAAAGGAAGTTTATCTCAAAACGTCTTGGTGCCAAAACACATCTTGTTGTCCCTCGACTTGCTGACATTCACACAGTGAACCTGCTCAGCAGCTCCTGAGCCTGCCCAAAATCCCCGTGATTGCTTCTCTCAGTAGCTTGAGACTCACACACTCTGTTACACAGGTCCTAATTTCTTAGAGTCAAACCTCCTCTTTATTTAAAAAGCTTTTTAAAATGTATCACTGCAACGAATCAGCAGCCGTTAACAACTTGTAATGGCACTAAGCTGATGGGGGTGCTCTGCATTCACAGGAGCGCTTTGTCATTTCTGCCCACAGCTAATTCATCATAGCAAGCTACCCTTCTTTTTAAATCACACATGACAGTAAATGCTGGTCCCTGCAGACTTCTCAGATGCTTTATTTAAGTGGATTAAACCAGAAATTTATAAAGGACAATTCAAGATCTTCTAACGCTATTCCTGTGTTACTGTTAGTTAGTGAAGTCAATTACGGCACTAACAAAAGCTTACCAAAGCCCTTCTGGCAAGGGGGAGGTTTTTCTGGCGTATTTCAAACTGTGCATATAGCAGCCACATTTTGGCAAAGGTAAACTAGAAGAAAAAGAAGAATGTAATATTTAGGCTGGAAACTCAGTAAAACATACTGCACATATCCTTCTTAAAACCCTCAAAGGTTCTACCTGTACGAAAACATTATTATTACTACACTTACTCTCATTCGAGCTTGGTGTTTTAATGCTAAAATGTTAAAAGTCCATTACCCAAAATAACTCCCGTGGTACTACGGTTCACTGTACTCCACCACTGCTAAAAGCAAAAAGAGTAAGGAGGAAGTCTTTTTAAACAGAGAAAAGAGTTCATTAACCAATCATCAACTAGTAAAACATCAGCTATCAACGAATCAGTTAACAGCTTTTAATGATGACAGATTAATCCTCATCTACACACCTGACGCTCAGATGACACAAATAATGACAAACTGGAAAAGAAAGAACATGAACTAAGATTTCCTGATGTTGCAAGGCAATGCAAATTGACAGCTGTAAGGGTTTGGCCCCATGGATATTTTAGTTAAAGCTCATTAGCAAAGAAAACCTCCCAAAATCCCTCAAAAATCAGCCTTGAAGGCTAACTGTAATGGGGAGGACACACCTGAAAGATGCTTTCTCAAATGCAGCTGCCTCCGGTGGGACCGTGCAGGCCATTAGGTGCAGCTGCTATAAAAGGTGGTAACCCCAGCAAAGCAGAGCACTAATTATTCTGTAGAAGCTGTAAGTGGCTCAGCTTGGAGCAGCCTGAGGAGGAAACCATGCAAGTAAAGACTAACTAAGTGATTTTCCCTATCTTTTGACTATGTGCAATTTTAGCTTTTTAAAGTCTACTTAATAATTTCAAAATAGTGCAGAAGCCCTTTTGTTTCATCTATATGAGGGAATCTGACACCATGGTTGTTCTGCTGTTTCCCAGGGTGATACAAATTACAGTTATCTTAGACCTTAGCTTCAAAAAAACCCTATCCACTTTGGAAGATGGACAGTTTAAGAAATTGGAAGGGATACTTAAAGTTCTGAGTGAGGCCTTCACAAATGTGTTAGCAGGTATTTGGAGCTGCTTATGCACTTAAATCTGGGGTGGGGAGGGGGGAAAAGAACTGAAGGATATTACCTGGAAAACTGTCACCCAAAACTCAACTCAAAGTGCTGCAGAAGACATACCTTTTTGTGGGGAAGGAGCTCAATGCAAGCCTGGTACACCTGTCTGGTTCGCTCTGCGTCCTGTTAGAACAGGCACCATTAAATACTTTGCTTACTGCTAAGGTTACAATGTATTTCGAATTCTGCAATGATTTTAAAACTGAAGAACAGTAATTTTTAAGTCCAACTGGTTAGAATCATGAATGCTTAAGATATAAATGCACTTCTATACTTGGTATGAACAACTGTAAGGTAGTAAATTCTAAGAATTGGGAAGACTCACCTTTTAGCAGTTCATCTTGCTTTCAAGAAGCAGACAATAAAACCAGGAGTGTCCCCATTCTAAGAGGGGCAAACAATTAGTCTGTTTTCCTTTAATAGACACCAAATAGCATTCTCCACTTAAAGTAGCTCCAATGTTGCATGCTTGGTAACAGAAGAAATGCTTGCACAGCCCCAAAGGCTGCTATAGCAGCAATGTGGGTGCTTCACAAAAGTTTTGCTAAATATAAAATTTTTTCACAAGTTCAGGTAACAGTGCAGTCCATATGGGGCTAGAAATACCCACTTCTGCATTTATTACCAGCATCTTCCTGGATGAATTGGGGTGAAACAAGCTGTGGGGTTTTTTTTTCTCTACCCCTTATGCATAGGAGGGAAAACTGAAAGGGGGAAAATCCCATATACTTAAAATAGTAAACCATGTAGCTTGTTGCACAAAAGCAGTAAGACACAGCAAATTTAGTTCTCAGTTTTCCTATTAAAATACCAGTAGCAATTTAATATAAGGAAAATGATATAAAATAACTTCTATAAATTATATATTACTATGTTATAATTATATATTTATATTATATATAAATTATATCATTTATACAAAATTTAAATTACTTGTGAAGGAAAGAAAAAAACTTGAGTTCTTACTACTTGCCTTTGCCTCCAGCTCTTCATACAAAGCATAGTTGATCCAGAGGTAGATGTACCTCTTCCAGTGCCTTTTCTCCTGGATGGGGGGTACGTTGGCGATGGCTCTCTCGTACACCTCTCGAACGGTCGCGGCGTCAGCGTCGCTCTCAACCAGCCTCAGGTAGTCGAACCATGCATCATAATTATGGGGGTTTGCCTTCCAGGGAGATGGGAGAGAGAACAGGCAAGAAGCTTCAGTCACCACAAATAACAGGCCCTACCCCTTTACTTAAGTTTTAGCTGGACTTTCTCCTTTAAAATAGGTAACTGGAGTATTAATGAACCACTGTCAGTCTTGGGGAGGCTCAACACTAGAGCTTTTGGGTTAAAGTGAGCTTTGTTTTCATTTTGCCTACAAGCATTTTCTAAATGAAGTGTGAGAAGCGATGAAGGCATGGTGAAATATGCAGTGTTCAGTGAACAGCAGACAGTAGTGGCACAGCTGTTTCCTCACAAAAAGGTACTTGGACACAGGTGAGGTGTTCTGTAATGGTTACCCCATAACTGTAGTAGTAAGTTACAAGCCAAATTGCATTATGCCTTCCAGTACACTGCAAAGGGTACCAAGCTCTGAGTTCAATCAGAAACTCTGCCTGCACACTCTAGATTAGAAAGCAGAAATAAAAAAGCAGTGAATCCAAATATCATTCTCTTCTCCATAGATATAGCATTCTGCCTCCAAAATGAACATTGTCTTGGTATTCTCTTGGTGTTTTCTTTGGCTATAAAGGATAATGCAAAACTCATCAGCCTTCATATCACAAGACACTGCTCTACCTTAAGCAGCAGCTGGATGCACAATGAGCCTGAAGGGTACCTGTAATACGTACCTTCACCTCCTCTTCATACTGGAATCTCCTCTTGCTGACAATGATGTCTTCAATTCCCCTTCTGTCTCCAAACTTCTTCTCAAAAATGGTGTAATTCTTGAAGAGATTCTGGGCATCCTGCTTTGGAATTCTATCCAAGGCATACTTGTATATCACCCTTACTCTTTCAAACTGAAAATATTAAATATCATTTGAATAATATTTATAAGGCAGTTTCAGTCCTATCTCCCAGTTTCTTCATGAGCTTTTGGCAATATTTAATAGACTACAGAATCATAGAATGTCTCTATGTAAGTGACTACTTTAGAGCAGGACTAATGCACATCTCCCTAAAGAGTAAGCTTTGAGGGGGAGGGAAAGCTGTAAATGTCAGCCATCATCATCTCTTATTCACTTACAAGTTTAGAATATTTAAACCATATTTAAGAGGTATGGCTCAGAAAGTTTTCAAATCCTTGCCAGCCCGAGAACTTTACAGAGGCTGTCAGTGGAAAAACATTCAGGCCAGTTCAGTTTCTTATGGTGCAGGCCTACAACCTCTCAGAACCCCATAGATCTGAGGATGCATGCTTGGTCTGATGCTGGTGCTCTCAGGCTTGGCATATTTGATGCCCACCTTGCTTAGAACACACCTTCCTGATGTCACCAAAAGGCAACTAGAGGTAAGCAAAAAAACTGTCTCCTTAACTCAAGACTAACAGTGTATCATAACGTGATGAAAACCACAGGCACTGCAGTTAAATGGCTTTGAGGCTTGATGTGCAAGGAGAAATCTTGGCATTAGTCCGATGTATTACCGAGAAGACCTTACCTCTTTCTGGTTCTCCTCAAACTTGGCAAAAGCCACGTACAAGTGCTCGTCCATGTGCTCCTCCCCAAAGAACTCCACTGCCCTCTCGTACACCTTCCTGGCGTGGGCGAAGTAGCTGTGCTTCTCCTCGAAGCGCGCATACTTGATCCAGTTCTTGACGTCGGGGTGCACGATGACAAGTGCAGCTTGGTTAAAGAAACAGTGCTGGCTGAACAGGGCCTCTCCTGGTGTGTTCTCCCCAGTGACTACAGGCTCAAGAACTGCATCAAATTGCTCCCAAGGTGGGTTTATGCAAGAAAATTGCAACTGGGAAGAAGACATTTAAGAGCTCTGAGCATGGAAAGGATCAGTGCCTTACTGAGAACTTGAAAAGGGATAAAAATCAGATAAAGGGCAGGGAGAAGTTTGAGGAGAAATCTGAAACAAATGACTGCAAAAAAGCTGGGTACGTGAGTGAAATTAAATATAGATGTTGTGGCAGAACCTACAGCCACTTCACTGAATTTGATGGCTTTCCCTAAACACTTAATACCTACTGCTGGCGCTTGGTGTGGTAGCTTATTCTCAGTACCCCACCGGGAAAAGGAGCACAGAGATATTACCAGAGATTGAATAACTTTAGGAAAGGAAGAGTGCAGGCCTGAACCTGGGTAGGTGTCCCAAGGCACAGAAAAGGATATATCTCTCATAAATGCTTCGTGCTCTGTCCACCTCCTTGTATCTCAGCTCGAAGTTGATGTAGGAATGCCAAGCTTGCTCTTCTGGTTGCCACTCCATCCAGCGTTCAAACACCTGACGTGACCCAGCAACATTCCCCAGCATCTCTTCCATGTAGGTGTACTTGTACCTTGGGAAAGAAGACCAAGTTTCTACAGTTGCATAGCAAACACAGCAGTTCAAGGATTTTTGGAGTGCTTTGCAAGAGCACCACTGAGTTTTCTCCATCTCTCCCCCTCCACCCCAGAAATGCCTATAGACACAGTTGTGACTGGCAGCACGCAAGCACGTGAACATCCTTCTCTCCCAATGCTCTTGCCACTTAAATACAAAATCACTCCAAAACTTCAGCCTTCCTCTTTTTTTTTTTTTTCAGGCTAGCCTGAAGACTTGAAGAAACAATAAACAAGGCACTCTGGCATGATCCTAGAGCAGACAGATGATGTGCAGTCTCCGGAGGCAGAAGAGCTGCTCTGGGCTCTGCCGACGTACCAGAACTGGTTGACCCTGGGCAGGGTGGTGATGGCCCGGTCCCAGATGTTGCGGGCATGGTTCACCTGGCGGTTCTTCATCTCCATCTCGGCGTACTTGAGCCATAGTGTGACGTTCCTGTAGTCCACGTCCAGGGCACGCTCGTAGATGGACCGGGCTCTGAAAGACACAAGTATGCTGCAGGTATCACGTGCCTCCAGGACTTCGATGTTTGGCAACATGTGCCTAAAAAGGCTTATAGGAACTGCCTGCAGCTGCATCCTGGTTACCTCTGGATCTCCTTCAGGCTCTCCTCCCATTGCGCGTACTTGATCCAGTTACTGATAACAGTCCTGTTCTTTCTTATGTTGTCTTCAAAAGTCTGGGGAGAGAATTATATCTGTGAGTAAGAAATCCTTCTGCAGACCAGTATTATAAATGCCTTATGGAGTATTATTATTTTAGGAATGAACGCCTGATGTCTTACATCTATGCAGAAGCGGTAACGAACCATACTTAATACAGCACTGTAAAAACTGCTTGGCAAAGAAGCTGGAAATGTAGAACTAGAGATTAGGACTAAACTTGAGTTCCTGCAATCCGATACCTGAACTATCTTACTCAAGCAACAAACTGAACCATGATTAGTGTAGAAAGCTTGGCTAGATGCTGGTGGTAATGCAGGAAGTGCCTGCAACCCACAGATGTAACTACCCTTTTAGTGGTCCAAGCACGGGCACAGAGGACATGTCTGCTACCGAATTCCATGTTAAACAACATAGGATTAACTTACAGGATTTGCACAAAAGTAGCATGAAGCAGTTACGGTTTCTAAAGAATGGGTACTTGCCTGGAAAGTCCACAGGGAATACAAACTACATCTTGTCTAAGTTAAAAATAGTAGAGTTTCAGTGCTTTACGTAAGGGTCGGGATTAGGTTTGTTTTTGTACTGTACCTTCCTTTTCCGGAGTTTATAGTCATTTAGCTCTTCAACATCTGTGATCTTCTGCTGCGGAGGCGGCGGGAGAAGCTCGAGTTCCCTCTCTTTGGCCTCTCTCAGAAGCTGCTCCGCTGTGATCTGAACCTCGGCGGGTGCTTTATTTTTCACCTGCAAGGTAAGTGGAAGGGGCGCTCCGTTCACATTTCCCCACGCGAACCCGCCCAGTTCCCCGCTTCCCCGGTTTCCTCCGGCGCCTCGCTAGGCGCGGTGTTTGCCGACGGCGGCGCCGGGGACCTCTCGACCCGCACGGCCCGATCCCGGGCGGCTCCGTGCCGGGGTCCGCGGGCCCCGGGGGTCTGCGGGGGTGCCGGCGCCCACCCACCTTCGCCACTTTGGGGATGCGCTGCTTCCCCGCCGCCGTAGACGCCATCTTGCCGCCTCGCCTCGTGTCGGCCCCGCCCCTCGACCCCCGACCTCACGCAGCACCGCCCGAGCGTCGTTGCCGCGGCAACCGGCGGCGCGTCCCCGGACGGCGGGCGGTGTCCGTGGGTCCGTCCGTTCCCGGGCTCGGTCCGTCCCCCGCGCCAGTCCGTGTGGCTGCCCGGGGCCCCCGAGCGGGGCCGTGTCCGCCCAGAGCCCGCAGCGCTGCCCGGGTGCTCGCCCCGCCCGCTGCCGGGCGTGCCCCGAGGGCGGGACCGCTCCGTCCCGACCTAGCGGTCCCGGGTGTCTCGCAGGACCATCCCTGCTCGCCCAGCCCAGGTAGGTGCGCGTTCGGTGCTCTTTGAGCCGGACAGAGCAGAGACGGGATGCAGGGATGTCCCCGGTGTCCGAGCGGGGCGGGATGAGCTGCTCCGAGCGGGCGGGGCGGTTCTTCACCGCCGGCTCTCTGAGATGCTCCGCGGGGCAGTGCAGGAGCTCCTATAGGAACAGTACGTTTCTTCGTGAAAATGGTACGGTTTTTACTGTGTAAGTGCTGCTTTCCGTCAATCAGGGCTTGCATGAGTGTTCGGGGGAGCTCCTGTTGAAGTGGGTGGTATTTTTTTCAATGCATTGAGTTAAACGACTTAATGTGTGACCGCGGCAAACTGTTTTCCGGAGCTGAGATGATCTTAGTGCTATATTTCAGTTCATTAATGACAACTAAAAAAACTCCTGTATGTTTTTGTATATGGAATTGGCACCACATCTGCAGAGGATGTCTTGCTTCAGGTTTGTTCCAGGACCTCTTTACAAACGTATATTGGTGTGGCTGAGATCTGTGCTGACACTTAAATGCTTAAACCCAAAGTCTTGTTTGTCTGTGGAAGATGTAGCAGTGCATATGACTTTCTGTACTTAAAAAGTATGAAAGTCAGGATTTCTTTTGTTACTCTGTTTCAATTGGGATCTGTGATGCCTAGTAATTGGGCATCATGCCTGGGTTTGGAGCCACTGTTAGAAGTGACTCCTGTGTTTGGCAGGTTGTTGAAAACCCTCTGCTGGTCTTTGTGCATTGGTTATTTAAACTTTTTTTTGAGTTAGTAATGCTATATTTTACACGTATATTTTAGAAATTGCAGAAAGCTATTGTTTGATCACTTCATTTTACATGCCTAATTGTTAATTGTATCACGGTGGGCTGCAGTATTGAGCAGACACTCAGCTGAAAGGTGTTAGAACAGAGGGGATGGTTGCAGGTGGTTTGAGTATCTGCTGCGCGTATGTGTTCTGAAGTTACCAGGCAGATCAATAAATCTCTTATGCCTGGCACCTGTGAATGTGGAACCACAAGAAACATGTTTTCTTCTGGGCAGGAAAGCCATAGAACTTTCAAGTCCTTTTGAAATTTAAGCACTGCAGTTGACTGTAAAAGAAATTTGAGATGCCGTTTTGGACAATTAAGTCACCTGAAGCTGCTGTTTAATTGTTACCCTGATTGTCCCCAGCTAAGCCTCCCAGCCTGCAGGCTGAAGGCACTGTTCTGATGGCCACCATGCAAATGTGGATAAGTGAGTAAATGTAAAAGCAACTATAACCTATTAAAACCATTTATTTCCTGTGTCAGATCAAGGCAGTAGGGATGATGCCGGCTGCATTTCCATGTGTGCACTGCCTGCATGCTGTGTGTATGTGCAGGCGGTATGTATCTGTGTGGTGTACAGGAACCAGGCACCAAAATCCATAGGAATTATACACCACTTAGGAGTTCTTATAGGAATCCATCTGAAGTGACTTGATCAGTGGATTGCAGTGGGATCCCCAGAGCAGCAATGTTGGTATTTGCTCTTGTTGCAGGCTGTAGGATGGACACAATAACTTCCTCAAGGAGAAACACAGGAGGGTTCAGTGTACGAAGGACAGAATCACATGATGTTCCGGACATTATCAGCCTCTTCAGCACTGGTACAGAAGGTGTTTTTGGAAGGGTTGATGTCATGTTCCTTTTGTAAGTAATGGTATTCTAGGACATTACCTTTCTTGCAGGAAACTTCAGGCAATTAAGTCACATATAAAATGGCAGAAAACATTCAGAACCTATGTCGGGTGGTATCATGATTTTTTTTCCCTACTGTTCTTAAAAGCAAAAGAAAATCTACTATCTGTCACACACATGACTGGACAAACCTGTGTCACTTCTGCCACTGTAGTGGACATGATTTAACTATACTAGACTCTTATAAAAATTCAGAGGAAACAGTGTTGACTCACTCCTGGTGAAACCCTCAGATTCCGGTGTCTGCTGTCTGTTCCGTCTCCCAGATTTTTTGCCTGTTGGGGAGGAACAGAAGTGGAGGAGTTTTAATTGCTATGAGGCCATAACGCTTTTAATTTCTGTTCCTGCGTATGTCAATCATTTTTCCTTCTCTTCCATTTTCCCCTTAACCAAAGGAATGGGTTATCTTTTGCCCTTCTGTATTCTGCTGTGGGAGGCAGTGTCTGCTTGCTGTAAAATGTTTCAGGTGCCCCCTCTTTTTGTGCCTCCAATATCCAATGTTCTGTGAGGTTTGGTCTCTATCTCATGGCTGCTTGCACAGCAATGTCCTTAGAGGAGATGGTGATTGTAGTTGTACTTTTACCCCACTTCCATCCCTGGAACCTGGTGTGCTTCCTCTTTCTGTGCAGGGATGAACAGCAGACAGTCTGTGGGAAATGCTTATGGGTCACTTTAGGTTTTTCCTACTTAATGCCAAAAATCTTGGGTGACAGCTATTTAAGGAACAAGTAAATGTTTGAGAAAACATACAGAGAAGAGGGAGCATTTAAGTCTTGCATCTCAAATTCATGATGATTGAGGATCTGAAAAGTCATGTCAAGTGTTATGTTGGAATATTCTGTCTGGAACTGAAGCAATAATGTCAAGTTCAGATGTGGGTGATGAGGGTTTGAGGCCTGATTCTGGGAACCCTTTTGAGCATGGCTAATTTTACTGTTCTAGCAGGCTGAATTCTGTCAGATGCCTTTCTGTTTAGAGTTTCTTCAACTTCTGCAAAATTCAATTGTTTTCATAGAGAAAAATCAAATCTTGCTTTGACCCTCTGCAATGAGAAGAATGAAGTTATAGCCCATGCTGCTTTTCTGGACTATCCAAATTGGAATATCACTGATCAGGCTGACTGGGAACCATTCCTGCATAAAAACTACACTAACCATAAGTGCACTGTAAGTAAATTGTGTGACTTTCATTTAAGGCTTAGGTGTGAAAAATACTCGTGAGCATTTAAAATCTGATTTTGGTAGACCTGAGGCCTTTAGGCTGCAAAAGGTGATGGTCTGATTCCATAAGAAACCCTTGTGTTGATGTGGGCATCTTGGTGCTGGTGTGGAGACTGCTGCTCTCTGCTCTGTGTTCGCAGCTTTCACACAGTCTCGGGCAAGTTGATTAATTTTTCTTAAGACTTATGGGCTGGAAACAGGCCCATAGAAGTCTAGGATTCAAATGCTGTCCATCGTTCAGTCTAGCTGGGAGCTATATCCTGAGAAAATATGGAAAATGTTAACCCCAAGCACTTAAAAGGTAGGCAGCACATGGCATAACAAGGTGTTGGCAGTACTGCAGTTCTGTCTAGAACATTCATCAGTTCTCCAGTGTGTTGAGATGTTAAGCAACACCTTGCAGATAAAGTGACAGAGCAGTTGTATTTGAAAATGCTGTGTGCTCTTAAAAAAACCAGTCTTTGCAGCCCCAGGGAGTATAGAAAAAAGATGTCAAATTTTGTTGTAACGGGCTTTCTTTGTCTCTTGAGCAGCACTTTGTGCCCAGGCAAGGTGCAGGCACAGCCACTTCATTCAGGGTGCAGCTGCTCTGGGGGTTCTGTGCTGTTGGCTCTGCCTCAGGCAACCTGTTCCATGTGATCCGGTGCAGCAAAGCTGCAGCTGACTGCAAGTGCAGGGGCATACAGAGAGAAACAACAGGGAAATAAATTACTGCTCATAAGTAAATAGGGTTGAAAGGTTCTTTGAAACACTGACAGGGAGCAGTGCTCTTGCTTTGCTAGAATGGAGATTGTTTTCTAAAATAGGTACAGAAGATTCAGTCCGGTTTTTTATAATTCTGCACTGGCAGAACAGCTGAACCTTTTCTAGAGTATAACTTGGTGAGATTGTGGGTTAAATCCTTGCAGGTGTGCTTTACAAAACTGAGATCATCTGAACATAAGATTTCTGCAAAGTCTAGTTAGCAAGTCTTTTTCCTCGAGTGCAGAAATAAGATAGATCAAAGGTCTAATCTGGGAATTGTCTTGTGCAGAATTGAATTAGTGGAGATACTTTGCAGGCCTGTCTGGTTACCAGTGCTATTCAGGAACAGTAGTCCAAATCTGGCTTCCTGGGCCTCCTCTTGGACCTCAACAACAAAATATTTTTCCTTCCTTTCGCTTTTGAGAAACAAACAAAAAGCCTGATGTTTAGAAATGGCTTTAGGTGTTTGTTACAATAGCTGCTGTCTTTGTGCTGGTCTGTGTACTGCAGCATCTATTGATATATTTCTTGCTCTGAAGTTACTGAAGTTTATTGGTGACTCTAACAACGACATTTTAGTTGAATAGTAAACTGTTCAGAAGACCTCAGGTTTTCCCACTTAAAATAGTCTTTGTAGAAATATTTTTTTTACAGGTGGACCCTCACTGACGCAGCACACTAATATACAGGAGAACAGCTGAATTAATAACCTTGCCACTCCAGCACAGGGGTTTTCCATGTTAAGTGGAAGCATATAGGACAAAGGTGTCTGTTAGTCTGTCCTGTTTCTACCTGGGTATTTAAATGTATCTAATGATATAGTCTTAAAATCCGTAATTTTTCTTACTACCTTAAATATTTTAGAATTATGAGAAGTATGTGAGCTTTGTGTTTTTCTTGGTTGGTTTTTGTTTGGTTGGTTTTTGTTAGGTTTTTTGTTTATTTTGGGATTTTTTTTGAAAAAAAACTAAAAAGAATGTCTTTATGAGACAAATGTTAAATGTTTAATTGCTAATTGTTGTGGTTAAATGTCTTTAGTCTATAATTAATACTGCTTAGTATGAAATGCCCACTGTATATTGCAGGTAAACAATAGTCAACTGAGTGTAAAGTGAAAATATTGCAAAAGCATGAGATTATTAAAAGTACTTTCAATATTGCATAACTTTATTCACACGTGCTTTGAAGTTATTTCATGAAGCTACTCACTTTGAGTGCAGATCATATATACAGGAAATAAAAATGTGTATTAATACTTGGGTTGATGTAATGAATATTAGCTGCATGGTGTAGACTTCATTCCCTGTCTTGTAGCCCTTGAACACACTGTTCATGCATCTCTTTGTGGCAAAGAAAGAATACGCGGCTGGATGTTCCCAAGAAACTGTGAGGTGAGTTCCCGTGTAACTGTGTGGTGAAGCAGGTGCACTCCTGCCATCGCTTGGAGAGGCTGTGGAATTTACAAGTGCCGTAAGGTTTGCAGTGCATCTAAATGGAACATCTCTGAAGTCTCAGAAGCTGTAATATTAATCAGTGTATTAATCAGTGCACAGTGGCTCAGAACCCAAGCTGTGGCAGTTTTGAGCACACTTCTCACACCTTGTTCAGGTTTAGCTGTAGCTTTGCTGTCATTTCCCACAGAAATAGTACTGCACTTGCAAGGCAGATTGATTTTTCTTTTTCCTACATTTCCACTTGTAAACACCAAAGCATGGGAGTGAGCAGGAAGCTTAGAAAGCTGTAGGTGTTTATGGGATACACCTGTTCCCAGGTAACTTACTGCTAGTTTGTTAGCTACAGATTGCATGGTAAGTCTGCAGACTACAGTACAAACAGCACAATGTGTTGCTGTGTTGGCTCGGGTTATTTGGTGTAGCCTGGAGTCTGCTGCATAAACAGTGAGCTGCACTTGGTGCTGCTGTTGAATTGACAGTTTGTCACATAAGTCAGCTCATCCAGATGCCAGGTCTGATCTGCCAGCAGAGGTCTGGCATCTTTAATAGTTCACCACTGGGGAACTGATATAAAAAGGAAGATAGTTGAAATCTAAGGGTTAGGAAATTAGAGAGAAATAAGGTGGGAAAAAACAGTAAAAAATGCCCAGATGAATTTTATTTGATCTTATTTGTCAGAAATGTTTTAATTTTTGAGCCATGTGGACTCATGAAGGAAGATTAAAGACACTGGAGAGAAAAAGATGTATATTAAAAGACTAGCTGCTGTCTGTCATTGATGGGTGTAATGATGGACTGAATAAATTTGTGTCATTTGTCCAGGAGAGCTTTCATCTTACTACCAGAACTGCAGTTTATCCTTCTCTTCATACCAGCTGAGGAAAATTTAGGTAGGAATTTAATTCAATCTGATTAATAGACACTGTGAGTTTTGTGGTGGTTTTTTAATATTGAGGACACTTACCAGTTTCGAACTGTGTGGAAAACAATCTGAAAGTATCCTCCTGTGAGGATCCCTTGTGCAGGGGGGTATCTGTGGTTCTGTGCTCACTCCAGCAGCCATTCAGCATTTTGTCCATTTCCTGCAGTCTTTAAATTTGCAGAAACAGACAGGACATCGAACAGGATTAAGATCAATTCCTGCAAGTTTTGTGAAGATTTCTGGTTGAACAGAGCCAAGAGATTGAAATTGGGCACTTCGTCTTACTTAGCCAAGCAAGTACAGATGGGGAGAGGACACTCCAGTGAGGCTCAGAAGAGCTGCTGGAGGCACGGAAAGAAACTCAGATTATTTGTTTTAAAACAGATACAAAGATGAAGGCACATCTTAATCAAAGAACAGCACCTGGCTTGGAATTTCAGTGCTGAATTCAGACTAATAAACCAAGCATGCACTTAATGACTGATTTCTTGGTTGGAGTTCTCCAGAAATGAGCTGGAACCCTTTCTGATATGCCAGTTTCTAGGCATATAGTTCCAAGTCATGGTCTGTAGTGGTGCATCAACTACAGAAAACAGGACCTGAATGAAGGGCTTTGTCAAGCCCAGCTAGCAACAAACACCAACTTCCCTTCAGCATCACAAGTCCTGACAGATTCTCCAGTGGCATAGAGAATTGGCTGTAGTATTTTTACAGGGTTTTAGTTCTACCAGTTTCTGATTGCTCTGAAGGTTATTCAGGTTCGGAATACTGGATTAATTAGATGATTCCATTGACAATTCTCTCACATGTTTATAGTGCTGTCATTTTAGCCCCATTACTTGACTTAAACCACAGATGGGAAAGTGCTCCAAGTCTGATGTTTGAAACTGTTTTCCTCAAGCAGTTCTGCTGATCACTTAAAGCTTGCATAATGAATTTTCTCTGCCTCTGACAGGTTTTTGTCATTCACAGAGCCAGGCGTGAGGCATGTCTTTGCAGTGATGCCGCCTGCCCTAGGATCGGCAGTGGGTAAAAAGTTTACCCTGCTCATGTGCCCCAGGCACCGGTGGCACCCACGGCTGCACGTGCGCCAGGCAAGGTAATGCAGCTTCTGCTGCTGTGAGCACGTCTTGGGGGGAGCAAGACGAGTGTTCTCTCCTGCTTTGCATCATCCCTATCCTAGTTCAACTGCTGTGGTTTCCTGTCATAACCTAAGTAGTTCTAGGATTATGCTGGTTTTGCTCTACTTCATCGCAAGATCAATTGTATTTCTTGTAAAATTAGTCTGCTGTGTAGAAAGAACACTTCTGTTGGTGACGTTTATTCTGTGATCTGCTGGAGATGCAGTGCATGCAGTTTCCAGGTTTCTTGACACTTGTCCTAGTTAGAACAACTGGGACCAATTCATGGGTGTAACCCAATCTATGTATTCTATAGCCCTCCATGCCAT
>JAWMRA010000113.1:5068760-5146031 GCA_035584735.1 Pseudotriccus pelzelni | reverse complement strand
ATTGTCTATCTGTATAATCGTGCTTATTGTATCATTTCAATAAATTGTTATTCTGACTTATAATCTCTCTTTTGAGTGGAGTTCAATTCCCCTGCTGGTTAACTTTTAAACCAGCACAACACTTCTTCCCACTTATTTTTAATTTTAATTTTCTCTTATGTCATATGCTGAACAGTTGAGCAAAGCCTGATAGGAAGGCCTGTTATCTGAAAAAGTTAAATAAGAGCAGACAATCCCTAGTTCCAGTAGTCATTCAGACATGAAGAGTAATTCTCTTCCATGTTTTTTTTCTGTAGAATTGCTCTAAACCTTGGCTCTGAGTATGTTTCAGAGGAGCAGCCTCCTTGGCCTTGCTGAGGGAGCTTAAGAAAACCATGGAGTAACACTTTTATCCTTCCATTGTGTTACCTGTTTTGATGGCCACGGACGGGAGCAGAGACTCGTTATGGCCATGCAGTGTGCCTTTAACAGAGCCTTGCTCCTGGTGTGGGATCTCAGTCATAAATATCATTACAACAGTGAGACTGGGTTACTTTTTCCTTTCCTCTCAGCCTGCAGCGCACCAGGCAGAGACACACATTTCCCAGCAGCCTTGCCTGTTATCTCTACCTTTGTATTGACTGTTGCCATGCTTGGTTTTTCCTGCCATGTGAATCCTGCTGTCTGTGCTGAAACAGTGCTCTGCCTGTGCCAGTGTTGCGTCCAGGACATGGGAAATGCTGGGTTTCTGGCCCAGGGGCTTGGGGGTTCTCTGTGTGGTTACTGTGGTAGTGCTTCGCTGTAGTGTGGCTGAAACAGAACTTTCGTCTATCACATTGAGTCACTTGTTTTTTCTCTTCACAGTGAGGAGAGTTGCAGGTAGAGTAATGTAGTATGAAGCGATAATTTATTCTGGAGTTGCTTTTTCACATTCTAAATGTAGGTGTTGCTTTGTGGCTATGTAGCAGAGTTGTGATTAAATGAGCATTTCTCGTGCCTGTATGGAAAGTGAGGCTCAGGGACAAGTGCGTTCCTGGGGCACTATCGCACATGGATGTGAGGAGGGTCAGTACTGGTAATTCCACTCTGGGCATAGCTCATATCTCTGCCTGGTAAAGCCACATCTGTTTGTTTATGGGCTGGTTCATGCTACCAGCTCAGGCTGGGTTCTGACAAACATGTCAGATGTTTTATCACACATATTTAACTTTACAAAATGATTCTGAGGAAACCTGCAGCTTGTGCTCCTCTAGTTTATATATGCTATAGTTTTAATCTGCGCTCATGATATCCTGTAGCTTGACTTCTGAGCAGTTTAAGAAAAAAGCCTGACCTTTGCCACTTCACACCGTCCTCCTGTAGCTCTGGATATTTCAGTGTTACCAAGCTTTTCATGCTCTCTAACAATGTACAGTTGTCAGGTTTTTGAGTACTTCCTTTGAATTGTCTGACACCTATCAGGGAGTGGACCTCAATACTCAGAAGTTATCAGTAGGTGAATGAATTCCCAGGGCTTTAAATGCTTTCTGTATGTCTTGATTCCAACTATATTTGTTTAAATTGTGTTTTCTTTTGTTTGCCATTGGGTATTGTCAATGGAATGTGACTTTTATGTGACTGAAACTCTTATGTAGGCTATATCAATATTCCTGATTAGAGATACCATCTTTTCTGTGATTTCTGTAGTTTGTTACAAATGCTGAACTATTTTAGTTTTTTTATTATTAGAAAACTATGTAGAAAACTGTTTTTCCTCTTAAATTACACAGTACCTGGTGGTATTCACACTTCAGTATTTGTCCATCAGTAGACTCTAGGTAAGCTAATTTCTGTTTGCAGAATATGCTTTGCCTTTGCTTTCCCTCTGCATTCACCTCTGTGCTTGGCTGGCATCCATAGTAACGGCTAGTGGAGCCCTTAGAGACTCATCTGTGAGAGTTGTCCCCAGCCACCTGCCTAGCAACATGTTCTGGGGGGAAGAGAGAGGAGATTAGGGTAATCTCTGTTCCCTCTTGCCTTGCTTATGGTGGGGGGGGAAAGCAGCCATAAATTGATATTTTACTTAACCCTCAATTTTGGAGATACTCTCTGCATCTGGCTTTTATACAGTGAGATGGATCTGTTTTGTGCACCAGAACTCAGCATACTAAGCTTTGATATTGAAGGTCCTTGTTGATATCTCGTCTAGATCCTATCATTCTTGGGTTTGTACCATGTGTGAGTCACAGAGTTGCAGCTCATTGCTTATGCTTGCAGTAGAGGAGTTTTTCTGTACTTTAGTTGGTAAGCTACTGGGTTTTGGAGGGTTTCTTTAGCTTTTTTAAGATGATGATACTGGTGAAAGATATTAAAAAATAGAAAAAAATGAAAACAGTAGTGTTTCTACAGTTAATGTGCAGGGAGATGAGTGGGCTTGTGTGGAGCCCCACTGACTGTCATGGGGTCAGTCTCTAGGAACTGCTATTGGCTGTCCCCCCTGTGGAGCAGAATACCATGTGGGGACTTGGAGCACTCAGCACAGTGTTCCCTTTACAGCAGGTGTGTGTCTATTATCCACCCCACAAGTAGAACACAGTCTCATTCTGCTACCCCTGTATTAGTTTAGGTTTTTTGAGGTTTGATAGCTCATCAGCAGATTTGCTCTACTAATTATTTGTGTTGCAGTAGTGAAGTTCTGATAATAGAAAACTCCACCACAGCTTTTTCCCTTGGGATACTGCTTGTGAAGGGAGAGGAAGATTGTGAATTACTTAAGTTTTTACAGGGTTTTATTGCTCTTGGAATTTCATTTTAGTTAAATCTTTTGAATTAAGTCTGTAGATAAGTAATGGATAGTGTGCTATATTTTTCTGCACTTGGGAGAGTCTTGGCTGGCCAGGTGCTTGTGGTGCTGCCCAGCCTGGGTTCTGCAGCAGTTCTGTCAGTCCCATTTCAGCCACCCCCAGACCTGCCTTGGGCGTCCCAGGCCTTGGACAACAGTGGGGACAACAAGAATTACAGGATTGTTTAGGCTGGAGCAGACTCTAAAGATCAAGTGTAACTGGAGTAAAAAAAGCCTTGATAGATGGCCTGAGGAGGAGAAGAGAGGAACAAGGTCAAAATCCAAGAGGTCCCTGACCTCAGGAGGAAAGGTGATCTTACTCAGGTCACTTCCACTCTGGTGTGTAGGAGCAACAAAACCATCCAAAGAGCACGTGGATTAACCTTGCATCCTGCACTGGAGTCGGGCAGTGGCTGGGAATTCGGACCATATTTGATACAATGAGAAATAGAATCTTTTTTGCCCACTTCTGTGAACTTTAAGGCTCCTTCCAAATCCATAAATGTATAAAGTAGCAGTGAGAATCTGTTTATTCTGTGTTTCTGGATTCCTGTGTGGAACGATGATCTGCAAGTTCCTTCTGTGGGCACTGGGAGCCTGGAGCAAAACACGAGGGAAGCGCCGGTAGCCATTCGCTGGTTCTCCCTGCTGTAAGAGGTTTATGCTTCCCGAGCAACCGAGGGAAGCGCCCGTAGCCGTTCCCCGGCTGTCCCTGCAGGAGGTCTGCGCATCCCAGCCCTGTTACGGAGTCCCTGGCCGGGGCCGCGTGGGGGCGGCAGAGACCGCGCAGGGACCCGCAGCCGGGACGGGCTAGTCCGGAGGGTCCGGCGGGAGCGTTCCCGGCAGCATTCCACGGAGCGTGTTTCCCCAGCACCTGCGGCTCCGGCTTGTCCCGAGAGAGCCGGCAGCGGTGGTGTGTCTCTTCCAGTAAACATAAATGTGTTCCCTGGGCTTGAAGTGACTCTTCCTGATGCAATTCCTTTATCCCTGCGCTCGCCTGTCTCCAGGTGTGTTGGTGTGATAGCCGAGGTACTTTCCTGCTTCCTTCTCGGAGCTGGGATGGTTTCCTGGCAGTGCAATTGCTCCTTCTGGCAGCCCAGCACAGCCCTGCTTTCTCTCCACTGCTTTTGGTGCAGAGCTGTTGGTTGCACCCCTTAATTCCAGTGTTTTTCTGAGAGGTAAATACAAGTGACTTCATGTTGTTGACAGCAGTTTTGTGTTGGAGCTGGTTTGCCATCAGCCTTCATGCCATGGTCCCAGGGTGTGTGACTGATAAATTGTCTTTGCTTTGGTAAAAGCATTGGGACTTCTTCAGACTCTACATTGGTCCCAGCCAGGAATAGCAGTTTAATGGGAAAGAACCTGTGACTGTTTAATTAAAAATCCATGCAGTTTGGGGGGGCTATGTGAGGGTACCACCACACCTTGGGGCAGCCAGATGCTGTCAGGGAGAGCAGGCTGGAGCAGCAGAGCAGGTAAAGCCTGGCTGGCAGGTGCCATGTTCTTAGAGTCTTTCCTGAGGCAGAGGGATGTGAGAATGGCACTTTAGCCTTTCTATCTCTTTCAGGGGTAGAGCTTAAACTTGACCTTACAAAAGCACAGTGGCTCTGTGTGCTGGGTGACTTGGCACTGCTGTGGGTAATAAGTCACCAAGCCACTGCTCAGCACTGTGTTCCTGTACACCAAGGCACTGTTTTCTTCCTTAGTATTTTAGAGAGTTGATTTTCTAAGTTGCACTGTTGTAGCTTTTTGAGATCTCTGCCAGCTCTGACCACTTGATGATTGGGCTCAGTGAATATAAATATTTTAAATGAGGCCTAAAGCCCTGGGCCACCTGGCCTGAGATGCCTTAGACAGGAGAACTTTGAACTGAGCTTCCTTTGTATTTTGTTAAGGAAAGAAAATTATCTGCATTGGGCAATACAAGTCTTAGTTGGGTTGTGCTGCCTCTTGAGAGTGATTCTGTTTCTCCTTTGGTGCTGAGACTCCCACTTTAGTGTGCTTTGGGGATGTGTCTTAGATGAAATTACTTGTGGGTGCAGGCTTTGGAACAGATATTTGTAATGTTTCTTCATATGCTAATGGAGTAGCAGAGAAGCATCAGAACCTGTTAATGGCAGAGCTATAGGACATTACCTAATCTCTTTTTTTGTAGGTTGGAAGATTATGATGATCTCATCCTAATCTGGAGACGTCAAAGTAAGACTCTGAAAAAAACCTTTGGTGAATATCTCCTTGTTGATCTCATGGAACATCAAGATGAAGAAAATAAAGCAGCTGTTTGTGAGGTCAGTCTGCCATGAGCTCTGGTTTTCTCTGATGTTAGTGGTATCATGAGTGGCAGCTTACTGTAGCTCAGGGAATGAAATCAGCAGCTCATCTGTGAAAGGTGGAGCTCATGATCTGCACTCAATGGTGCCCTTCACAGTATAGTTTGTGTCTGTCTTTAGGAGTGATACCTCCAGTTCAGAAACAAAGTAGCAATTCCTGGTTCTTATGTAGATTCTTTTTAGAGTTGGGAAGTCTTCACTATTGTGAAGGAACTGTGTTGCCACAGTTGCATTATAGGTGATTTGTTTTCATTCCCAGAGAAAATGAGTAGCCAGTAACCCTTTCACAATTTAAAATGCTGTAGATTTTTTTCCATCTCCTGGCTCAGACAGATTTTTGCTAAATTGAAGACAGAAACCCAGGAATAAATTTAAATAGGACAGGTGGTAATAATTATCCTGCTGAAAATTCCTGTTAAGATTTTCCCGTGTTAGTAATTGTGCATGGTATTGCAAGGTGATAGGCAACATAACCTCCTTAATTCCTGAAGTCTGTTTTCTGTGGCAAATGGTTTTATAGAGCTGCAACATGTAATCAGTGCCATTGGAAGCCAAATGGGAAACAATACGCCATTAGTGTAATGGCATGCTGCAGAGGGCTATTGCTATAAATAATACATTTCAGTTGCACGTTCAGAGCTCCATGTGAGACCAGCAAAAGGTGTTTCAGGCCCTCAGAGTTTGTCCTCACTGCTACCATGGATTGGGAAGGCGCCTCCATGCAAACCATGATGGATGCCAATTTTCCCTGCGGAGAATGAAGCTGGCAGCCTCTTTTTGCACATATGGTAGATGGATTGGTTAATCAGCCTCTGCTGAGCCTTGGGCCTGAAATTACATAGCAGCCAGGCAACTGTGGTGCCCCAGCTTTGTCGGTTACACAAACAAGGCAAACAAACAATCACTTGTTGTTTGAGGGCAGAAAAATTAAAGTCATACTTTTTTTAGGTTTTTATTGGAGTACTGATGGCCTGATAAAACAGCTGTACAAAGCAGCCTTTGATTTTTCATTAGGTTTATAAAGGCTTTCATTATGTGAATTAAGGTGGAAAGAAAATGTATTTTGATAATGTTTCACCAGATAGTTGTGTACAATACTAAAAATTGAAGCACTTCCTTCTAGACTCGTGTTAACTTAAACCCAGAAACCCTCCAGGCAAGCCAGTTCTCCCTTGTCAGAGGGTCTTGCTGAGGACTGCAGCCTGCTGGGAACTCCAGCAGCAGTCAGACACCCGGAGCACCATGGGTTTCAGCATTGCAGGGGTTCTGCCACTTTCACATTTGCCAGAGCAGTTTGTTTTGGAGACCAGCTCTGGGAGTTTTTCAGAACTTAAAAATATCTGGCACTTGTAATTGCTGCAAATAATACACACCACATGCTGTTAGGTACCATTTATATAATGTAGCTTTCTTGAGTGAATAATCTTATAGGATAATAAAATACACTTTTCAGTTTGTGCACAATTTTAGCTAGGAAGCAGTGTCCAGAAACGAGTCGCCCATTACAGCTAGCTGCATCCAAGTTTTAGTTCAGCTGTGCTGTAACTTAAAGCCAAATGATGCCTTTTTGGCGGTATATCTTTTATGTAATGTAACAAATATTTTACTAAAATAATAGGTCACTATTTGGTCCATATATATAAACTTACTGCTCTTGCAAGTCATAGCTAACAGAAGACTTAGAAATCCTCAGAGGTCCTAATACTCACATTACAAGGAAAAAATAAGAGCATCTTTTGGTTTTGCTGAAATAGTTCCTTTATGCTTTTTCGTTATGCACAGTCAGAGATGGAATGCTATCTTTTGTTTCAGAAGCTTTTTGTTCAGTGTTTTTTGTCCTGACCTAAAATCACAGGCTCATTTGTGATGTGGCTTTTATATTTCAGGTTGAAGGCACTGCAGTAGGATTTATGAGCTTATGCTCTCAAGTGAATGTTTCCTTGTTTCAAGAGTGTTTTGACTTAGGGCCTTTCCATGGACTCTGTAAACAACATGCTGAAGATGTTCTCCAAGTGCCACGGAAGCCAAGTGTTCAAGAAGGTATCTTATTCTGGAGTGCTAGATAGATTCAAGGTGTGTTAGTGTCTAGCTTCTGAGTAGGCTGTACAGAAGATCAGAAAAGGGTATAGGTTTACTAACAGGAAAACACAAATTCACCTATCTGTCTTGCAGCAGGTTGCCTGGGGTTTTTTAATCCAAGAGGGGAATTTTGATAGCTGATCTTGGACTCAGGGCAATTGTTGTTTGTGGAAAGCCAGCCTGTAGATGTAGTGGTGCTGTTAAATGAAGATCTGATTTTGAAATGTGGTGGTGGTGTCTGTCAGTAGCTGAGCAGCTGGTTAACCATGTCTGGTATGTTGTCCTCTTGACTCGCATTGTCTTATTTCCTTGCGGTTCAGCTTCTGCTGTCTTTGCTTGTTGTTTGCAGTCTCCTGGGTTACAAGATTCTGGGAGATCAGGGACTGTGTCTTGATTCCACTCATATTGGGCATGATACAGCAACACATCTATGTCCACCTTACTGCAAGTGATAAAACCCATGCATGTGTCACCTGTTTGTAAAACAGAAGTGTCACAGAAATGATTTACAGTCGTCGTCTTTATTTTTCAGTGTCAAAGGGCTTTTTGTGCAGAAGGGCAACATTTTGCTGTCTACTAATTATCAGTAATGGAATAAAACCCCCCCACCATTAGGTAATGTGTCTGCTTGTCTGAACACAAAGCAGCAGGCAAAAAAAGGCAACCAGGGACCTTCAAGGCTGTTGCCAGCTGGTATGTCAGAGCTGGCAGTCATGGGACAGAAAAGGGAGAGGGGAAGGTGTTGGAGCTGCTCCCGTGGACTTCCCCTCCGCTGCAAAGAAGCATCTCGCGCATAGGGGATGGAAGAAGCTGCCTGTCTCCTCCTGTACCATCCTGTGCTCCTGCAGCTTAAGGAGTATTAGCTCAGAAGAGGTGACAGATATAGGCAGGAACAGAAGTGAGACTGAGGAGGAACAGAGATCACTCACGAGCTGGAGCCCCATCCTGGGCCGTCTGCTCTGGGTGACCCTGCTTGAGCAGGGGGCTTGGGCAAGGTGACCTCAGGGCTCCCTCCTAGCCTTAACCATCCTGTGGCTGTTCCTGGTGCCTGCTTTCCTTCTCCAGGGACTGCAAGCTGTAGCCTGTGTTCTGCAGCAAATTCTGTGCTGCTGAGCTTTTCACTGAGTATGTGGTTACAGGTTGAACAATACAGCTGTTACACACTTTTTGTTTAGGAAATCTATGAGACCTGTTCTAACTGTGAAAACTTAGCATAAGCAGTTGTTGTGTTCAGGTTCTTGTGATTCTGGCATCAAATGATTTCTCAGGAATTTCTTAAGCAGCATGGTTAGCAGTCCTGTGTGTTTATCTCTTTTTCCTCTCCATTTGAAAACTATGTTAGTTTTGATGGTTGATGCTAGTTTACAATGGTGTGGATTGCCTTCAGGTAAGACCTTGGTAAGACCCCTTTATTTCGACTGACAAGAGCAGCTCTGTGGAAAAAGAATTATTTGTAGGCTTTCAAGTAGCTTGAATTCAAATCATTAATGACCTCAGACAGCTAGGAAGAAACTTTAACATCATAAGCTGAGAACCTGGCTCTGGTGCTATTCCTGGAAAGAGAGCAACTAGAAATTTAATAGTAAAATTTGCTGTATACTGCTCAGGAACATTAACTCTGTTATCACGGAATAGTAATTAAAATTATTGTTGTAGCTTTGCACACTTTAGAATATAAACAATTATAATATGTGTTGGTGTCTGTAACGCCAGAAGTTGCTGTTTATACCTGCCAAATGGTGTGGTCAAAAAGGAGAGTTAAAACTAAAGGCTGTGGTAGTTGAATTTCAGAGAATGGAAAAAGGAAACAAATCACTGTTACTTGAATTTCTGATACTTGTTCAATAAGGCAGTAGCTTGTCACAAGAAGTCTGTTAGGGCTTGTTGAGAATATATGCTTTATAGGATGGCTACTAGATAAGCAGTTCTTGGTTTTGCTGCTTGTTACCTATTTGATTTATGACTGTAAACTAAGTCTGTATTTTTCAAGCAGTTAGAATGAAAAGCCCTTTGCCTCTGATTTGGGTTTCATTATTACATGACCTGTGACTTAAAATTCATTTCGATATTCGTTCATAAAAACTTTCTGGAAAAATGGTAATTTTTTTTCCTTTTAAATTAAGAATGGAAAGGAAAAAAACTTAATAACTAAGTAAAAAAAAAAAAAAGGCCAATGAATAAGCACCATTCCCCTCCTCTGACTTCTTAATTCTCTTTTCAAATTACATCTTCAATAAAATTGTCTTGTTTGGAGTCGGTTGAGTTTTTCTGTAAATGTAGAGCCACAAAAGAATTACATCCCAGTAGTCCATTGTTAAACCTTTCCAACACAAGGGCTGGCTTGTATCTTTGAAGTCTATTATAGTGTCAGTTCGGTACAGTTGGTTGGTATTGCAAACTCATGCCTGATTACATGAAGCTGTTTTGGTGAGTGCGGTGTTTCTGCAGGCCATTGCATTGAAAACTCGCTGCCAGATTGTCCCCTGCTGTGAAGGCAATGGAGGTTCACTGACCTGACATCCATAGAGGATCTGGACTTCGCTTTATTGAATCCAAAGGCTGGGAATTTTAAATGCAAGCTGCGTTCCTTTGTACTGTAATTTTTGTGTTTCCACATTTAAAAAGGATATTTTTTTCAAGCTCTTTAGCTTTTAAGTAGAGACTGCAGGTTGATATTATTTTTTCTTTCAAAATGTAATACTGAATAATAATGGAAGAGTATACAACGGTCTGTACTGATATGCCACTTAGGTTTCAGGGTAATTACAGTAATTTGGTTGTTACTCTATATGGCGTCATGAATTAGTTGCTAGAAAACATGATGCAGTGGGAATGATTCAAGGGCTTTTCATCAGGCCTCATGGTGAACTGACTTCTTGATCCTGCTGACTGTACCTCAGCTAACAGCCCAGCAATCACAGGATTATTTTAATTTTCTCTTTGTTTGTGGTCCTTACATGATTTAGTGTGACAGTGTTGCTGCTCTTCCCAGACACTCATGTACAGTGTGTATGCAAACAGCGATGCAGCCGTGTCTGACAGGAGTGGATGGTGGAGCCATTAAAGATTTGCATTTTAGTATAAAGTCAGAAACAACATATCAATATTTACATGACAACAAGAGACTTGTATTAATTAACTTCTGACACCTGCAAGGCTGTTTGTAATGAGAAATGGAGCTGGTTAATCAAGATGACATTTGATAATTTCTGTGAAGGCTCACATCTGTGATACCCCAGAGAATCCATGGCTTCTACCCCACCGTGTTTCTCCTTGCCCTGCATGTTGCATCTGCACTCCTCTTATTGACAGAGAAACAGATTTTGAGATAACAGGATTTTTTTTCTAAATACTTTTCACCAAATTATTTTAAACTTTTGAGGTACTTTAAAAAAAAAAAAAAGGTGCCCATTATTGTGTGAAGATATGCTTTTGTCTGTGAATGTAGCTGAGGTGGGTGTCCCAAGGCAAAGTTCAGAGAGAAGAGGGAGAATTCTTTTTTCTGAAGACTTTTTTTATTCTTCCTGGAGCACAGAAACTGACTTCCTTGTGTTCTTGGATCTTTCAAATGCAAGGATGTTCTTGCCTGGTGTGTTTTCTGCAGCAGTGATACCTACACTTCAAAAGCTTATTAGTTAAAACTTATTAGCAGGCTTTATTTTTAAATATAGAACCAAACTATAAATATATCAGTAAAACTAGCGAGGTGACAACTTCAGGAATGTCAGAACTGCTACTGGTATGTTCAGGGACTAAAAAGACAAGAGCTGACCCTTGGCTTTGATAACTTTGGGTGGGTATTTGGAGCAATATGTAGGGTTCCCTGCTATTGCAATATTTCTTTTCCAAGTTGATGATTAAAGTAATTTTGGTCCATAACATTAAATGTGGCATTTATGATGCATTATCAGATGATTTCTTGTTCTGAATACCGTCCCCTCACACTTCCTTTAGAGACGTAATCCTTCAACACATGAACTTGGGAACTGCTTTCTCTGGAGTGTGTGCCTTCTTGTGCATTGTTTTTATTCCTTTTCACATTGCTGATGTCTAAAAGCTTACCAAAGCCTGGGGTCATTCTATCATTACTAGTGTGGGAGTTCCTCATGTGTCTCAAGCAGGTGCTTTGTTTTAGCAAAAAAATCATGCATACACAAAATTGCAATGGCTGACGAAGTGCTTTGAAGCAGTTCCTTCAGTATCCCAGGAGAGTGGCACAAGAGAGAAATTATGAGAGGAAAAGAAGGAAACAGACAAAGGGCAACAACTTCTACAAGAAGTAAAACAGGATTTAAAGGACTGATTAGGTTTAGCAATTGAGAAGCAAACTTAAGTCCCTGTATCTTGTCCGTCTTTGCGCCAGTAAGAGTTCTGACTCAACTAAGTCTTAATCTCAGTTTAAGTTCTTTTAGGGGAACTAATCGGAGAATGAAGAGCCTTTGCTTGTCCTTGGGATCACGAGAAAACAAGATAGTGACAGGTGTGGGGTTTAAGGTACCAATCAATACACTGACTCCTGTTTTTTTAACTCAGTTGGGGTAAAAACTTGACAGTATAATACATGATTTAAGAATTACTTCAAAATTGTCTTGTTCAGGTCTTATTTTAAAACTAATTCCCTGGGGATTTTTTTGCTTAGAAGTTGAATGGTCTAATGAAGTTCTAGGCAAGTAGCTATAGACGGTCTGTATTAACTGTGATTATTAAAAATATAACCCGTGATAGAGGTAGCCTTGCCTGTTCTAGATGTTGCTGTGGTTCTGAGGGTTAAACTCACTTTGTTAAGCCTTATGCACTTAATCTCTTTTTCTTTACTCAGGTGAAGATGAAAGCAACCAAACAAGTCGGAAACCAGAGCCTGTTTCATGTGGGGACTTGGAACATGTTCCTGGTCAAGATGTAGCTGTGCAGGTGATGCTGCTGTGCCCAACAGTGCTAATCCCTCCTGGAGCTGACAAGGAGCAAGGCTGGCAGAGATGAGGACAAGCAGTACTGCTGATTTCCTGTCCCCAGCATGGGCCCACACATGTGCCTGCTGTGGTGCCTGGATCAGAAGCTGCTCTGGCTGGGGTTTGGAGGGAGGTGGGCAGAGTTAGTGGTTGGATGAACTTTGCCATTCAGTTCATTTTAAGCAGCCAGGCAGCATAGGGGTGGGCATAGAGGATCCCTGAGAGGAGAGACAGCACGGGGGCCTTAAATAATGGAAATACTTCCTGAAATGTTGTAAGCAATTCTGTTTTGTTCCTGTTGCAGGAAGACGAGGCCACAACTGTTTCTCAGACTGAGCTGCCAGTGGATGATGGCAGCACCAGAGACGTTAAAGCCTTAGAAACAAGTCCCTTTGAGACTGAGAAGGAAGGAGATTTTCGTCCAGTGTACAGAGGAGCTCCAAATGCCTTCTGTATCCGTCTGTTATGTATTGATGAGGCATATGAAACCAGGTGATTATGAATAGCCTGTTACCCCATTGATAACCATTTGCCAGGTTACATTTTTAGAGCCAATCAGAAAGCGACAGCACCTGCTGCAGTTAGGTGGGACTTTTTCTGACCCCTTTTATTTTTCTATTTCTTTTACCTTCAGTAGTAACTTTTCAACCTCCAACTGCAATTTCTCATCTTTGATAGGCCTGTGGGGACAAAAAGTGAGAGATTCATTTTTTGTTGCAAAAAAAATCTTAGTTGAAGTTACAGAAGAAGGCGTCTTCTTCCCTGAAGAAACCCTGATTTCAAAGCTGACTAGCTGTGAGAGGAGCCAAAGGTCACAGTACTAATCATCTCCCTGGATGGGACAATAAAGCTAGTTTTAGCTCTGCAAGTCACTCTAAACACTCAGTCTCCCATCACTGAAAGGAATTGATTCCATATTCTAGGATCCACCACAGTGGGGGACAAAGGGTTTTTCTTTTAAGATGATTGATTCTGACCTTGGACTCTTAGATCCTGATGGATTAGAACAGGGCTGTAAATAGGGTATAGACGCTTATTTCCCAAATTTCTCAGTTCACTTGGAAAGGAAACCTATATTCAATCACATCAGCTGAAGCTTCTTCAGGAACTTTGTCCCTTTCTGATCATAAACGAGCCCTGCTCTTTTTAGAGATCATATAAAGGCAGATTTTTTGCTCCCTTCTGACCCTCTGTACTTCGTATCTACCATTGTTTCTGTTCTCACTGCATTTATCATTCAGTGCTGTGATCCCAGTCTCTTTTCCCTGGAGACATCTCTGGAGCAGTGTGAATTCCAAGATGGGTATCTAGAGAAGATAACATTCCTGTCTGAGCACTTCTCCTAAGATTAAGTCCTGCGAGATCCTTTCCTCACAGCTGTGGAATCTGTAGATCTGTTTTCAAACATTTTGCTTGGATGCTTCCCTGGCTTGCATTTGCTTGGTCCCCCTGCTTGTACAAGAAACATTAGCAAAGCAAATATGTGTAAAGGAGTGCAGGAAGTAATCCTGACTACAGCTTGGAATCTTGTCCCAGGGTTGCTCCTGCTGGCCCTGCAGAGCATGGGCCCAGAAATAGCAGCTGGGTTGAAGTGTAGGTGTGATTGGATCTTAGCCCTGAGAGAAGTTTGCTCCTGGGGAATTGTTTCCCAGTAAAGCTGGTAAATGTTTCCATCTTCTAAATCCAGAGCTGTTATGGGCTTTGTTAGTGCACTGAGAGTGAAATGCAAAGGAGCTGAACTGCTGGTTTATCTGCAGACATTTTAATACCTTTCTAAGCCCCCTGACAAGTCCTACACCTCCATTCTTGTGGTCGTTGCTGCCAAGAAGGTACTGGATACCAGAGAGAGAAAACTACCTTGCAGTGGCATCTTCCCTTCCCCTGCTTAGCTATTCTGTTAACTAGTTTTAAAGATGTATTATGTGGGTAAATATATAATACCCCGATCCTAATCTGTACTTACAGCTTTAAGTTTTCATTCAAACATAGATATTGTAATTAGAAATTTTCTCTTTTCAGTTAGATTACTGAGGTAATTAAAGGGAACGTAATTACAGGTCTCGAGAAAGGGATCTATCAGTGTTTTTAGGCAATGTATCTATACTGAACTTCTTCAAAGGATAGATTTTGCACAATGGAAAACTATTTTATAAAGCTTCATCTTAACTTTGATATCCTTACACATGGGAGAAACAGGAAGGATTTGCTAGTTTTTTTACTCCCGTATAATTTTAAACTGAGATGTCACAATCTGCTGTCACCATGGAGAAGAGAGTGGGATTGCTCGAAGTCAGTAGGTGAGAAGTGGAAAGAAGTGTTCAAAAACAATTTAAAGTATTGATGTTCCTGTTAGTCTGCTAAAGCACATCTGACAGGTTTTCCTGAGTGGAAAGTCGCAGAGCTCTTGCTACTCTGGCTATTGTGGAATAGAACAACTACAGTTCTAACCTCAATGTCTGCTATATACTAATGCTGCTGTAACAGTCCAGGAATGGCTTCTGAAAGCTTGGAGTCAACAGGATGAGAGCCAGTGTTGTTTTGGTGTTTGTTTTTTTTTTTTCCCTTTCTGTGAAGAGCCTCTTGTTTTGGTATTATGTCAAACGTTCTGGTTATTCTTGTTAATAGTGGTGCTTTAAGTACTAGAAGTCATAAATTGCTGTGCAGCATGCATGTCAGCAGTTGCTTATTGATGATCTATCAGGACTGTCTGATTAGCTGTCAATAAATGTTCCTGCACTTTCAGGGCTATAAATATCACAGTGTATAGGCTCTGACTGATCTATGCTTTATTTACCAATGTCTGCTCTTGGTTGCAGGTCACTGGATTTTTTGCATTATGCTTTTGAGGTTTTCCCAGTGAGTATAATGAAAGTTCTAAGGCTTGTGTGTGTGGGTGGTGGGACAACAGTGCAGTTGGCAGCCAGAAGGTTTGGGTCTGCTGCTCAAGGGAGTCAGTGCCCACAGGAGTGTCCTGTGCCTGGTTACCGTGGGCTGAGTTGCTCCTTTCCTTAGCTACTTCTGGGCTTTATGGATTGCATACCAAAGTCCTTTGTCCCAAAACGATTTGGTTTGCAAAGGACCTTAAAGACCATCTCTTTCCACACCCCTGCCATGGGCAGGGACACTTTCCACTATCCCAAGTTGCTCCAAGCCCTGTCCAATTTTGCCCTGGACACTTCCAGGGATGGCACAACCACAGCTTCTCTGGGCAACCTGTGCCAGTGGCTCCCCACTCTCACAGCGGAGAATCTTTTCTTAATATCTGATTTAAGCCTACTCTGTCAGTTTGAAACCATTCATCCTTGTCCTGTCTCTCCACATCCTTGTAAATAGTTTTTCTAGTTTGTTCTGTAGGGACCTCGCAGAGATGCCAATTTAGAAAGGAGGTGCTTCAAACTCCTTTAAAAGCATGTATAGATCCAAACTGTACCTAAATTAAAATCAGGAAAAATATATTAGGTGGAGTTAAGGCTATGAAAGTGGTATTAGGGAGCTCCATAGTATTTGCCTATGGACCGAATAGTGGAGCTGTGAATTCAGACACTGGTGGAAGGGAGCACTTGAACAGTAATGGAGTTATTTGTGGCAGGCAGATTTATCTCCTGAAGACACTCTTCTTCCTCAGAGAGCATTTGATGGAGACTCCTGCATTGCTTTGCACCTCTGCAGCCTTTATAGAGGTCTCTGGACAATTGCATGTACTGCCAATACAGTGTTTGTGTATGCATGTGGGCACCAGCAGTGACAACTTTGGGACAGACTGGACGTGGCTGTGCTCATACAGACTTATGTTCATAGTCTGCTGTGCCTGCAGTGCAAAGGCAAGCTGTGCCTGCACACTGGCTGTGCAGGGCTATAGGATGTGCTGCACTTGTCCATGGTCTCACTTGGCTGCAATGGATCCCAGGCAGACACATGTTGTCTTGAGGTTGTACTGCAGAAGGAAAGTAAAGTAGAAAAAAGGGTCTTTTAAGGGAAAAGATAAGCCTTTAAAGGTGTAGTCAGGGAGATAGTGTTCCTGTAGCTAGGCAGTTGGACTAGAGCGTCATCATAAGTCCCTTCCAGCTGAAATATTCTACTGAGGAAGAAAAGAGTGGGGGAGGAAGGGGGAATCAAAAAAGGGGGCTGCTAGGGAGTATCAGGGTATCAGTTAATGAGTCTTTACTGTAGGGGCTAAAAGACCCACTTCTGCGAGCCCATCAGTTCCTTTGTGCTGTCCAGGCAGAGCAGTGCTTGGGGGAGTGTGCAGTGTAAGCTCCACGATCATTGTTGTCTGTCTGCTCTAGTCAGGGGGGGTTGTGTGAAGCTTACACAGATCACCAAGAGCCTTTCTTTTTTGCCTGCAAATCTTTTTCAGGACAGAGACTTCTGCGTCATCCTGGTGCCGCATCACGTACTGGAGTTCCCCCTGTTGCACAGTTTTGCTCGAGCTGTCCCTTTCTGTACTTCCAGACTGGGTCGTGAGCTGTACGTGTTGCACCGTGCGGGATTGCTCACGTGAGTGTGTGCCTCGGGACAGCACTGCTGTGCTCTGAATGCTGGGGGATAGACTTGCACCAGGCAGCCTGACACCACATGGGTGTTCCTTTGCTGTCGCAGCCCAACCTGGTGGTTCTGCAAGGTATGACAGAACATCTTGTAAAAATGGAAGCTTGTTAAATGGCACAGAACTGTGCCTGGAGCAATGGCAAGCAGAGCTAAATACCTCAGTCTGTAGTAGCAGTACTGCAGCTGTCTGTGCTCCCTGTCCTGAGGTGCATAGCAGGCCCAGTCAGCTGCATCTCCACAGCACTATATAAGACAGTATAGTAACAGAATTATATTTGTTTTTAGCAAAATGAAGTAATAACTGACATGACTTTTTAAATGAAATAAATGAGGTAATTACAAGTATGAAAGCAAACAGTCTTCTGATGCCAGCATTGTATATGTTTCCTTTAAGTAAAACAAAAGTTCAGCAAGAGGGTTCCTTTAAAATTTGTATGTACAGTGCTCAAGTAAGTAAGATGAACGTTGTTGCAGACCAGGAGCTCCTTGGAGTTTCTGTGTTGTGGGCCAAAGCCAGTAGAGGAACACAGTGTTGTTTGGTCTCTGGGGTATGGGTCAGGCTGTGTGACATTGATACCAGATAGCCTGGTGTAGATTTAATTCTTGGAAACCTGCTATGGCTCTTAAGAGGTCTGCAGTCCATGTTTCTGGAACATGCAGAACACCAGCAGTAATCTCACTAAGTACCTGTTTTGTAACACTTCTCTCTTACTTTTGGTGTTGAATCACATATTTCATGCCTTCAGTTTCTGTGACTCTGAGTGCTCCTGTAGGCTGAGATACTGGTTAACTGGGGTACCAAACCTTTCTTGCTGTGAATTCTGTTATGTGGAGTGAGTTTTCCAAAGCCTCATTTCTATATCACACATATCCTGGCCCAAACACCAAGCTGAAATTGTGGCACAGTTGGAGACTTTCTTTGTGTCTTAATGTAGCTAAATAATGTGTGGTTTCAGAGAAATACTCCTGGTTTAATTGCATATTTGATCATCTTTGGTGGTACACAAATAGCTCATGCAGGACCTGGCCAGCTACTCTTGGACCTATGCAGAAGCTTTTTACCCTGGGATGCAACTGGGCTTCTGGGTCCTGTGTAAGAATCCAGCTGGCTGGAGAGAAAGCTACTGGAGTAATTCCTGGTAGTCTGAGGCACAGCTGCTCAGTAATATACCAGTAGGGTTGGGAGTCATATGTCCTCCTGTGATTTTGATAAAAATTAAACTGGTTATCAAGGTTTTTCAAAAAGCCCTCACAATTCCAATTAAACTGTGCATATTCCAAATGATACTAACCCTTCCATGAAAACAAAATAGGGTCATTAGTAGCATTTTCCAAATCCCCCTGCAGCTGTGTAGGATAGTAAGGAAAAATAGCTGTTCATTGAGGTTCAGGATCAGAAAAGCCTTGGAAGAGGCCAGATGATGCTTTTGGAAAGTTTCTGGAGAACAAAATCCACAGGGTTCAGCAGCAGATACTCTCTTGGAAATAAGTGAAATCTGAGAAAGTAAAAGATTAATATATTGTACTTGCACCAATGGCTTTCAAAAGCATGTGAGTGAAAAGAAAGTCACAGAAAATGGATTCAAAGAAAAACAGGGGTAAGAAGATGGGAACATGAAGACGTGAAAGGGCAAAGTCAGAAGAGGCACAGACACAAAATGAGCTCCTGATTAGTACAGGTTGTAAAAGGAATAAAAAGTGTTAAGTACACAAAAAGCAAGAGTGCAGGAAATGGAAGTGTGAGTCTGCTACTTAAGAGTGAAGGAGGAAAAAAATAGCAGATGACAAGGCATAGGCTGAGATGCTTAATGGATGCTTTCCCTCAATTTTCACTAACAAGCATAATAGTGCCCTGGTCTCTGAGTAGTCAAAGGACTTGGGCATCTAGAATGAGTTAATTCATTGCTGAGAGAGAAATGAGTACAGACCTTGGATAGTCCTTCCTCCTATGTCATGCTCACAGTGGAGCAGTGTTTATTCAAAAAAACAAAACCAACCACAAAACAGTTTCACCTTTTTACATGTTTTTGTCACATTACAGGTGTAGTTCCTTACTGACACAACTGTCTTCCCTGAACATGGGTGGGAAGCAAAGCTTGTGGGCTGGGCTCAGCAGGGGCTGGGGGATGGCCTGCTCAGGGGCTGCAGAGTGAACCGGGGTGCTGGTTCTGCTGGCCATCATCCTCATCACTTGTTTGGTATTGCAATTAATGGTGGAAATGTGTTGGAAACTGGGGAAGCTAAGCTGATGCTTGCTTAATTCAGGATTAGTTTGCAATTTAGTAATCAGATGTAAGCATCGGAAATGGTCAATGGATTGAGCTGTGAAACTTCCCATAACGTACCGGATACTTGGTAGGTTTGGGTTTTTTAGAGTACCAGTGCTGTCCATTAAACCCATATTCCGCAGGATCCGTCTCCTTGTGAGTGGGACTGAGACTGATGAATTGCACATTTGCTTTTAAATTGAAAGCAAAAGGAACAGGAATGAGAATTATACTACATGAATTGCAAGTTTTTAACTGTTCGGGAACGGACTTATGTTTTGGAAGTGAAGCTGTAGTTCAGTCCCTTGAACAGCACTCTACAAGTGTTTGTTACACAAGCCCTGTGTAACCAGGAAGGGTCACTGCCTTTAACAGACAATGGGAGAGTTTCTCAGCTGCTGTGGTCTGCCACTGTGAAGCAACTTTTGTTTCTCATTAGTGGGTGGGAAAATGTTTCCTCCCAGTGTATAAAGGAGCTAAGTGCCAGGACATTCCTGTGTATAGCTAACGTGTATACATTGCATAGGCATTTTGATACTGTGTCACTGCTGTGAGATTACTAATTGGCGGTCTGTGCTTCTCAAAGGCATTTCAGTCATGTAAATTTATCCTTGTGTTACTGTTTGAAAAAACAGGGCCTAACACAAATGTTAGTAATTTGTTCTCAGGGAAATTCATGTTCCTGCCTTGTGTACCATTTCCAAGGATGACAGCTGGCTGTTTTATCTTTTTCTTCCCTTTTTTCTTTTACTTACCTTTCTCTGTTGTTCTCCTTTTCCCACGTGCAGCAGTGTGTAGTTACAGATTCCACATTTGTTTTAAGGTTCTTGGCCTCCCTTTTCTGCTGACTCTTACTCACATGAAGGCAGGTGATACCTGTGGTTATAGGTCGTCATTTGCCATGTGAGATAGGGCAGTAGGTGCACAAAAACTGAGTGTTTAATAGCAGATAAAGCAGGATTCTGGAGCTGTCTCAAGTAAATGCTCTGTGATATCTTCTATTACTGTGCAATAAGTTAATGTCCGCATTTGAAACAACGGTCACTTAGCAATCAGTTTCAAGTTCTGCAAGATGTGGTAGGTTCTTGTGGAGGGCACGTTGTCTTAAGCCTGGCAATTGTCTTTATTTTGTCACAGTGAACCTTAATTCTCTCTTTTAGGTCATTTAACGTAAGAAAGGCAACAACCAATGACCTACTTGGTGTCAAAACACTTGTTGAAACTCTTAGCTTGAGTGAAAGGATATGGAATGACTCCAAGATATTTACTGAGGCGCGCCGGGATCCTGTGAGTATTTGTTGTGAACACGGGTACAGTTCTTTCCTGAGATCAGGACCAAACCCAGGACTGTAGTGGCTGAGTCTGTAGCACTCCTGTAACAGGTAGATTCAAACTGAAACTTCAGTGTAGGGAAGATCTGTGTGTCCAGAGTCCAGCCATACACACCGCTCAAACAGTGCACCTAGTGGGCAGCATGCTGGTAAAACTGGGGTGGTGCCTTGGAGGTACACTGGGAGGAGAGTGGTTTCAGCTCTGACTGCTACTGTTAAAAGGCTTCTGCTGAAATCAGATGTTTATCTGTTGCTTTTGCCTTGCAGGATGGGATGCCAGTACAGGCTTTTGTAGCAGAAGTTTTGGATCAAATTGTCGGTGTTTCCGTCATTAGGGATGAAATGGTAAATTCTGTTTGTGTTCCATGAGCACTGTCACTTGGCCCTCACACTAAAGGCTGAGTTTTGTGCTTGCCACTATGTGTGCCTAACAGCGTCTGTAAAAAATACTGCTTCTAGAAACTCTTTCTCTCTTTCCCAACTACGTACAATGTAAAACTCCCCTGCACGTTATTATTGAGAAGTAAACATTTGCGAAGGCTTACTTGTGTGGCATTCTGCTAGGACCGAAAAGGTGATTTTAGGTTGTTCAGCAGCTCTCATAGTCAGTTTTCAAGACAAAGTAGTCAGTCATTTTCCAAAATAGCTTTTAATTTAATTGAGAGCATTGAGATAAGAGGATATATTAATTGAGTGTATAAACTTGCAAAAATCAGCTTATCAGTTCAACAGGGAAGATTTGTCGGACGGTATTTCTTACTCAGCTCCCTCTCTGCAGCTGGAATTTGGCGAGAGGACTGTCAAGACAGTTCTCTCTTGAACTCAGCAAAATCTGTCAGACATCGATGGGAAAGGGTCAGGTCTGCATCCCCTGCAAATGAGGACAGACAAGCTGCAAGAATAGGTTTTGGTACAATGAAATTTAATTGAGAACAAAGGCATTTGATGTCAGTGTTCAAATGTTCCTTAATTGATAGGAAGTGACTCATTGGCCCTTGCTAAAATCCTGTCAAGGTAGCTGCTGATTACTGGCAATTTCCAACTTTTTCATTTTCCAGGATATTGAGTATGTTCGATCACATTACAACATTGAAGATTTTATTCGCTTTAATTGCCACCAGCAAGAAGAACATGGACATCTTTGCCACTTTGTCTTAAATCCTGTATTTCATCGCTATACAAAACACTTTCTAAAGGAGATTCTTCGGTTGGCGCACAAATCTGCTCTTTACTATCCCATTTATCCACAGTATGTGGAAGGCAAGGTAAGGAGAAAATAATTTGTTTCTTGTATTAAACATTGCTGCCTTTGCTCACTTTATTTTTTGCTTTGCTTCTGTGAGTGACTGCAAACAGAGGCTTTCGTGGCAACCTGCAGCAAACTACTTTCTGTTCTTCTTGCCTGACATAGTCTGCACTTGTGGGCACAGCTGTCACATAGTGGGGTGGGTCTGTGGCATGTGAGTCCAGACTCACCAGTGTCTTGAGCAAGTGTGTGGGGAACCAGAGATTGGAAGTGTCCTTGGCCTTGGCTCTTTTCTTAGTATGAGGATAATGTAACCTGAGTAAATGCAAAGGATAATCTTAAACACATACTGGTGGCTTAAAAACTCTTCATAAGTGATTTAGGTACTCTAGACTCTCACCAAAAGTCAGTGGGACTCAGACACCTCATTGGCTTTGAAAATAGGACTTGTGTTTCTGCAAGTGTCAGAGGAGAGCCATAAGAACTGGATCTCTCTGAATGGAGAAAATTAATTTCTGAGGAGAATGTAATATGTGGAAGCAAAGCAAAAGATCCTTTCAGAAATACACACATGTGCTGTGTCACTGCTCTGATATGAGAAGGGAACACAAAGTAAAACTTGCAAGCCTGTGTAGCCATCTGAAGTTACCATCTGGCCCAGCCTGATCACCCAGGCTCCTACCAGCACTGCTGGAAATGCAGGGTGCATCCCCAGGGCAGTTCATCCACCGCTCATACCTGCCTGTCTCAGGACAGACAGAATTGCTCCCTGCAGACACTCCCCTCCAGCTCGGGGCTCTGCATGGCTGGCTGGACTGAGCACCTGGAGTTTAGATGGTAACTGAGATGGATTCCGTCCTTGGTGATCCATGTGGTTTTGAAGTCGTCACCAGTTCTCATGTAGGAATTTTGCCAGGTTAGACCTGGGTACATTTGCAGAAGGATGTGTTTTCCTGTGCGTCTTTATGGAGTTGTGTTAAGTGTTCCCTTGTGGAACCTGTGTCCCCATGTAGCATTAGGTTCTGAAGAGGCACTTACAGAAATCAGTTCAATGGCAGCGGATGGAAGAGAAAAGTTAAGCCTTACTAATGATTCCAGTTTGGCCTGTTTCCTGGCTACAGTTCCTCTAAATTACTTTAGCTTGTCATTGCTCTAATAAGTGGTAAATGTGATGTTTTATTCAGTTTTCAACATAGTAACATCAAGTTTTTTTTAATATTTGTGTATTGAATGGCACTTGAGTATAACTTAGTTTGCATTAATGTTCATTCTGTATTTCCTGTAATTCTCTTATTTCTTTTTCCCTTTCATGTTGTAAATTATGCCAGAGCTAGTCATGCTATAATAGACAGATACAGCTATTTCTAATGATCCAGACTGCTCACATGAGCATTAGGGTTTTGTTCACTTCAAATTTCTGCTGGTTTATTAACATTTATCACTTGAATGAACTAGACATTTCAGTCAGTATAGAATCTCTATATAAATTCATCACTGTTCTTTGCCAAGCAAGCAAAGGTTAGCAGTGAGCAGATAACATGGCTTAATGAGGTCAAATCAAGCTGATTCATGATCACTATGGAGAAAAATATCCTCCTGGGGAAAATACTTGTGCTGAAAAATCCCATAAACCAAACCACTTGTTTATCTGTCATTCCCACAGAGATAGTAATGTAATTACTCTCATAATTATCTTCATTAGTGTCAGGAATTATCTGCAATTCATTCCTCTACTCTGAGTATGTTTGTTTATTTGCTGATTTTTGTCTCAGATTTAGCCAACAGCGCTAAGAATTGTGTGCTTGCAGAGCCATGCCGCAGACATCTGTGCTGCACTGTTCTGACATTCTCTCTGCTGAAATATGGATTGCTGTCTTTCAGTTTCAGAGGCCCTGTGCCCATTCCCTGACATCTGCCCTTCATTACATGGCTCCCGTGCGGCCCAGACGACAGATTGTCTATCCTCTGCAAGAGCTTGGCATGAACGCTCCATCAGAGCAGCTCTCCAAGGATCAGGTGGGTGACAGAAGCAGCAGCAGGCAGAAGGCACGGTGCCAGCCCGTGCAGGGTTTGGCAGATGGGATGGCATTACCAGCTCAGTGGTGATAGGCTGCTCCTTAATTACACGGCCATGGTGTCTGTTACCTTCCCAGTCCCCGCTCTGCTGGCTGGGCTGGAATGGCACACCCGGCACGCTCTGCAGCCGCTGGACCAGGACACTCCTGCAGTCTCTGAATGCGCTGGAGCAGCACCTCGTCATGATGTTACAGTCAAACTCCCAGCATGTGGGAGATGCTCTGCCTTGCTGCTTAGCCTTTCTTCCTGCTAAGTTTACTTTGGTGGTGTGCTCAGCAAATGGAAAAATGACAATGCCATGCTTCTGATTCTGTAGAAATTGCTCAACTTAACTCTTATCTCTCAGTCCTAAAGTCAGGTTTCTTCCATGCATGAGACCAACCCTCGAAGAACACTTCAAAACACCAAGTTGATTTAACAGCAAAGGAAAACATTGGTTTTGTTACCGAAAATTGTTATTTGTGTAGAACTAGTGCAGTCTGGAGGTTGTAAATGAAAAGTCTCTTAAAGTTTCATCTGTCAAATCACTTACATCTGATTCTCTTCCATTTTTAAGTAACCAAAATTTGTGTAAATGATTTCTCAAAAGAGTAACCAGTGAAGCCAAAATGTTAGGAAAAACACCATTAGTGACAGATACTCTCTGCAGGTAGCTGTAATTTCAGAGAAACATAATTAGGGAGCTTTATGTTTGTACTAACTTCCAGTTGGCTGAGATGGATTCCCATATAATATTTTTAGTGCTGTACTTTTCTCAGTTAGTCAGTAGGTTTTGGCACCTAAAACTTAATTAGGCAGCAGTTGGCAAAACAAAATCCAGAAGATGGCTGAGGCAATTGGTCTGAGTTTGGCATTGTTGAACAGTCTTCCCTCCACATGCACATCCCTGCCTTTCTCTTCTCTGCAGAAGGAACTGTCCGATGCTTTTCTTTAAACTGCTTTTTATTTTATCTTTAAAGTGAGCTATTGCTCTCTTACTAAAAGAGCTCATCTTAGCATTTTTGTTGAAGCTGAAAAATCTCGGACTTCCCATGTTTGAAAGATTTGCAAATATGTTATCTTCTCCATTCTCAGGTTCTTCTTGAGGTTTTCTGTGAGTTGTAGGTAGTGACATTGTTTTAAATCTCAAGAGTTGAATTTCTATTTAACAATGTGAGATTTTCATTAAAACTTTTTCTGACAAAAATCCCCAGCTAGAGGCTGTCACTATGTTAGTATCCACACATCTGCCCCAGCATGAATTATGGATTTCTGACAGACTGTGCTCTATCAGAATGGACATCTGGGGCTGAGTGCTGGACAGTAACTTGAGGATAAAGCTCATCTGCTACTGCTGCTGACTTTTCTGAAATACCAAGAATTGGAAACCATATGAAGTTAAATTGACTCTTGTGTTGAGTGAATGAGGTGACCTTTGGCCACCATACGTTGGGAAGCTTTGTAGCACAAGGGGTAGCCTGCCACAAACCGGGGGGCACTCGCAGCAGGAAGGAGGTGCTGCTGCTCTTGCACTCTGGCTGCTTTGTAGCTCGAGAAGCAGCCAGGCATAAGGCACCTGCCCTCTCTCTGCTCAGAACCTTCTAAGGGAAGATTGATCCCCATCAATAATCTTGCACTGCCCTGCCAAATCCTACAAATAAACCGAGGTGTATTTTGTAAATTAATATAACCAAATTTCAATAGATACAAAGTTATTATCCTTCTGCCTCTTTGTAGTGATTCAAAAGGCCTGTTCAGACCCTCTGTAAACAGCAAGTTGCAGTCTGTGTAACTAAGTGCAAAGCATTCCACCAAGGAGATAAATGTGATAGCTCTGCAGATTGGAAAGGCTGAGAATTGTCACCTTAAAAAGTACTGTGAGACAAAGTCAAATGTATGTCGGTTGTAGAACATGCTAACAGGATAGCAAGTGAGGGAAAAGGGACGTGGGAAAGTAGTGTTTTAAGGAAAACCTAGAGAAGAGAGGAAGAAGGGAGAAAGGCAAAGAGTCTGGAGTAGGAATTAGTGGGAAGATGTCTGAAGCCACCACCTGCATAGCAGTAAGGATACACTTTCTCCTATTGTCTTTGTTTTGGTGATTTTAAACAAGATTGGGGCAGGATCTTGCAGGATGTTGAGATCTGGGCAAGCAGTGGAGGCTGTTCCTCATTGCTTAATCACACATCTATGCCAGCTCATCAAGCTGGTTTGAGCTGAGGGGCCTTTGCCTTCTCCTGTTGGAAAGCTCCTCTTCCAGATGTGAACCAGTGCCCATTTTGCTCCTGAGAGCTGGAGGACAGGTTATTGCTGTAATTGCTGCTCTAGAGAGCTCTGCAGTGGTGGCAGCCTTTTGTCACATGGACTACAAGATGAAGATTGTAAATACAAGTCAGTTTCAGAAATGTAAAATTTTCATTGACTGCCTGCCCTAATTGATTGCTTGAGTATCTGTTGCTTGTAATGGAGATAATTGTAGTGATATTCCTGCTTTGATACCCACAAGATGCTCCTTGATATCGAGCCATCAACATCTGCCTCTCATCTACTGCTTTTTCAGCTGCCTTCCTCTTGTTCCAGCCATTTTTGAGCTCTTGCTCTTCTTTCCTAGCTGCAAAATGTATTTTCCCCCAGTAACAGCTTGTGGCTGAGCAGCTCAGCCATGTGGTGTCAGAGCACAGCTCCTGATCTGTGTGTGGGTCTCCCTGAGCCATTAGCGGCTGAGTGAGTATCTCAGTTAGTGTGCAGAGGGAACCCTGGGCTCAGTCAGTCTTTGTCTCTCTCTAATACGTTCCAGCCTGCTTGGAGCATGGGAGATTCACTCATAAATATTGACCCAGTGCACAGAACTCCATCAGGACCCATGTGGACACTTTCCCCTTTCCTTTCTCCAAAGCCAGAAGAGAAAGCACAGAGGCTTTGCTCTCAGCTAATTCCCATGCGCTGCCAGTGCAGATGGATCTCGGCTGTGCTGGAGAGGTGCTTTTCCTGCAGATCTGGATGTGTTGTTACAGACAGACGAGCACCAGAAACGAAGTCTGTGGTAACTTATTCTTGTTGTCCCTCTGTCAAATCTCTATTTTACTGTGGTGTCTGGAAAAGCCACCCAGGGACAAATGCCGTGTGCTGCTCTTCCATGGATTTTTAGCCTGCTCCTGCCTCTGACAGGCAGCACAAGCTGTGTCTCATGGTGTCGAAGGAAGCGTAGGTCCTTCCTCCTGGACTCTCTGGGAGAGCTAGATGTCAGGTAGAGATGTAGTCTTAAAATCCAAAAACTTGCCCTATATAAACGAGCAACTTACTGTTATCTGTGTGACTATTTACCTGCAGTTCTCTAGTCACCCTGTTCTCTCTGTGCTTGTGGCATTTCCAGTGGTTCAGTCTGGTTTCTAGTTTGAGCCAGACCTATTGGTTTGTTGCTAAAATGGCTGTGACTCCAAAGAAATATGGATCTTAGGAACTCTCCCTGTTTCTTCCCTCTTTGCTTGGCTTTGTGTAGGTTTTAAGGCCACCACAAATTTTCTCACTCTGCTGCTTTGTCTTTGCCTCAGAAGCCCTGTCAGTCCCCAGGCAGTGGCTCCATTCTGTGGCTGTAAATTCTTAATTTCTTATTATCATGCCTTGAGATGGCAAATACATTTGGTTTCTGATTTTGTGTCAGTTCGTACCATACTCCTATCTCCCTTTGGTCTGCTGAAGAGATTTGAATCCACTGGGGAAGGGTAGACTGAGAAGGCACAGAGAGGGAGGCATTACACTTGCTGTCTCCCAGTGCAGTCCTGTGGAATGGCACAGATGCTGATTATGTAGTTTGCATCCAGTCCTGGAAGTGCCTGGACTTGGGGATACCTGCTGAGCAGTAGGTATAGCAGAGGGGCCCGTCTTAGCTCAGCATTTCATTTGCTGCACTCTGGGGTTCAGGACGCAGACCTGACAGAGCTCCTGCCTGCCCATTAGATCAAATACCTCGTACAGCTGTTCCAAAGCAAAAGGAAAGCTCCGATTTTTGTGTTCTGAATCAGCAACCAGTGCTGAAGCGCCAACTGGCAGAAGATCCAAAGATTCAAGCTCTTGATTCCCCTAGTGTTAAAACAGATTAGATTATTGTTGTGGTTTGCACATCTGTCAGTCATTTCAGTCATGTTACATTAAAAACCAGTTGGTTACAACAGAATTGTGAATATCTTATAAAGTGCTGCTGGCCTTTGCAGTGCATGTCATTATTGGTGGAGTAGAAAATATAGATAATTAAATAATTTTTAATGGTTTCTTCATAAATAAACAATTTGTAAACTTGTTTGCTTTCTCACCATCTGGGAGCATTCTGTTCTCCATCTGCTTCATGTAATTATCAATGTTAAGGGAAGAATAGGTGATATAATTAACAAGAATAACTGATCCACAATGAAGAACAAAAATGTCACACATCTGTTGAATTATTTCCTTGTTTTTGCCCTTTCATTATTATTCATGCTATTTAGTTTATTACATTTTTATTTCATGGCTGCATTGAGGCTGTCAGGTTTTACTGTGCAGTTTAGAATTGGTTTCTCTGTTCTAGCTCATAAAAAGATGGAACAGTTGCAGAAGCCCATGAAGTGTTGTATAAATTCATCTTGGAAAAAGCCCCTCCCAAACCCAATGAAAAATGCCAACGCTTTCTCAGTTAACTTCATACATTTCAAGTGGTATTCCAGGGCCACTACAGGAAATATTTATATCAGAACAAGAAGTGGTGAGGCAGGACGGTCAGGCCAAAAGCTGGAGTTGGGTGCTCAGCCCAGCTTGGTGTGCTCTGAGCCTGTCCCCTTGAAACTTGTTCAGGAGTTGGGTATTGCTGGGGGACTGGATAAATGTCTGTCTCTCAGGGAGAGTTATCTGCACAGCCCTGAGTTCTCCTATTTGTCTGGGAAAAATTGAATCTTAACCCCAGAAGCAATGGTAGATGTTAGTGTGAACTTCCAGAAGGCACTGGAATGCAGGGCACTGTGAACCCAACAGTTTTCAGTGCAGTGTGCAGGTATTTCTGTTTGTGTGATTTCATGCTCCTGCTTATAGCAAATGCTATGAATAGATGGCCTGAGAGAATTTAAAATATTAATTAAAACAATAAACTGAGAGAAAATGCTTATAGGATGTTTTTGAACAGCGCATCAATTGCAATTCAGAGATAATGGAAACAGGGAGTTAAAGGACAGATTTTAAAGCATGGGGGAGAGGCTGTGAGAGCCTAGGGATGATGAGCAAGAGAATTCCCCGTGTTTTAAATAACAAGGCTCATGTATCAACAGTAAACCAGCAGAGTTCCTACATGTTGCAATTTGTGTGTGGATATATTGGGATCACAAACAAAGGCTTGGTGTGGATAGTTTTCACTTAACCAGGAGAGGAATATTAATTTTTAAAGCAGTAACTGTTGCTTAAAATGCTCTTGTGCCTGAGTAATGAATTTTTAATGCTTTTGTGGTACGTACATGGATAAAAATCCATTATTTATTGTTCTTCCCCTTGGCTGGTGAAGGTGATGGTTTTATAACACCAGTAGGCACACAAATACGCATTCTGAACTGAGGCTGATAACAAATTTCCTTACTGTGAATGTCAGTGGGGTTTGTTTGGTGCTGCCATTACATCTTGTTTGGAAGGCAGAGTATCACACCGTTATGGGAGGCACCAGATGGCATCATTAACAGGAATGTTTACCACTTATGTGCATGTGTGAAATTAAAAGTAAGATGACCTATCTTTGTTTTGAAAGCGTGGTGTCAGTGCTGTACAGGTGTTAATGATATTTGCTGCGAACTGAAATAGGCATTTCTGCTTAAAAACAGGTCAGACTTGGTTTAAAGCTTTTTCAAAGCATTTTGTTAGATTGACTGGTAATTCCACCTTGTAAGGAGGGCACAGATATTTTTTCCACAGAAAGGTAATGTTTGCTATTATAAAATGGAGAACCACAGCTGCTGTCATGTAAACAGGACTCTGTAGTAACCCACAAATCAATCTCCCTGTACCATTATTTACCTGCTGTTCATTATTTTCGGTATGAAATGTCATGATTTTTTTATATTTTATTTTTTTAAGCTTTTAATTTTATATCTTAAATTTTTCAGTGAATAGTCCAGTGTATTGAAAATTGCTACCTCTGTTGCCATCAGTCTGTATGTGTAGAATGTGGAGTGGGCAGAGATGCTTCTGCCCTTTCCCTGGCATCTCTGTTGCTGGTGAGCAGAGTGTGTGTTGGGGCAGGTGCCTCTGCAGGTGGGCTCAGTATCCCCTCTTGATTCTTGTCTTCCCCAGAAAGAAGGGAAGAACTGAGCTCACTGAAAGTGGCACCATTCAGAGTTCATTTCCTTGGCCTTTTGAAGCAGGGCAGCCATTGTGAGATTTTTGTGAGTGGGAACTGCCCAGCCCTCTCTGGGCTGAGGCTCCAAATGTCAGTGCTCAAAGGGGAAAAGAGCAGTTTTTTACCATGGTAACAGTGGTTCTGCAAGGAAAAGAAATAGATGTGTCTGTACTCTGCTCTTCTCTGCTGCTAGCTGGAGTTACATGGGAAATCCCTGGTTTTGTAGGGACTCATAGCGATGGACATAAGATTGCCTACAAATATAGATACTGTTCTTCTAGAAGCTGAAGATTAGCGTTTACTTGTATGAGATTGGTGTAATAATATTGACTTCATTTTATAAAGGCCTTGGAGATCTGTAGATGAAAAATATTCTGTAAAGGTAAGGTGTTACCTGCCCAAGCCACAGTTCCCAAAGAAGGATTCTTTGACAAAGACAACAAAATAATTAAGGCTACAGTCTTCATCACTGCTTCTCTTTCTGTTTTCTTTTCCTTCTGTTTTTGGTGTTTGTGGAAATCTGTAAATGCTTGGAAACAGCTTTTGAAAACATGTTTGCTGACGTTTCTAATGAGGCTTTTTGGAATGTAGCTAGTATTTAGAAAACAATTCCTAATGCAGGTTGAAAAAGCATGCATTTTCCAATGAGTTATGTTCATATCTCCTTGGTAAACATTGATTTTTCTTTTTTTAACTTGTGGTTCAAATGGAGCTTGAAATTAAAATACCTCTGTTTGCTCACCTTCTTGTTTGCCTGCCACTGTCGCTGAGCTCAGCACTGCTCTGGGAACAGGTTTGTTAATTGTTTTCACTCCTTCTGGTGGTTTTTACAGTAACAGTTCAAATCACATCAATCCTGTACAGCAGTAACTATCACTCAGGTTTCTCAGTAACAAATGCTGAATTAAAACAAAAGCACTGTCGGCAGACATAGAATCCAGCAAGATAGGGCAGGGAGGGCCCCTCCCAGTGGTCCCTTGTTACTCCCTGTAGTATTGAAGGATCTGTGAAGATGCTGAGTACAGAACAAACAAGCCAGCCCTGCGTTTGCCATGTAGTACCCTGAACAGTCCTGAATTTGGGCCACTTCAGCATACTAAACCTGTAGGCAACACTTCTGTGTGTTTATCTGGGCAAGGCACAAGTCCTCACGATGTCATTAACTTAAATTTCAGTTTAACAGTAGGACTCTGTGATATAAAGGGTGTTTTCCAACCTAAAAGATTTTGTGACTTTGCAAATTCTGCAGTGTTATGGAGCCTTTGCACGAGGAGTCCCAGCAAGGAGTGTGCCAGCTCTGACACACCACTGATGTGTTACTGGGATACATTTATCAATGCCCAATTCAGAACGTAGCACTGCTCTCTTCATGTCGCAGCTGAAATCCTTTGTCTAACTTGTTTTTTTTCAGTTTTGGGAGCTCTGTTTTCATTTGTCTCTGTTAGAATAAAGGTAATATTTGCTATAAACCCTGACCTATTGTAGAAAAATTATAAAAAATATATTTAGAACACCTACAAATAGCTCAGGGTCCAGTGTTTTTAAAAACAGGACTAAGAGAGGAGCTACAAAATATTCTGGATGTGAGTTTGTACCACCAGCACAATGTTGTTGAGTAAATGTACCCTGAATCTGTTCCCAGGGCACGTGCAAACTGGACAGGAGAGCTGGGCATGAAGGTGTACGTGGTTGGAAAGTGCAAAGGAAATAATGCATGCAAGTGTGTCTGTTGAAACCTAATGAGTATCTTGTCTTTTTTTTCCGTTGGTCACGTGAGGTAGAAGGATGTGTGAGTTTTGGATGCCGTAAACTGATCGTACTCGGGCACATGTTGTGCTGTGAGATCAGAAGTGAAAGCCGTAAGTCAGTTGCAGGGTGTGTGTTGTCAGCAGAGTACTCTGGGAAGTGCATCAGTGTTTTCATGAGGTACAGTTTGAGTGCTGGCACTGGCTGGTTGTGTGCAGGGGTATCCCTGTGGTTTGATGCCTGAGGGCCGCCATTGCCAGCTCCACTGTCCCTCTGCCTCAGGGTGGGGAGCAGGGGGGGAAGCAGGCGTGCCAGGCACCCCAAATGATCTCCCTGAGAACCAAAGAACATTCTCTTTTCCAAGCTACATAGGCGTCTTCTACCAATGGCAATTAGTGCTTTTTGCCTTGCGTTAGTTAATGATTGCGGGTTTATTTAATAGATTGGATACAAAATAAACAGGTTTGTTTGCTATTGACCTATCAGTTATGCTGTCTGATTACCCCTCTGGGGAACATATGTAGCCATTTGTCCTGACACTTTGTTAAAATAGGTGGTATTATGGGACCAATCCACCTAATTCCTCACTCCCTGGGGCCGTTTAGTGTACTTATTTGTGGAAAGGTGATTTCTGGAGCATGACAGCTGTTGGTGTTGGGGCCATTGTGTGGTGAGCACCACGGGTTATATTCTGCTCAAACACTGCCTTTGTGTCATTGATACAGAAGCCATTTTGTAAATTAGATACAACTCTTCCCAGGGAAATTGTATTCCTGCTCTGTGTTTCCTTGCTGGAATATATTATCAGAAGCCACCAGCACAGAGTGGCAGTAGAAGATGTTTGACCTCAGCATTGCCATGAGGCCTACTGGGTTTATTCTCTCAGCTGCTGGCACCCGTACCTACTTTTGATGATTAAGTGTGTTACAAGTAGTTTCTGGTTTGTTCATCATCATCATTTCGGCAGAAACATGACTAATCGTTTTTCCTCTAGAAGACCATGCTTTCCTACAAAGTTGCAACTCTGTGCAGCAGAGCCCAGCCTGTCAGAGTTCCTGTCTGCTGACCCAGGGAATGGGAGTAGCAAGATTAGAGCCTGAAGTACCGTGTCTTCCGCACCTGTTTGTGGGACCAGGAGAGCTCCACGTGTCAGCATTGGCAGAGCTACATCACATGTAGTTGGGGCATGACCATTCAGTATGTTATACAGAACATGGGGTTTTTTTGAAGCAGTGAGGGATGCCTGTAGTACTTGGCACCAGTTCTTCTCATTTCCTAAAGCCTCTCGCAACAATTTTCAGTGGAATACAAAAGGCTTCTTCATTTTCTGAAATGTGCAGGTGTATAGGTGCATTCTAACTTGTGACCAAAATCCTTTTAGTGGCAGATCCTGCTGTGAGGAGTGCTTAACCACATACAAAAGCACTGGCTGTGGGTGGAACTGTTTGGCTTCTCTGCGGACTTGCTGATGTCTTGTATAATGCCGATCAGGAGCACTAATGCGGTTTTGTGCTTCTCCCTGGCAAGCCCAGGCACTCTTCACTGCAGCATGTGCTGGCTGTCACACAGCTGACCTCTGCTAAGCAGCCGCCACGGGCTGGGATACTTTTTAAGATATCTTCTGGGATTTTCCTAGGGCAGTACAGTCCCTGAGATGAATCTGGCTCACCACTGGATGTCCTCATTGCGCTATGGTGAACTGCAACCTGAAGAACACTTATCTGGCAGTAAAAAATAATGTTGCCTAACCAGAGGCAACATTTAGTTTTGCCACATTCTAAACGACTTGCTATGCAGCGATGCCAGTTGGCAAGGCATTGGTCCATAACCTTGCCTTAAGGACAGCACTAGTCATTCTCCAGACAGTTTTCCTGCTTCTGTGCTGGGGTTGCACTGAAACCTCAGCTATGGGGCTCCACCAGTGCAGAGACGTGGCATAAAAGATCTCTTTGGTATCTCAATGTGCCGTGTACTTCTTGAGAAGGCACATGGAATTACCATAGCTTTAAAATAAAACACTCTTCATCTATTGAGTTACTGTCAACTAATATATAGAGAATATATTTCTGCTGTAATTTCATAGGAGGAATTCAGAGGACTTAATATCATTAACGCTCTGTCTACTATTTGTAGTAGAGGAAAACCTGTTAGAAGCCTTGGATTGCTTCCTGCCTAAGTGCCACAGCAGGAATTTATAGGAGAAGTGTCTGACAAACATGAAAAGTGGCTCCTTTTTGCGTTGGTCTTCCTGGTGCATGTATGACTCTGCACTTGTGCATTCTATGAAATGGGAATGTAGGCAACCCAGAGCAATCAAAAAAATACAGTGTGTTGTACTGGGAGATGGGAAGTATTTCCCTACCTTTCATCAGAAATTCAAAAGCTAAATATAGTTTCGGGCAGAAAAAAAATTGTCAAATGCAATGTTACCTCTTGCCTCTTTCTTGCATATTGATTTTGAGAATCTCTGTTAGGTTAGAGAGACTTAGAGACACATGGGGGAAAAAAACCTCATGTGGAGTTTATTGCCTGTATAGCCAAGGTGTGCATTAAGTAGTATGGAAACTGAAATTGGTACTTACAAATGCTACAGTAAGATTTTTTGACTGGAGTATTGATCCCAGTGGCATTGAAGTACTTGCTTATGCATGTGATGACTTGGCTTTCTGGGTGGCTGCTCTGTATTTCAAGAAAAGAGGAGGAGAATTTGGGAAGTTTTCAATTCAACGCACAAAGACACTCAAAATATAAATTTCTAATTTGAGTAAAACGATTTCCATAAATAAACCAGCATGAGTCAAAACTGCTCTAGAAGGCATAAAAATGGCCTTAGCAGTATATGAATGCATGTTCTCCAGGTGTTTGCTAAGTGCGGTGAGTGATAGCATAGATGGTGTTTTGTCCTCTCCTACGAGGGCTCCAGAGTATCTTGCTCAGGAGAAGCCAGAGCGTTCAGCTCTGCTAGTTTTTTATTAAACATGCACGTATTTCAGCATTTCTGAATCATTTATCTGGTGCTGTACACAAAGTCATGTCAGTAAGTCATAAAAGTTTTGTGATAATGCAAGGTAACGCATCACTTTGAGTTTAATGATTCTTAGCAGGCTTTGGCTGCTTTTTTAATGCATTTCTATGTCATGTTATATATATTTTTACAGTTGAGTTATTCTTTGAACCTCACAAATCGAAAGCTGGTGCTGGAATCTAAAGTGTCTATCAACACCAGAATTGTGGTGATTGGTGCATCTGATGTTGGAATCTCTTTTCTGGAAACACTGATTTTTTGGTAAGTTGTTAATTTTGTTTCCTTTACTGAGAAGAATGTGTTCCTTTTTGTATGAAGGAACTTGTTTGTGTTCCCTTTTATATGAAGGGACTTGTTTCTTCCATGTGAAGTGTGCCTTGAGTCTATCTCAGAGTACTTGCTGAGACAAGTTACAGGTCTGAGCACCTGTAGATGCAGAGGTGTGTGCTGGCACCCTGGCTTCCTCTTGGGGCTCCAAGGCTTCCAAGCTACTCCGAGTTGCCCGGAGATCCTCAGGGTGGAGGCACACTGATGATGAGAATTGGAAGCACTTAAAGTCTCCTTGGATGTTGTTCTTACACCAAATTGTTACAGGTGGGAGTCAGTAGCCTTTCATGTGTGCTCCAAAGCAGTGTTGACCTTTAAAGCCAGTTGTGCCCAGTGGGATCCCAAATCGCTGATTGGATTCCTCCTTCCCTTCCCTTGTGATGATGCCATGTTTTGAGAGCTGTGCAGAAATGTGCCACATGAGCTTGTTGAGTTGTCTCACTGTGATGCTTTTGATTCTCATAACACCTTTTGATTCTGATGAGGCTTTTGATGTTTAGGATTGTTCAGGAATCACAGTTGTAATTTCTGGTGCTTCTTCTGTTTTGCTGCAGACCTGAGTGTGGATGTGGGAAAGGTCTGGCAGAGGACACCACTCTGTGTGACCCCACCTGGAGCATGTGCTGGCAGCATTCACTAAAGCATTTTTCAGCAGTAAAACTGCAAATAGAATTGCTGTGGTTATCTGGAATTATCCAAATTGGAGTAAATAACGGTATAAACTTGTGGAGAAGGGGAGTATGCAGCTGTTTTTATACCTTCCCCTGTCTAAGGCAGGGAAAACTTGTGGGCGAAGTCTGCTGTTTCACAGCCTTCCCAAAGTGAGGACAGGGTGCCCTTTCTGATGTTTCACTGTTGCACCTCCTATTCCAGTACCTCCTCCACTGCAGTTTCAGGGGCTTGTTGGAAAGTCAAACTATGAAAATGCAGTTTCTTTGATGCAGTCAGTGTTTTCTGCAGTTTATTCACACATACTAGAGATGTCTTGAAACACTTGCAGGAATGAATATGAAATTCAAATCCTGAACATGACTGGAATGTTACAGGAACTGGGTGTGTCTGGTGCTTTAATGGGGGGCAGAGAATTAAAAAATCTGCCTTTTTTTCAGTTAAGCCAGGAGTTTGTATTTCTACAACAACCATTGATAACATCACAAATGAAATTATCAGTATGTCAAGAGAAGAATAAGTTGAAGTGCTTTATGAGGTTGTACTGCTGGAGCAGTGCAGAAAAAAATTCCCGTTCCTTGCTCTTTATGTTCTTGACTTTTCCTGTAAAGCACCCCATCTTGGAGTAAATCACTTCCTCTCATCTTCCTGTTATTAGCACCTTTTAGGCTTTCAGTTCCACTCCAAATTCAGTTTAAAATGTGCTTCAGAGCTTTTAACCTCTTTCTTACTACTCATCCTGTGCTGTTTATTGCTGTGCTTTCAAACACTGTGAGGGAAACCGAAGTGTGTTTGTGCTCCAGGTGTGTCAGCCAGCAGCGGAGTCTGTAGTGAACAGGCCTTTACAGGTGTTGCCCTCAGACTGTCTCAGCCAAGGTTTTTCAGGCAGGAGTTGAGTTTGATCCAAACTCTAGCAGAGTTCCTGCAGGACACATCCTCCTTGTGTATTAGGAGAGAGCTTGTCTCCAGTGCTGCACAGATGAGCTCCCGCCTGAGCCATGGGGTGCTGCTCCAAGAGCAACTGAGTGCACTGAGTTCATATTAATAGAGGTATAAATTTAGTAAAGCTTATTTTTTAATTTTCACATCAGCAGCAAATAGCCTTCTGATCAATGGGAAGGACTTTTAAAGCAGTTTAGTTTAATTTGCTCATAATTTTCTAATATTCCCTGTGAAGGTTACATGCGCTAAAAATAGCTGGATTGAATCAATTTGTGAGTCCTAATCCTTAAAAAGAGGAAGTCGTTTTCTTGTTGTTATTCTTCATACTTAATTATTTTACATTATCAGTCACCATGGAGACACACAAATGTAATTCACTTACTGACATGGCACTTATTAGAACTTGGTCTTGCAAGTGTTTTCAATTTCTTTTTAGACTGAAGAAATACATTTTTTATTAAGCAGAGAAATAACCCTAAGAGTGAGCTCTGCTCCCCTGTGGTGGGATGCCTTCTGCTCTCACTGTGCTGTGGGCACCGCATCCCAGGGCACAGCACTCCTGGAGCAGCTCTGTGCCGTGGCTGCTGGAGCAGTGCCATGGAGCAGCTGTGGCACTGTGCTCACCCACCCATCCGGACCCCACGTGAGCTTTGGGATCCTCTGTGCTGCTCAGGGCAGTGTGTGCTGGTAACTGGGACCTCACAGACCTCTGCCCCACTCACTGGCTCTGTGTTGGTTCCTGCTGCTGGAGCCTTGGGAAGCAGTCCCAGAGGATAGAGCACTGGGGCACGTACCAGAGTCCCTCATTTCACAGGGCCCTGCAGAAATGCTGCAAACAGGTGTGTGGAGTAGCCTGTGAGTGCAGGGAGCTTATTCCTAATCCTTGGGGTGCTCTGAGCCCTGGGCAATTGCATCCATGTGCTCCATCCGGTGCTGGATGGAGCAGATGACGCCATTTTTCCAGTTTCACCATTCAAATAAGTATCTTCTGATTTATTTATTTTTTCTTGGAACGTAGTCATGTACAGACACGTTTTCAGCTGTACTGCTGCTTTTCTTGACAATGCATGTGGATTTTATTGAAGAACCAGGTGACTGGTGGAATCAGTACTGCAGGCAGAGCCTGGCCTCCCTTGTGGTGACCAGCCAGTGTTTGGGATGTACAGGTGTGACAGTGGGAGGTTTTCTTGTTTGTGTTATTTTTTCCTTTGCTAGTTTGAGTGATGGGCATGGCAGCAGTGTTAGGCCAGAAGAACACAGGACACAGGATTACAAACCCCAGCATTTCCACGTTGTTCCAGGTGCTGGTTCCTGCAGCAGCCTGTGAAACCGTGTGCCCCAGCTGCTGGGGTAGAAGTTGGGCTGCAGGAATGCAGAGCTTGCTCCCAGCAGTATCTTGTCACTGGTGTCAGTGCAGGGAATCAATTGGCTTTTATCCACCTCTTTGCATATAGCTGTGGAAAGTGCTATTGTGTTCTGATTATAGGGAAAACCCTTCTTAATCCATGATTTTGAAAACCTCCTTAATCCAACCCCTGGTGTAAGCAATGAGTTACTCTCTGCAGATGTTGGAATATACATAGAATGCTACATAAAATAGCCATAAATGAATGGTGTCTCAGATCACAGTATTTCATATGACGTTGTGAAATCTATTTCCCTCTCCATATGGGTGCATTAAAATAACTACCATGTTTAAAAATCAGATGGATTAAAGTAATTTTTGTCAAAACCCTGAACTTTATTCTAGGGTAGAATCAGAGTCCAGCACAGTAAATCTGAGTTTTTCTCTGCAGTATGAGTTCAGGGTACCTAGAAGCAGCTCCAAAAGGGCAGGCTCTGAACAGGGTTCCCAACAGAGCAGCTACTGCTGCCGTTATCTGGCAGCACCGGGGTGCACAATATCCTGCACATCTGGCCTGCTTGGCAGTAGTTAGCATAATGCTTGCTGGTTAATTAGGCTTTTTATCTTTGCATTTGTCTGGGAACATCTGAAGCCTTCCATGTTGCCTGTCACTAATTAGTTGACTAATTAAATAGTTAGTGCTTACTTGCTGATCACAGAGCTAACATGTAATGAATGGGTTAGTGATCCCTATTGTTTTGTACTATTTGTCTTTGCCACATGAACTGGTACACGTGTGCTTCCCTCTGCCTTTTCTTCATACCAAGGCAAACCCAGGCCATGTGCTTAGTGTTGCCAGGCCTGCATCCCTCAGACATTGTTGCCTTCCATCATTCCTGGTGAACAGAGCTCAAGCTGTGACAGAGATAAATCAGACGGGTCATAGCTGGCCTTGTTGCGCAGTTGGGATCACAATGAACAATGGCAGTGACTGATACCAGACGTAAATGAGGGGAGATGATGTGGGTCAGGATCAGCCTTCCTAACAGCCTCTGCCAGAAAGCGAGACTCAATTAGCGTCAAAATGGGGTTATTTTATAGTTACAGTCTTGCTTTTGAGGCTGTCTGAAGTTTTAGATGAGATGATTTCAACTTGAAGTACGTGTCCTTTAAACATATACAAACATTTCTCTGAGCCCAAACTTTCTTTTCACACTTGAAATTTGTAAGTATTTGTTGTTTTGTTTTGGTTTGTTTTCTTGTTACTATTTATATTTGAACAGTCATAACTTCTTGTTGCATGTTAAAACTGATTTTGGCAATAGTAGTTTTTTCATATAAAGCCTGCTCAAATTTAGAGTGAGTCACAAGGGGTTTATAGAATGCTGGTTTGGATCTGTCATCCCCTCCTGGTGACGCAGTGGGACATGAGCACCATGAGCTTTGTAACCTGGTACCTCTGATCGACGCAGTTCAGAGCAAATACAGAAGCATTCCAAGTGCAAACACTGCATTTAGGTTCTCCAGCTCTCTGCTCAAGTGACAGAGGGGGTCTAACCTCTCAGCTCTCCAGAGCAGTATGTAGGCTGCCTGTGGGGTGGTTCGGAAGCACAGCAGGCTGTTCAGGCTGCTGCAGTGGAGAAAAAAATGAGTTGTCTGATTAAGCCATGATCCTTCCTACAAGTGATTAGTGTGGATTTGATTCCTGTTTGTGTGTGCATGTTTGTGTACTGTGATGAACAAGGTGAGTGGTGACAAATGGAAGTCACTAATTGAAGGGACTGGCTTAGTTTTATGAATGCTTATGGAGTGGAAGTGTTGAGGTTCCTTTTCTGGATTGCTGTGTTGACCCTCCAGATCCCAGGAAGGAGTCTGGGGTGACAGCTCATATTGGGGTGACAGTGGAAGGACATGAGATACAGGAATGAGATGAGATTATTCAGGTTCCTCTGGCAGGAGAGCTGGAGCTCCACAGGGCTGTAGCTCCACAGCTCCCAGCAGCCTGTTCCCACACTGCACTGTGCTTGTGACACACTGTGTTGTGTGCTTTGCTCCTTGAGTGTCTCTGTTTGACATCAGGCATCATTTCAGTTTCCTGTGGGCTACAGGGCATAGGCTGCTCGGGAAGGAGCTGCTGGAGAAGCATCCCATTGCCCTGCTGAGGAGCTGGGCATCCCGTGACTCTGGTGCTGCGGCTGGCAGAGCTGCCCAGGGTGAACGAGGAGACTGTGCACGTCAAGCTGCCAGTGCTGAGGTGCTGTGAGCCCTGAGGCTGCGCCTGCCACGTGCACAGGATTGGGAATTTTGGCCCAGCTGTGTCTCTGTCCTTCCTGGGCTACCAGCTTTCTGTCATGAGGACCTGGCACCGTGGTGACGCCTCAGAACATACAACTTTAAGTTATCTGTGCTCCTGCTGGAAGAGGGAGCATGTGGGATCCTTGGGCATCAGCTGGGACTAACCTCAAGCCCTTCAGGTTCAAGGACAGTCTGTCTGGTGTCTGGGGGTATTTCTAAGGTGCATGCTTTGTCATCTCTGTGAAGGTAGTGTTGCCAGATGTGCATCAGGCAACATCATGGAGTCAAAATACTCATCTCCTCTGCAGTAATCTGGAAAATGGGACTCTGGTAAGTAGACAGCCATAGCACCCCTACCACCATAGTTTTAACATGGGGGATCGGCCAATAATGTTAAAAGTGTCCTATTAACAAGCTGAAATTTGCACTGTGTTATTCACTGAAGCACTTATCCAGCAGCAGGCAAACCAACAAAATTTCAACCACACTGTAGTTTTACTGCCCAATTTATGGTACCTCTATCTGTGGAAAATGGAGTTGATGCCTCTCAACTGTGATTTGGGATCTGCCAAGCAATTAAACAGTGAGAGACTGTTACTACCAAGGCCATCATCAGATAACCCTCATTTTCTGTCTAGAAAAATAATTGCCCTTTTTGAACAGGATGAAATGCTGGAACACTTGTGGAATGGAAATTGAAATTTTAAGAAGGAGGCGCTTTCACTGAAACAGTGGTTGAATGGTACTTTGATTTGGTCAGACTCAAAGCTACCTTAGATTTGGGATGGTAGGGCTGCCCTCGTGAACTCTGTAGCTATGAATGACCCCGTGCAAGGATATGGATGGGTCTGATTAGCCATGTATTTTGCATGGGCCAAGTAAAGAGCTCTTTACGTTTCCCTGTTCTGAGCAATTCGTACTGTAAGGACTTGGCCACGTTGATTTGAATAAGCTACCACAGATCTTGACAGGATCCTCTAAGTTTTTGGAAGAACCTCCTAAGAAATGTGTAGCTCTGTCAGATGAGTCCTCATGTGGTCTGTAGTGTGCTACAGAAACTGACTGTGTGCTCACAGTACTGGTCAGTGCAGTGTTAAGGCAGTTCATGTTTGAGCCTGCAGTGATGTTGGACTAAGGAAGGAAATAAGTAAATATGTGAATAAACAGGTACTTGGCCCTTGGTTGTGTGGTGTTAAGTTTGCTGGTAAGTGCTGCACTTAAGTGTCAGTGTGTTATGTGTGCTCAGGGATCAGCATAATTGAAGCCTATTGGTACCTTGTCAGAGGCTTGGGAAAAAATGTAACAAGGTGGGTAAGGGAGGGATAAGAGCTTAGTGGTAAAATTGCCAAGGTCAGTATGGGTTGAGAGGAAAAGTGCAGAAAAGGATTAGTCTAACAAAGGAAAAAGACTCAGCTGAATTACATTGTGGAGCCACAGTCAGTGGAAGCAGAATGGTGCAAAAAATGACAGGAAAAGATGACACAGGTGAGGAAAGCAAAACCAGTTGCTGGGCAGTGAAAGGTGGCTGGAAGGACAAAAGCAGTGACAGCCACAGGAGGAGGCTGAGATGTTTCAGAGAAATGAGTTGTGAGATGGATGGGAGTTTGAAAGCAGAAACTGGAAAGACACGTTTGGTAACAGGGAGCAATCAAGACTGTGGGATGCTATAAAGCTGCCTAAAAAAGGAGGCATTAATAAAAAAATTGGAAGGTAGCAGAGTCAGAGTTGCTGATGTATTTAGTTATATTCTCTAGGAAAAGGGTCAGTGCAGAGGATGAGAGAGACAAGCAGTAAAACCCCATGGAAGGGAATTCAGGACTGATCACTTAAAGGGGGAAGAGGGAGAGGATAAATGGATATAATTTAGCAGAAGACGACAAATTTAACTTGAGAGGAACAGCTTCTGACACAGGATTGCCCTGGTTTTGGCTGGGAGAGAGTTAATTTTCTTTCAAGTAACTGGTACAGGGCTGTGTTTGGATTTAGTGGGATAATAATATTGAGGGGAGTGGGGTGGAGAGAAGCATTCCCAGCATCCTTGACGGGTGTTAGTCAAAGGGTGAAGGAAATATTCTTTAGGTTTTTTAGTGGATTCTTGCTAGGATGTCAAAAGTGGTGACAGGGGTGGATTTCGTGGCCTGGGCTTACAGACTCCTCTTCTTTGGATGACAGCATATGGTAAAATTCATCACCAATAAACCTGGTGGGAAGTGCCTGAAAAAAACCAACAATAAAAAGCTGTTCCATCAACGTGTAACTTTTTGAAGGGAGTATGTTGTTTTGATACCAGGAAGAAGTAACTGGGACATGATGAAATATCTTGCTGAGGTGTCATTTAAAAAAAAGTGACTCTTGTTTTTAAATAAATTACATCTGGAGTTTTTTAAAAACCAAAATCAGACACAAACATCTTTCTTTTAATCTGTTTGGAAGGATTTAGAGAGTTTTCTGAAATGAAAGAGGGCAGTGAATTTCCCAGTGCTGTGACCTGTCTTGGAATGGAAAGACTTGGTGTTGTGGGAAGGAGAAGGTGTGACTTCTCCCGCTGAAGTAAGCAGTGGCTTCCCAGTGCCCTGGGCTCGAGAGTGACAATCCCACGGGAGCTGCTGCCCAGAGACTCCATTCTCTTTGGTTTCAGTTGGTGTGTTCTCAATGTGTTGCTGGGCACGGGAGGGACAGTTGTGGACACAAGTTGTAAAACACACAGATGTGTGGAAAGCCCCTCCTTGGCCCTTTCATGGACAAGTGTCCTGGTGTAAATACTTTGTTATCCTTTCTTTCATGATGCAAATTCATTCACAATCCCAACAGTTTTTCCTAAGATTGATCCAACAGAACTGGATAATCTTTATTTACTTATAATTAAAGAGGGCTAACTTGTAGATGGACATCTGCTGGTCAGCAGTGAAGCCGGAATGCTGCTCTGGGGCTGCAATTGATGCACTTAGAGGAGGTTCTGGAGAACAGGCGCTTTTGGTAGGTGTTGGTACAAACAACAAACCCTTTGGCTGCTGCTGTGACTGACCAAAGGCTCCTAGCAAAGCAAGTGTGCAGTCAGTATGGAAACATTGCTTGGAAAGGTTGCTCAGAGCAAGTCTGTAGTGCTAAGTAACGTATTTATCCTGGAGTGAGAACAGGAATGAGTGGGGTTTCTGTCTGGTTATTAGTATGAGCAACCTTTAAGCTGGGTATTTTTACTTGGAGTTCTGTGTGGAGCTGGAAAATCTGTTAGAATATCTTTTCCTTTTGGTGAAGTCTATTCCCCAAGACAAATCCTGATTGCGGAGTTCTTGAAATGTTTCCTGAAAAAGGGGTCCTGCTTTGGATAAATGGTTATATTTTGGGGGAAAAGGGAAACTGCTGTCTGTATTTGCCTTGTTCAGTGGGACTGACACCTGGGCACGCTGAGTTTCTCTGCCTTGAACACCAGGGTGTTGCTTGCTGGGACTTTTATCGTCATCTCTCATTTTGGGCTCTCATGGTTCCTTTTTCTGTTTCAGGACAGGTCTTCGATTTCGAAGTTTTGGTAATGCAAGACTTTCACATTGCAGTTTTCAGCATTTAGTGCTGAAATTAGACTATTTTTTACCATTTTCAGAACTATCTCAAGATGTGATTTTGCGAGGGCTCTGTTACAGTGAAGCTGAGGATCCAATTGGCATTAGGATTTTACTTTTGGATAGGTTATAATTCCAGATACTGTCCTTGAAAGATTATGTATACAGGAGAACAGTGCACATACTTACCAATTTTGGGAGCCAGATAAAGCATTATCTTCTGTCACCCTTTTCTATTTTAGATTTTATAAATTACCAGAAAAATAATTTTAAGAAATGTATGATTTCAAATAAATTGATATGTTTAGGTTCATGGGAACTACTTTACTGCACTTTATTTTTTTTGTAACAAAAGTGATGTGACTTATTGTGATAATGAGGGGCTTAATGAAAGCAATTGATTAAATTATTTGTTCAGGCAGTTTCCACCATCTAAGCCTCCATCGTTATTCTGCACAGAGAAGGGAAAAAAAAATGGTAGCAAGACATAAGGCAAAAATCCAGAAAACCAAGCAAGGAATATTCTAACAGATTCACAAACAACAGGATATATGTAAATACTGTACTAAAACTTTTGTGTTTGTCCCTTTGATTATGCTCACAGTAAATTGACAACCCGGTATTATTCTGAGGACAAGGGTGTTCTGACTTTTTTTTTTTGAAGCCTGCCTCTAGAGCTGTGCACTGAAACCCAACACCTTTTACTTATTTCCCTAGATACTCTAATCCCTCCCTGCTTTACCAGTATCTTTGAGCTGTTCTTCCTTCTGTATCCACAGCAACGTGAATCCCTGCTGGAATTATTTGCTTCTAAAATGCAGGTGCACTTGTTTAATGTTGCACTGGTTCAGGCTCTTAACTTGAAGACTTTTTCACCAAATAGGAATCTCTGCTTTGCCCTGGTTTATGTCAGGCATTGTTATATTTATTAAAACTGTATAAGTCATTCCCTCTCCTGATACCCACTACCTGTTTCCAGAGCTTTGGTTGTTTTTCAGGTATTAAGAGCTTTTAGGCAGCAGTAAGGAATCAAAAGCTGCAGTAAATAAGCCACCCTTTTGTTAGCCTAGAAATAACAAAGCTCTGTGGAGCAAAGGGGAGGATGGTGTAGAGTGAGCTGGTCACAACCCCTCAGCCTGTCACCTGGTGGGGACTCTGCCAGAGCCCGGCAGGAGCTGTGGCTGAGCACTGCAGGTCCCCTCTAGTGTTCAGGCGTGTATTTAAGTGCCTGTGTATATGTGAACGTATTGTAAATCCTGGGCTTAGGCATTGTAGCTACAGCTACTTATTTAAAGATTCTGATAATTTTCACAAATACCAGCCTGTGCTTAAGCACAGAACAGATCTGACACTTAGCAGCAGAAGCAGTTTACGCCGTTTGAAGACGGGACTGCTGTTTGCACAGAGCTGTGCCTGGAGCTGTGCAGCACTTGGGGTGCGGGCAGGGCGGGTACCAGCCCCAGGCTCTCTGCAACCTGCCCCCAGCATCAGCATGACTCTGGGTAGCTCATCCAGAGTCCTTTGTGCCTTGGTTTTTCTCAGCGTAAAGTGGGAATCAAAGATATGACTCATTTCATCCCAGTATGCTAAGGAGATGCTAATCAACATTTTGATGCCTTCGAGATGAATGAATGGGAAACATGAATTAATGTTTGGGGCATATGGGGATGCCATGGGAGCGCTGAGGGAGAAGTAAATCATTAGTTAGTAAATCGTACTGAGTGAAAGGTCTGAATTGAAGCCTCCCGCTCAATGGGGAAGCAGGGAACAAATACCATATGACTGCGGAAATCCTGGATGAGTGTGTGTGGACTCAATAGAGATAGAGCATCTGCAGAAGAAAATGGTATGTGGCCAGATCAATAAAGTGCATCATAGTGCAGTCATGCAAAAGAGGCACGTTAATATGGCCTCGGACCTTCATTCTGTCATGTTTCTGATGCTTGTTTGCAATGTGTTCATCCTAAATATTGTTGATGCAATTGAAACCTAATGTTATTGTAGCACCTGGGTTTGGAGACCTGTTGGCAAGAGGCCATGCAGTGTGTACAGAGATGACTTGAGCTCCACACTGAAAGGGAACCTCTTTGCTGCAAGGGCAGGAGGATACCTGGGGTGTTTATGTAATTAATCCCAGGTAAACTAACTGCCAGGAGTCCTGCTGTGTAGGTGTGTCAAGTTCCTGTAGTTCTGTTTGCGCTCCCTGAGTGCAGATGGCATTGCTCTGTGCTCTCTGCATTCAGCTGCATGGATCAGGCTCGCTCTCATTTACATGAAGACCATTTTGTATCACTCAGCCAGCATAATGTGGCCATAAATGAAGAGCAAATCCTATTTACACCCACCTCTGCAGAGTGACCTTAATTTAAATGAGAATCAGGCCCATAATCTGTATAAATATATGCACTTTGTTACATTAAGGTTATTTATTACTTTGTGCTCGGCTTGAGTATGCATGGAGATTTACCACAGATAATCCATAATCCAGAATTAAACTATTAATATGCATTTTGAGAGGGGCAGCCATAACCTTGAAATTCCTTGGTTTAAGTATGACCTTTAACTTTGTTTGAATATATTTTTTAAATGTATGAATAACAAATTAACATTGGTTGATAAAAAACATTGATTCCTTTGTACCATTTGCATCAGTCCATCCTTAACTTACAGAAAGCCTTGAAGATTAGAAGGCTTAATCACTCATAATATTTATTTGTTTTTAAATGTCAGATCACACTTAGTTCAACATACTGTTAGTCTTGTCCCCCCCCCTCACCCTAGTGTTACTGAAACTGCAGTGGAAATTGTTCTTCTTGTACCCAGAGACACCTGTATCTGAGCAAAATGACCAAACACTTTGCGCTTCTGTAAAGGAATTGCTTTCTGTATCCTCCTGAACAAGGAGTTCTGAGCTGTACTGCTCCTTTGATGTGCCCTTGGAATTTCTGGTCCACATGGGTCTGCTTTGTTTTTTCTTTCCACAGGCCACGTCTGAAGTTTAACAACCTGACCTTGATTTCAGTTCATGGCCTTCCAGGAAAAGATCCACCAGGCTCTAAGCGTAGAAGATTTTTGATTAACAGGTTTGACTTCACATCTAAACACCTTTGTAGCTCCAGCGTAAAACATAACACCTTGTAATTCTTGTGAATGTGTCCTAAATTATGGTTAGATCCATAGACAGCCCCAAAATACTCCAGTCTGTCTATCCAGCATGCACACACCAGGAGGAGTTGGGTAGAACTATGAGTAGGGAAATAGTGCCAAAGCAGTAACTGCTGGACAGCAATCCACTGGTCTCTGCCTTCCAAGGCTTTTTAGATTGTTTAGATCCCAGGTTAAATGACAGAAGATGTTTACTTGCTTTTTAAATCTTACTTGGGCTTTGACTTTCATGGGTTTTGTTCCAAATAACGCTGAAGGAAAGAATGTACAAGAATTAATATTAGTAAAATGACCAGTGACTGACTTAGAGCAGCATGCGGTGAGATGCAGAGCCCACTGATGGTAGTGGGGTACAGGGGGAAATTTTAGATTTGTTGCTGTGGATCAATTTGGCAGAACTGTGTTGCTTCAGTTCTGCTCATGGGCTGTATGTGCCAGTCCCTGGGCTGTGACAGTCTGTGCCCAGTCCCAGCCACAGCGTGGTCCCAGAGCTGGGGCTGCTGTACAGCAGCTGAAGGGAAGATGGTGAGAGCCCTGACTGTGTCCAGAGAGTATCAAGCACTCAAAGATATCTTCCTTTTAGTAGGATAAAATGTTACCTCATTAAAATTCAAATAACATAATTCTCACTTAAATACACTGGTTTTGTTTTGATGGCTTTATTTTTTATTTTGGAATAGTGACTAGAAGTCCTCCCTGTAGACAGGAACATGACTGTTCTGGGCTTTGAGAAGCATGGAATTAAAATGGATCGTTTATTCTGAGTAGCTGGGGAATGAACTTAGTGTAAGTTATTTAGATTTGTCATGTGACTCTTTGGAGCCTGCACATTGTATTTTACCAAATCTTTTCCTCAGTGGGCAACAGTACACTAAAGGGCTGGCTCTTTAAATGACAAAACAACTCTGTGTCTGCTTGCTGAACCTTACAAATGAAATCTCTACAAAGATGTGAAAATGATGTGATGGGAACCTGTTTAAGACCACCTGATCTCATTTGGTATTTTGCCTTGCCAAGAAGATTTTTATAAGTAATTACCTGAATTAATTTTTTTTACTGCAGAAAGAGGTGTGTTCAAGTATAAGTCTAGCAAGTGAAAGGGTTATATGCTCACAGAAGTGCAGGTACTCTTTTTCCTAAGTGCACTGTAAAAAAACAGTTGTACTAACAAAGCAGCTTGCCTGATGGAAAGTCGTGGTTCAGAGCTGCCTCACCAGATTTAGCTGTTAAAATCTGAAAGCAGATTAAAAGTGAAAATTGAACTCTGCAGGGTATGATTTCTGAAAGCATCCCTGTGATTTTGGAGTGTCAGTCTCCTGGGAGCTGTGCACCTCAATTATGGAGGTGCTTTTGAAAACCCTCCCCTGTCCTTGATGTCCACCTTATTTATAGATTTCTGCATGATTGCAGTTCAGAATTGTCAGTGGTTCTCATTTATTTGTCTCTGGTATCTGTGAGTGCAGAGGATGCAGAGCACCTCGGAAAGCCTGGCAGTTCAGTCCTAAAATTCTCCAGGTCATGCAAGCAACTGTGTGTGTTCCTGTGGCATCCTGAATGGCAGTTTTGGGAAGTGGGTAACGACAATTAAGGTGCAGCAAGGTGCTCTGTGTTAGGATGTACACCCTGGCACTAATGGCAAGGTAACAGCTTGGAGTGCTGGTCTCTGCCTGCGCTCTCTGCTGTGGCCGCCGGTGCCACAGAAAGGCATCAGATGCTCGAGCACGGGCCCAGCCCCTTTCATTAATCACATTTGGGCATGTGGGAGAAAGCGGTGCTTGTAATGTGTGCTCTGTGTACACCCTGACCATCGCAGAGGAATTCAGTTGCATCTTAAAGGCTTTTGAAAGTTTGGGGAAGAGGAACAATTTAGTATGTTCTCAGAATTTGTCATTCTTGCATTGTGGAGAAGTTCATTTGTAAAAGGGTCACCAACAGGAGTTTTGAGACCTCTGCCTTTTCCTTCTAGCTCTCACGACTGTTTTTGTACCTTTCTATTAATTTTTAAACTTTTTGAACTAATACTTTGGAACACAGATGCTAAAATGCTAGCAGTGCTTTCACTGCAGCCATGACTAGAAAAGGCAGGAAAAATGGGGGAAAAGCTGAATGAGAGAGACTTGTCTTGGAGAAAGAATTGAACCGTTAAAGTATTTTCTTTGCAGGTGCAAAAGCCTCCTCCTCTCATCAGCCTGCAAAGGAAAAGCAGAGTTAAGCATGTATTTCTGACTTTGTTCTTAAATTATGTGGTTATATGGCCCAGTGCTGGGAGGGATTGTTTGGTTTCAGCAGAAAGTTGACAATTTGCAACCGAGTATTTCATAATGACTAGTCTTTTACTGTAGACTGTGGCAAACTCACAGTGAGGGAGCAGGCGGAACCACTGAGGGCCGCGGCCGAGCTCACCAGATGTCTAATTAAGGCCTGCTGTCAGCTGCTGAAATGTCACTTACAGATATTCTTTCTTCACAGCCACTGTTTTAATGATGAAGATTATGCACAGATGTCACTTTGTTCCTGGGTTAACGTCGTAGTTGGTAAAATGACTGGCATAAATCGTGCTGCCAAATACGTAGTTGTTTCTGAGGAGAAGAAGGTACCGTACGACTACCTGATTCTGTGTACAGGACAGAACTACCAGGTGAGGGGGTGTGCTGAGTGAAAACCAGCACAATATTCCCAGTCCCTCCAGTGAATAGTGTTCCTGGGATTAGCAGAGCAGGCCTTAGCAAGGGTAGCTTCAGGCAGTTTGCAGCCCTTCAGTGCAGCGCATTGGGGTGCGTCAGTGCTGCTGTTGAGCTCAAAGGAGAGGAGGGGTTGGACGCAACTTCCCACCAGCAATGGCACTGCTTGAGATTGGGTATGAAGCAAAGCTGCCAGTGTTTTTGACGCCATGACCATGAAACCTGCTGAGAGTAGGCCCAGTTGACATGTGGCCCCAGCCACAGGAGGCTTAACTCCAGCTGGTCTAACACTATTTGACCTAGTTTTGGCAATGGAGAGAATTTCTTATCAAACTAATTGCTCATCTCATGTGATGACCATGCCCAGGCATGTCTGCTGCTGCCTGGTATTGTAGAACACAAGTTGAGTTTGCACTGAGGCTGAAATAGACCCTTAGCTGCATGTAAGTTGTGGAATCAAGCTTAGCTCCAGCTCTATGGCCTCAGCTTCCAGTCAGACACTCTGGGCAGGGTTGGTTTTGGCTCATGCATCCCCACAAGGCTATCAGGCTGTGTAACCAAACAGGCAGCTTGGCACAGCCCTCTTGCTGCTGCAGGGCTTTCTTGCTGAGTGGTTTGGGATAGGAGTTGTGAGCAAGGCATTTTGTCTTTAAAATCAGGAGGTGAATCTGACCATGTGTCTGCAGGTTTTACAGTGCCATACCATGTCCCACACATGAATATGAGGGTGTTCAGCCCACAGCAGTGTCTGGCTGCATGTTTGCAGCAGACTGTGGGGTTTGTGATCATCTCTCAGAGCAGAACACTTAAACAGCAGCCTGTGGTCGCTGTTCAGTGGGGATGAAACAAAAGCTGAAGTGTGGGCTGAAAAAGTGGTCCTAGGAGAAGGTGTTTGGAGGTAACTAACTTGCAAAATAATTCATGGGAAGTAACTGCAGGGGAGGAGAAACAAAGATTAAGAAAGTAAGTGAAAAGTCAGGTTTTATATGCCTTTGAGAAGAAATCCCATCATCTATTCTCACTTCTAAGCTCTACAAAAGGACAGGAAGCAATTAGTTTTATCATCTGACTTCTGTTTTATTGCACAGAGCTTCAGTCCATCCTTTTTATAAGTTGTCCCTTATTTGGTTAGCAGTCAAATGAATGCCTAGTAAACCATACGTTACTACTTAAAGGATTCACTTGTTGAGTAAGATCTTTTGATGTCGTGCCTGGGTTTATGTGACCCAACAGTATTTCGATTGATCTGGTTGGCTGTGAGAACATTGTTCAGGATGTGGGTCACTGGTGCTGCACAAGTCCTATATGAGACTCCCTTTTTGCTTTGTGTAATTCAGATGGAGTTTGTTACTGTAAAGCAGCATTATACCATGAACATAGTACTGAATCCTGGCACTTGAACTATCAAGCAGGTTTTTGCCCCTTTCTCTGGGACAATAACTCGTATTTTAGAAAGGTGATTTTGCTGAGAAAAGGTGGAGGCAATCTGAGTTAAAGAATCTCCTTTTCAAGTTGTTATTCAGAGAACTGCAGAGATCCCCCAGCTGTGTGTTGACGTATTTCTGCTGTTTGCTGTGCAGTCTGTGTTGCTTCCCATGCGCTTCCACTTGTACTGGCACTGCTGTTTGAAATGGTCACCCACAACCCATAGAAAACAGTGAATACGTGCACACGTGTGAACTCAGATCAGCAGGAATCCATGCCCTGGATTGGCCACGGGTGTGTTTGCTGCTGTTGAGTGTGAAGGAGGGTTGGGGTATGCAGAGACTGCAGCCTGAGGTATTCAAAGTGAGTGTGTTATTGTCTTTTAATGTCTCCAAGGTATGTGCCAGATAACCATTTGCTCACCAGTTAATTTCTCCCAGGCCCTGGCTCCCACTGGAGCTGATATCAAACTCCCAACTGACAACAAAGTCATGAGTGAGTGGCCACAGAGATACACGGGGAAAATCCCTTCCAATCACTTCACTCTCAATGATGACCAGGACTGCTTGCGGGCAGCACACTGGCTGGAGGAAAACCTTGTCAGGTCCAGAGGTAAGGGGCTTTAACGTGTGCACACTTACAGAAGTGTTTTCTAGGCTTATTGTTTTCTTAATTCCATGGTATAATTGGTGCCTGATTAATTCTAACAAAGTCTTTCGTCTGCTGTGCGTTGTTTTCCAGATTAATGTACAATTTGTTGTCATTTTTGATACCCAACATATTTAGCTAGGAAAGAAAGGCTTGAGGTAGATTAATTATCTGCAGTTATTATAGAAAACAAAATGCAAATCTGGCTGGAGTAATTAATTAGCCAATTAAATAATAATTTAATTAGTGGATGTGTTTTTCTGTTATATAGAAAAATACCTAGATTTACTATGTAACACAAAGAAAACAGGTCTAAATTAGGAAGTCCTTGTCAGCACTGTGTTCAGTTGCACTAGTTACAGATTTTCAGAGAACTGCAAGCTCCTGGTATTCTCTTTGTAAACCCTTAAAATCAGACATTTGTTTAGATGTTCCCCATCCCTGTATTTCCTCAGCCTTGCTGCATGACTCTGTTCATGTATTTGTTAGTTCATCCACTGTGGTTGCTACTGAAAATACCTGGGATCATCCAGGCTTCCGAGTCAGCTTTGAACTACAGAAACAGAGGCAGTCGGCGAGTTCATGTTGTGTCAGCTTCTGCCAGCGGCGGTTCAGAGCAGGAAAGCTGTCTTTGGGAAGTTCCTGTCGTGAGGGTTTTCCTGAAGATGTGTTTTACCTCTCTTGTTAGTAGAGTGTCATGAGAACCGGTGGTGATGTGGTGTGGTGCAAGGTTCACACCTGCTTGGAAGTCCTGTGGCCAGCCCTGGAGCAGGGCGAGCCCTGGCCCCGGGGCTGCTCCTGCAGCTTTGCTGATGAAACCCAGCTGCCTAATGCATGGAACCTATGACAACTGTAATGGTGACTAATTGAAATTCATCTCCTATTAGCTCTGCACTTCCCATGAAAATAAAAAGTAGGATGGAAGTAAAGTAAGGAACAAAACTGCTTTAATGGCCCAAAATGGAGCAATTATTTTTTCTCTATACCTAAGCATGGTTTACTGCCTTATTAAAAGCGTGTTTGTAGGAATACTCTTGCATTAAAATTCCAGTGCATGAATCACCTACCGAAGCCACTGATGCTTCAGCTCATACTGGGTTTCTGCTTTAGCTTTTGCAAACTGCAAAGATTCAGGTCATGCTAGGGTCATCAAAATCTTGTGCTTCCACTTGTGGAAAATGAATGGGTCTGCTCTGCAGCAGATGCTGACACTCGGGTAATAAATGATAGAACTACTGTAATGATCTTTATTTATGGCTGCTTTTTCTGTGAAAGATTATTATGTTTACTCAGATACATTTTCATGTAGTTAAATAATAAAAGCATCCTGAGGAACTGCTCTCTGTCCAGTGGACATAATTTCAGTCCATAATGAATATCTGTAGTTCTTAGACTACTAGCACTGTCATCTAAAAAGCCACTAATACTGTAATAAGCAGAAGCAGTAAATTGTTGATTTACAAGAGGTCAGTCAAGGAGCACTGCTTTCCCTGATCTAATGCAGTTGTATTTAATATTACCATATAAAACAGAATTTTAATTTTCCGTGACAAACGTGGGGCTTGAATCTGATCTTGTATGTCCCTAAATGCCAGTGTCTAATGCAACAACTGAGCTTCCCTCTGAGGGGACTGGTGCTGCCAGATAGCAAAGGTGTCTCAGCCCAGCCTTGCCCCAGAGTCAGAATGGAGCTTTGTTGGGTCATGCCTCTGGGAAGCCCTCCTCATCCTCCTTTTCCAGCCACTGTACCCTCTTCAGCTCCTGGTGTTTCACTCCTTGCAAATCTAAAGTGTGTAAACATAGCGTGAGGCTGTCAGCACCTGCACACCACCTTCTTGACTGTACTGTCAGCACATCAGGTAACTAAAAATGAGGATAGCAAAGCTGATCTTTCACCTCAAGTTCTGCTTCATTGCTTCTTGCATTGTACCTTGCTGCAGCAGGGAAAAAATGGTCAGTTTTATGTCTGTCTTCTCTTTTTGACCCTACCTGAGTCCAGTACTGCCTGCAGACAGGTGTCCTGGAAGGCACGAGCCACGGAATGGGTTCTTCTGACTTGGAAAGTCAGCTCAGTGATGGACACATGGGACAGAATTCTCTTGTTCTAAATGATATTTATGGCAGTAGTAAGATCTCTCTTCTTATGATTTCAAGTTGATACGTTTGCAGGTAAAATTGTTCTGTTCCCCTGGTCATTGCTGTGAACAGTAAAAACATGTTTTCCTTAATTTCTGAGCAGTGTACTCATGGGGCAATTCTGTTCTCTGGCAGCTATGAAGAAAGATGTTTATTTGGCAGCTACAAATAGCTAAACTGATAGGGACAAATAAAATAACCTTATAATCAAAGGGGAATGGTAGAACATCTGTTAACATTTTTATCATTAATATTCTTGGGAGCTTGGGCTGTGTGCATGCTCAGTTTAGTATTGCCCTGTGTCTCATACAGTAAAACATGATCCCAGGGAAATCAGCTTAGCCTGTAAATAATACAATTTATGTATACGGGATGCTGTAACTTGTAGTGAGACATAAATGCCAGTGCTGAGGTAAATGTGCAAGTCAGTTGCAGCACTGCCCAGGTATGGGACATTAAAGCACTAGGAATGTGCTTTTGGTGCATCCGCATGCTGGCAGGCCAGATCCTTGTTGTCCTGAGGCACCCAGCGTGTAGGAGCTGATATGGACATTGGCAGGCAGGTGGAGCTGTTCCTGCCCTGCAGCCAGAACTTGGGGCTGGGGCAGATGGGCACAGAGGAGCTGGCAGGCCTGGCTCAGCCCTCCTGTACTTGGCTGGAGCTGGGCTGTGACCCTCGTGGGAAGGGTTCTTAGCCCCCAGGAGAGGAGTTTCCAGCCTGTCATATGACATCTGGGCCATTCTGCCTGGATTACTCAAGCAGAGAAATGGCTCCTATTCCAAGCAGAGGGGCAGAGGGAATGGGCAGGAGAGGGGTATGTTTCAGTCCCTGCTCAGAGGAATGTTTGTGTGTTTTATACTAAACCACCCTGAGATAAAACACACAGCTGCTCCGATGCATCCCAGCTCTGCCTCCCTTATCGCCAGGAAGGCTTTAGCTATTAGGCTGGAGAGTCCCGTTGTGCTCACACAGAACAGAACCCTCCCATCTCTGTGTATTCCTGCTCAGCTCTGACATGCCCTTTGAAGTGGCACCAGTTCAGGACAAGACCTGCCCTGTGGCTCTGCAGTGGCAGGTGGGAGGTCTGTATTAGGTTGAGTGCCCAGGGTGCTAAGATGGAGCTGGTTTTAGAAGTGGTTTCTGCAGAAGGAGCAGCAGTACCCACACACTGCTGTTACAGCAGCTGATCAGATGTCTGTATCCAGCTTGCTGACTTCCCAGTGAGGAGGGTTGGAGCCAGGCTGGCTCAGAGCTTGTGCGATGTGTGAGGGAGGGAGGCAGCTGCCTTGAGAGAGTGGTGCAGAGCTCTCCCTGCCGTGGTGGCGGGACAGGGTGCATCTGCAGGGCTGTCCCCATTCTCTGGAGATCAGGCTTTGACAGAACGAAGCCGCAGCACTGATGACCATGTGGCAAAAAGGCTTGTTTTCTATAACTTGACCTTTCCACAGTTTGTGGGGTTTTTCTGTATCATGTATTTAATTTGCTCCTGTCTGCTCGCTTCTCCATCAGTCCTTTGACTGAGCAAAATTGAGGAGAGAGAACAAAAAAATTGTGTGTTGCTTTTCTTTTTTTTTTTTTTTTGCCCCAGAGGCTTTTCAATCAAAATAATTTCAAATTATGGGATCAGGATGAATGTCATACTTCTGTGTTAAGCACTTGCCTACTTCGTGGGATGTTTTGTACAGATTCTTTGCTAAATTATCTTAGCTGCTGTTGCTAGGTAACATTGTTTGCTTCATAGCATCAGAGAAATAAGAGGGTCAAAGAGAGCAATTTCACATTATTGTCATCTGAGTTATCCTAATAAGCTTTTCATTGTATGTCTTAGAAATTTCCCCCCCTTTTCTTTCCTCTTAGGGAACGTCATTGTCTATGGCAATACAATTGACATTTACACCACAGTAGAAACCCTCTTGTCTCTTGGAATTGATGGTTCTCGCATCCACCTCGTGCAGCCTCCGCTCAGCTCAGATGTTACGTGTCTCAACAACGCCGAGGTGGAGGGTGCTGTGCAGGGGGCCCTGTCACAGGCTGGCGTGGCCGTGCACAGGGACAGTGTCCTGGCACAGTGGGGCGAGGGCAGTGACCTAGAGCTGATCACCTGGGCTGCCTTCACCACTGCCACGAACGCACTGAAACTGCAGTGCTCAGTAAGTATATGCTTTCAATGCTTTCCCTTCAGACAAAGGCCATCAAATTTAGATAGTCCCTCATTGATTTAGCTGTTTCTCATTGTCTCTAGGAGATTGAACATTCACTTGTTAGTCTCAAGGATTGGCTTTCTAAAAATCCAAATAAACCCATTGTTAATGCCCTGACTGATTTGGATTAAAATGTATTTAAGTCACCTGACACACAAGTAGTAGTTTGAGTGACAAATACTCTTAATTCATTTTCTAAGTAATTCCAGGAAACCTTTCCTTATTTAAATGTGTGCAGTTACTCCTGTCTATAGTTATATGCACTTGATTATGTCACAGTAGAAGACAAAAACACGAGGATAAAGAGGCCTACTATGTCACTTAATGAAAACATATTTTTAGCAGATTTCTCTCCCTTTACGTCAATGACTGCAGTTCTGTTCAGCTTCAGTGCCAATATCTTATTGAAGTGGTAGGCACGCTCACAGGTGTGGCTCTGCTCTGAGACTGGGGACAGGTTTTAGCTGTTCCTAAAGGTCAGGATTGTTTTGTTTTCCTTTATTAGGCTAATCCACAGGAGCGACCACTTCTGATAGTCACTTCAGAGCCTCCCTCCATGGGGAGCCGCTGTCCTGCCCTGCACATCTCACTGTGTGCCCATTTCTTTGTGCAGAAACGGCTGTCACTGTGGAAAGGACAATCCCTGTACCTCTCCTGGAGACCTTCCCAGGTGTTAAGGTCCCTGCTGGTTAAGGTCCCCACACTGCAACCCTTCTCTTTTTAGCATATGGATAGTTGAACCCTTCCTGATGGGGGTGAAGACCTCACACAGCACTTTTACCCGTAGTGGTCTCCTGGCTTATGTCTCCGTGTCAGTAGTGATATTTCTCCCACTCTTCTCGTACGCAGCTCTTCAAGTTCTCTCTTCTTTTCCTGAAAGCCCCCTTCTTTCCCCCACCAACTGGCCCACGTGTGCCTGTTCTCTCAAACCCCCCTTGCCTTGGGGTTTGTTTCTCTTGCTCATTCATGTCCCTGCTCGTTCTTCTTCCAGCCATGGTCCTTCCCTCTCAAGATCACTCTTTTCCAGCCTCCAAGATGGGAGATGTTTAATTACTTGTGATGTCAGGGGCTTTATATTCTCCAAGACCAGTTCAGCTGCCTTGCAAGGCTCGAGCTGCCTGGGAGGCCGGGCTCAGAGGATGCCAGGCTCCAGAGAGCAGCCTCGGCCAGGAAGGCAGCTGCGCTCACCAGAGACCAGGCTGTGCAGGAATCGGCACTGCAGCAGCCCTGGGCCTTTTGGGATTTGAGCCAGTATCAACTGTTGATTGGCAGTTCTTGGGGGCTTAATTTGTTGAGTCCTGCAAGATAAAAACAACAGGAGAAAATCTCCTCTTTCCCTAAAGCAGCAGCCTCCCTCCCTCCTGCCTGGGCTGACAGATGGCTCCCAGCCTGGAGGTTGCAGCCCTCCCCACCCCTCCAGTGACACTGTCCTGCCTGTCAGCCATCAGGAATTTGGGCCGTGTGGTCCCTTTGCCCTCATGGGCAGAGCTTCTCTGATTTTGCTCTCCTAGATGGTCAGAATTCCCTTAGCTGTGCATAGTTCATAACTTGGTTTATCTATGAACAAGCCCAGGGGCTCTGGCTCCTCTGCTGCTGCATTTCTGCTGTGCCAGTGTTGCTAAAACTTCCTTTGCTTCCCTCTCCTTCCAGCCTTCTCTTCCAGCTGGCTCATCCAGCTGCCTGTGAGCATGTGACACTTTACTTAGTCCCCAGGAAAGCTCTTTGGGGGTACAACTGGGTAACACCTTTAGCAAGGTCACACCTGTGTCCTCCCTGAGCTGGCACTAAGGGAAGGACAGATTATGGATGCTGCTTTGTCCTGAGGCAGTTATGTCTTTGGGCTGTTGAGGATAAAGGCAGCAAGGGAGTGCATGCTTCCACCCTTTCCTCAGCCTCTACGAATATTTCTTGGGACAGCAACCTGTGACTTGTCATCTAATGATTTTAAAAGCTGAGAGCACTGGCAGGGAAAGCTCTGGAGCTTCACAAACTGTTGTACTGATGGTCAGTCTTCATCAGTGCCCTTTGCAGAGCACAGTCTTGTTAAAAAAATCTCTCATCCATTGTTATTCTTGTTCCTTTTAACCCTCTGTGTCTAGTGTGCACTCTTGTTTTACACTTGCTTGGGGCCCATGTTTTGCCAGTTTTGCACGAGGCAGCTTTGAGGACGCTGCTCACAGTTGTAGCTTCTCCCACATCTGCTCTCACGGCACTCTGACGGAGGTGAGGGTGGTGCCGGGTTTCAAAGCAGCTCCTCAGGCATGATCCCTCTCGAGAGCTGTGCTGCCTGTGCATCTGTTCCACTCCGGTGCCCAGCATGTGGGAGGGACCAATGGCTGCTCCAGCACCACCTGCTCTGCAGTGCTGGTCATGGTGCTCCTCTTTGGGGGAGGTGGGGTACGTCTGATCTGCTTCCTGGTGTCCCAGGAGAGCGACTATGCAGGTGCCACAAGAAGACAAAAGGAGCTTTTTTTTCTTTGAGACTCAAAAGAGGGATTTAGAGTGATTTTCTTTAAATGTCCTTGAAATCTTCCTGTGGGGAAGGTGAACTTGTGACTTCAGTAGATGCTGGTCCCAAGATAATTCCCTACCTCAGGGCCAGGACTGTAAGGTTGCCTAAGACAGTACAGGCCATCTTTTCAAAGAGTCGAAGTCCCATCTTTTTTCAGTCCCAGAAAAAAACCCATACCAAATAGGTATCTGCTGTGCTCATTACCAGACTCAGCAGCTGACTGCCAAATGTACCAGATACTTTCCCTGCAGACACAGCCTCCTCTGGGCTGGCCTGGGTAATCCACATGGATCTGATGGACAGCTAGCCTAGTGCCTGGCCTTAGAGAGTGCAGCAGTCCTGTGCTTTTAGGGAGGTACAGGTCAGCCTGCCTCCTAAAGCAAGTATGATCCAGGTCTGGAGTAGTTAGAGAGGTGTTTCAGTCCTGACAAAGTTTGGATATGCTTTCCAAAATCTATGACACTGTCAAATATAACAAACCTGAAAGCTTTCCGGTTCCTTTGAATGTTCAGTCCTCTTGTGCTTCTCCCAACTTCCTTGGCCTCTGCAGCTTCCAATGGCTGAAATTATGCTGCTGTAGTTAAAATGAGGATGACCTTTCCTCTGAGAAAGTTTAATTTCTGATCTTTCCATTTCATTGACTGTCCTCCTGCTGGCAGCCAGAGTAAGTCAGTTTGTTCATAAACAGGCTCAACAGTTGGGAGAACATTTGTAATACACAGTTATCCTGCTAAATGTGAAGTACATTGTGCTTTTCTGTACTTTGGGGTTTTGGGTTCGCTTGAGCATTTGAAAGAAGAAAACCAACTTCATAGAGGGTTCAGGTCTATGTCCTATGCTTGTACTAACAGAAAATACACATGGCCACTCATAGTAGTTTCACATGTGGTGAATACTGGAGCTTTTAAAGTAAAACTCATGTAATAACTAGTCTAGTTTAGTAATTCTCTTTTCTACTGTGTTTGTTTTAATTTTGGTAGCTGTAAATGCTGGATCAGAAGGATCTATCTATATATGATTTTATAATCATACTTAATTTTCTATTCTTGTTTTTAAAAATAAATGACAGAACAAAGTGTGGGTTTTGATTTATAAAATTGGCCAGTAAATAATACATAATATAATCTACAATTATTTGTATCTCTTTTGTAGGCATTTTTTAGCTTTGCCTACAGGGCAGTGGATTATGAAACCTTTAAGGCAGTCAATGATGCTTGCCTTGTTTTTGATGGAAGGCTTGTGATTGATGCCAAATTCTGCACCAATGATGTCAGCATCAGGGCTGCAGGTCCTCTAACAAAGTTCTCCAGGAGATACTGTAAGGATGAATGGACGCACAGCAACTTCAGCTCCAAAGAGATCGGCTTTGAGCTTGCTGCATCCATGCTGAGTCTCTTTGATCCAACACTTCAGCCCCATTCTGAGCCAGCAGAAGGCCCAAACAGACTCATCCCCATGTACAAAGGATGTAAAGTTAAAGGTACGTCCCACTGGATTTTTCACACTTCCATCCCCTGTTCTATAATACAGGCAGGTCTGTCTCACCTCAGGTGTCATCTCATGGCACTACAGCCCTTAAAGCTCCTTATGTAGTGGAAAAAGATGACAGCAGAAGGAGGGCAAACAAATACTTTATTCATTGCTTATGACTTAATAAACCTCATTTTCATTTATGGCAGGAGGTGTTCTTCCTGGAGGTTATAACTACTTGCACATTTCCAAACCAGCAATTCCCATCCGCTTGGACGTAGAACTTGCCCAGTGTGACCACGTAAGTTCAAACTTCTTTGTTTCATCCTCTGTTTGGAAGGATGTTCCTAGTTAGGGTAATGCAGGTACCTGCTCAAGTACCCTGAATTGTAACAAGGTACTTTGAGTAACTGTGGGCTGATGTATCTGTGGCAGTTTCCAGCACAAACGGAACGCCTGGCACATCGGCGGTATGGGGTGTGTTTGCCATCAGGTGGGCGTTAGACGTAGTCCAGTCAGCTGAGCCTGCGTGCACTGCATATGCCAGGTACAGCTGCTGAGCCAGGGTGAGTTACAGACCTCTCTGAACCTCTCAGGGGTTTGTTTCCACGCTTCCTGATATTTGGCTTTCTTCAATGATGCCCGATTTCTATGCACAGGACATAGGACAGTATTAGCTGGATTTTGTGCTTTCAGCCTCAGTGCTGAGCCTCTTTCCTCCCTGCAATATGGTGCTGGAAATGCATACAGATGCTAAAACTTGGCAGTTTATCAGGGAAATTCAGTTGATTTCTAGAATAATAGGAGTTATTCTGGAAGAGATGCTCTGTGCTTCACTGCTAGGAAATAGTCAGTCCTGCAGCCGTGAGGGTTGTCTTGAAACAGGGTGGAGGGAACCACTTCACACATTGGGCTACACGGGAGAATGTCCCAGGATACAAACATGGAGATACTTCTCTTACTGGAGAACCTGACTTGTGAGACAAGAAAAGGACTAGATTAATGTCTTTTAAAGCCAGAGAGGACCATCCAGCTAGGCAAGCTCCTGTTTCACATAGATTGTACCTTTTACCTCAGGGATTTCTGTAACAAGCCCATTCTTGCAGTTGATTTAAAGAGCAGCTTTTTAAGGGCTACTTCAATGTTCACTTTAGAACTTGGACAGGGGTGGTCCATAGAAAGAAATTGGATTTTAAAAAGAAATCCGTGGCTTGGGGGAGGAATCAAAGCACGGCTCACCTTGTTTTCCAGATCCAGGATCAGCCATCCAAAGCAGGATGTGCTGGAAAGCAGAAAGGACCATCAGAGAGAGAAACTGGTTTTGTTACTCCCAATTGCTAGAACATGATTAGAATTCTTTTGCTGCTGCTTACCTGAAAAGAGGCCATCTTTAAAACCACCCTAGAAACTTCATGTACATCCTAAAAGAATATCCTAAGGAAGAAGTAAGAGAAGCTAGTGAAAGGTATTAGCTGAGATGGGGAAGTACCAAAGGTTCCTGTAGCCTAGCAACAGGTTGCAGAAATGCATAAAACTGGAACAGGAATACAGCTTATAAAAACAGCTTCAAGCTATGTGATCATCCCACTGCAATGGCAGGTTTGAAGCAAATTTTTACACTTTTGTCTTCAAAGTGATTGATTTAAGTGGCTGAAGCTAAATGCTACAGTTTGAGCATCAACATTGAACAGTGTTATTTTATTGACAGTAGAGTTGGTGTTGGCAACACATGGCAGCCCTAGTTCAAATCAGCAAGAGTTGGGTGAGTGTGAGCAATTGAAATCCTATATAGACATGTGTGTTTGTGTGTATAAACACACATATACATATATAAGTAAGTATGTGCATGGATGTTCTTTTATATTCACTATTTAGTGGTCTAGAACATGGCCTGAAGGAAACATCCTAAAAGCCAGTGCAGCCTCCTGTAGACACATGCCCCAGCTGTACATAGTGCTGTTTGTGTAGTGTCTAGGTTTGTTCTGGAACTGAACAGGATCCTTCTGGGTATTTCTCTCCTTGCTGGAAAGCTGTTCCAGGACATCACACCTCTGACTACTAGGAAATGCGTTACACAAAGCCAAAAATGCTTCATTGGTATGTGTTAAATCTGAGTTGCAGCACTGGAGTTCACCTGTACCTGGTTAATGTGGTAATGTCACCCTCTGCCTGCAGTCGTGGAGCTTCTACCACACGCCATGAATTTGGACTCTGCACTTACACTGTTTGCATACAGATATTTACGTGTATAAAAGTACAGATGGGTAGTTGTAAATCTGGTGAGAGAGTAAAAACCTGCTGATGTGTTCTTCATTCCTCAGGATGGGATCCTCAGTAAGGCAGGATATGCCATGTGTGTGCTCTGTCATAAATGAGGCTGAACAGAGTTCAACCGAGCTGCCCAAACAGAGGCATCCAGTGTTGTTTGGGCTGCCCCATGGCATCTCTCCTGACTCCAGCTGCTGCACCAGGAGGTCACAGGTCCCTGTGGGTCTGGTGTCACTGCCAGTGCAGCTGGAGGGCCCAGATGCCCTCAAGCGTCTGCGGTGGCACTCAGCTCGTGCTGCATATTTGGGTGGGCAGTTAACTGAGGTCTAAACTACACAGGAAAATCTGTGTCCAAGCCACAGCAAAGTACCTTATAACCCACGGTCCAAAGAATGGTTGATTTAACAAGAAGGGCTGTGTGTTTTAAGAAGTGGTAACTATGGGTTGGGAACCCCTCGCTGACCCCGTACATGTGCCAGGTCAGGTGTTCCTTCCGTCTCTACAGCTTTCCTGGTGTTCTCTGTTGCAGGGGACAGAGATAATAACTGGAGAGGCAGGACATGGGAACTACTTCAGGATGCATTTCAGCAAGTACAATATGGTGGACAGCATCACCTGCTTTTCCAAGGAACCCTTTCCTGTCTCCAACTACATGTGCCTGTACGGACAGCACGAGCGTCTGTTGAATGACCTGTACTATCGCTGGAGGGCCGGGCAGATCACAGACCTTTACAGGTGAGAGAAACTCTGCCTCGTGCAGAAAATCTGCATTCTGGCAGAATCTTAGTATGATTTGTCTTCTGGATATTTTCTCTTGGAACGAGAAGTAGAGGAAGAGATTTAAAAACATTTTCCATTATTTATCAAAATTGTCAGTAGTAATGCAAGTCCCCAAGGCAGTGGGGACTAAAAAGCCTGGCTAGTTCTAGCCAAGGGCTGTGTGCTGTCTCTGCCAGAGAGAACAATTTTTCATTGCTTTTGATTTTTGTTTTAAGAAATCCTTCACAAATGGTGCTTGGGAATGTAAACTGTCACACAGAGAAGTGAAGTACTACCTTACCTCATCTGGGTAGGGACAGAAAGCCAAGCTCAGGAACCAAATGGTCAGTTTTTATCATGATACAAAGCTGATAGTGGTGCCTGAAAACTCTACAAGTCTGATTTTGTTATAACTGGAAGAAAGGCACAAATGGTAGCAAAATTTTCAAATTAAACATTGTTATTTGGCTAAAAGTTTGCTGTCAAGGATGTGCTGTGGTCCAGAAGAAACCTGTGAATTATTGGTGATTTTGGCTTGATTTTGATTTATAACAAATGTTGGGTGTGTTTTACAAAAGAGGAATGGGACACAGCAAGCATGAAGTTCACCTGAATGGCACATCGTCAGTAGATGTTAAGGAGAAACTGAAGGAGAGTGACACAAGTGGGTGAGATATGGGCTAAGACAACAGATGACTTTCTTTCCTTGTCGTGGCTGATGCTGATCAGCTCATACATTTGGAGCATTGGAAAGAACTCAATATTCAGGTTGTTGCACGGTATTAGTCCTTTTTCTGGCGTTACAATGTGCATGTGCAGCTGTGAGCTCATCTGTTGTGTGAACCAGGCACTGAGGCCATGGTTGTTTGTCCAGATGTGGTTACAGTGTCTGTTGTTAGATGTACCAGCAAGTTTCACTCCAGTAGCAACATCTGGAAGAATAAATTGTCTTGCTTTGGGATTTCTGCCTGCAGCACAGGTAGCAGTATTTTCCTGACCTTGACCAAACTACCCTATTTTCCCTTTTTCTTCCTTGCTGCAAGTTGGGCACGTAGCCCAGCCTGAGGACCTCAGTGCAGCTCACTCAGCTGCTTCCCTGGTGGCCGCACTCAGGTTTGGAAGACACGAGATGTGAACTTTGTGAACACACAGCTTATTTCTTCTTCAGAGAAATAAGAATGTGTTAGCCTTCCTTGTGCTCATGATCCTGATAGGATCCTGACACAGGGCACAAGCTGATCAGGGGATTACAAAGTAAGGTCAAGTTCTAAACATCTGCAAAGACTGTAAAAATCTCAGGTGAAGATCCCAGTGGTGACCTGTTAATAGGATGTCAGGCCAGGCAGCACTGTAAGAGTGAGAGGAGCAGCTTTACCTGATGGCAGCATATACACTCACTGCAGAGTCACTTGCTTCTGTAAGACTGGGGGTGTCTCACCTGCTCTGTGCTCACCAGGGTCCTCTCACATCCCCATGCCACAGGCACCGGGACCTGCGAGGCTGGTGCTCTGGCCAGGATCACTGCTGTGCTGCACAAAGGGACACCACATATCAGGACCTCATCACATCTCTTAAGCTCTCCTTAATTAGTGATGATGAACTAATTTCAGACTTGTCTTTTACAGCCTTTAGACAGGGATGTTGTTTGGGACCTTTTGCCTCATTATTTTGTCTCATCTCTCATTAGCCTGTGGCAAAATTCCTGAATTACAGTTGCCAGGTTTTTCTTATCTGGTTCTTTTATTGCCTCCTGTCATTTTTAGTCTTCTTTATACCTTATCTTTAGATAGGTTTGTTCCTTGTCTTCTTGCTCTTTGGTCTTGTGTATGAAATCCCATATGTTGCTCCTCAGCAATGAACATATGCTGCTCTTTAATCTCCTCGCTCATGTGCTTCTTGTAGTGCTTTCACACACATGTTCCTGCTCATCCCAGGCTTGGTGTTCCTGTTACAAATGTCTGTTCTGTGAGGAGGGTACATTCTCCAGCAGGTGTAGCAGGTGGGAAACTGAAAGGCAAAGGGAAGCCCTTTGCAGGCAGCCAAGGCAGAGGGCAAGGACAAATGAGAAAAGGGAGAGAAGGAAGCAAATTGCTCCTGAAAGCAGCAGATTCCTGTGCTGCTCTCAGGAGGGGATAGAGCAGCAGAATAAGGCTGGCAATATAATGTACTCTCATAATATATCACATCTACAATACATGTACATCCCCACATTGCAGTGCTCCATACAATGTACATATGTGTGTGCAATGTACAGTAGACAGTGTTAGAACTGAGCCGTGACGAGGCTGTTTATTAGAAAACTGATAGACTGAAAAACAGTTTAGCATCTCTTGTGAGAGGAAGATTGTCTTAAGACTCTTTATGTGGATAAAAAGTGGTGCCTGGTTGGCTTTTTGTGAGGAGCAGGAAAATGCATTTACTGATTTCTGTGTGTGTGATCAAAAAAAAACCCAACTGTTTTGGGCATCGTTCACATGGTCTATGAGGAACCTGCATGAGCACAAACCTGAGATTAGGACTGAATTTCTCTTTGGCTTTGAAAAAAAGCTTTTAAACTAGTACATGTTACATCTTCTAGCAAGATGTGAAGTGTGCTTAGTGAAAAGAATGTAGATTGCGAAAATGTTATGATTTGTTAGTTAAGCTGGTAAACTTGATGGTTTGAATCATCCCTTCTTTATGCCTCAGTTTTGTGGAGGGCCTTCCTATGAGGCAAGAAAGTGCAGTGTTTTAATCTTTTGGTCTGTATTTAGACTTCCCAGCATGGCATCTCATTCCAGGAATGGACACAGTGGAACAGCTGTCACCTGGGAGCTAATTTATTTCTGTGTAACATGCAAATTATCTTTTAAATAATTAGAGACTTCACCTAGCAGTGAATTTCCTCACTGATTTGTGTTCAGTATAAGAGCTGAAAGTTAACCCCATGGTACCGGATTTCCTGACCAGAATGTGCCAGTGCCGTTCTCAAATTAGCATTAACAACAGGCTCTGGAGATCCAGCAAACCTGACAAAGTCACCCCTTCCAGCCGTGCGCCTGGAGCTGAAGGCTAATGGCAGTAATGAGAGAAATAACATCTCCTTTTGTCTGCAGAAAAGTGCCATTGATTTCGGTATGACTTCAACAGGAATAAAAGCTGCAGGACTCGACCCACAACCAAAGGAAAGATTGGTCACTGCTCTGCCTCCTCCCCTCAGTACCTGGGCTCTGGAGAAGGTGAAGCAGGGCAGTGGACACACATCACCCAGGGCTCCACTGGTCCTACTACCCCAGCCCAGTTTCCTTACCCCAGGCGAAAGGAAACATAGCCCCTAGATCTGCCAACACTTTTTTTTCTTGTTAAGCTTATAGATTTGTAACTGGTCATCAGTCCTTCACACTGCTTCACAGATGAGGAGCATAACCAGCCAGTGACCCCCTTTTATGTTCTCCCAAGATGAAGTAGTTGCCAAGTTATGGAACGTGTCCACAGAGCAGTGGAATCTCCCTCTGCTGCATCTTAAGTACAAAACAGATAATTAGAGGGGTCTCCTGATACTTGGCAACCAAAAGGATGCTCACTGGCATCATGCCTTTAATATGAGGTAGAAGTGGTTCATGTAGGCTTCATTTGGCGTTAACGAAAACCAAATCTTACATAATGCATAAAAATCTGACCCACTAGTTTCTAAAATACTTAAGGAGCTTATTTCACAAATGAGGTGTGAGTGGCTTTTACTTAGGAGTTTGTAATGCTGTATTAATAAGCTTGTTGTCAGCTATGACCTACAGAAGATGATGGTTGCATCTCAGCCGTGTGGCAGTGACAGTGATGCTGAGGTGAGGGAGCACCCGGCGCAGGACAGTGAGGGTGGCACAGGAGGAAAGGTGTGAAGAAGGGTCCTCTCAGGTGCCATCATGGTGCCAGTCACTTTCTAAAAGGTGCCCTCTGAAAGGCTGTGTTGCTCAGCCATACCCTTCTGTTTCCTACCGTACCTGTGCACCGAGTTTGCCCTCTGGGTAATGCTGTTGATTGGTCGGCAGGATCCTTCTGCTATTTAAGCCTGGGTGAAGCAGCTGCTGGACTGAGAGTGCTGAGTGATCCAGGAGGTGTGAGCAACACCTGACACAGAATTCTGAGGGCTCTGCTTGTTTTGCTTGTCCTGTGTGTAGATTTAGTTCTTAGAAGACGTGGTTTTAGTCACCTGCACTTACCTCCCTTTGCATCCTGCGGCTGTCCTGGCGCACACAGGCCGGACATGCAGATGGTGGTGGACATGTATCGGCTGGGCATACATTTGTCTACGCCCTACATGGAGGCTGTACGGACATAGATGTGGGCTGTACATATGTGCGGGCTGTATGTGCGTGTAGGGTGTACACCTCTATGTGTGGGCTGTAGTGTAGGGTGTGCACCCCTGTGCGTGGGCGGTAGTGTAGGGTGTGCACCCCTATGTGCGGGCTGTATGTGTAGGGTGTACACCCCTATGTGCGGGCTGTACGTGCGGGGTGTACACCCCTATGTGAGGGCTGTACGTGCAGGGTGTACACATGTGACGCTTTCCAGCACAGAGCTGAGGAAGGGCACAGAGTCAGCCCTGTGAAGGAGTGCATGAAGGCAGTGCATGTTTTGTGGGAGGATGAGCACAGAAACCTTAGTCACAATTGTCCAGGTTGAGTTCAAAGCACTTTGTTACTTTTTGTTTCGTTATCTTGGTTTCCAGCATTTTAAGGACTTGTTGAACTGGACAATTTGCCTGTTCTTCACAGTGGTCTCAGGCACCACGAGGAGCAGATGTTCATGGCACCACAGTGGAGCTCTCTGTAGCCAGGTGCAGATGCACTCCATGCCTCGTCTCTGTGGCCAGGCTTTGAGCTTTGCAGAGCTGGGGTTTGTGTGTCTACTGAGCTGTACAGGTTGGTTTGGGAGAGGTGACTCTGGGGCTAGGTCTAGAGAGAAGCTCCCAGCAGACATGACATGGGGCTCTTTGGTAAGAAGGGCTTGGGAGGGTGGGTTATGGCTCTGGCAGTACTTGTGTTGGGGGACAAAAAGCACAGGGGATTTTGCTGAATTGTAGTGATAAAGGAATGTTTTTCCCAGTGCTGGAATGCAGGTAGGATTCAGTTTTCACTTAGGAAGGGAACGAGCAGTCTATGCATGGATCTGTGGTGATCCAGACCTGTGTGCTCCCAGGCTGTGGCGGGGCGGTGTTGCTGTCCAAGAGGCTGAGAAAGCCTGAAGAAAACCAGGAAAATCGGGAATACTCTACACAAAGTGGCACAGCTTGAACAACAGGTACTGATAGGCCACAAGACATAAAGCTGCCAAACCTACAGCAGGAATATGTGAAGGGTTAGGGTTAGGTTCCCTTTCCTTGAGAGGCTTTGGAAAATCCACCCAGAAACTATAAATGTGGATAACGGCACTGGATGTTTCCTTGGCTGCTCTCCTCAAACCCTGACTCTTAGTCTTGTGTTGCATTTTGCATATTGGCTGTACAAGCTAAATGTTCAAAAATATTTTGAGCTTCATGAACAGAATTCACTTATTTTGAAGTAACCATTTAGCTTTTTCCACTGAAGTTCAGTTCTGACATTGTGATGCTGTTTACATTAGGCTGAAGGTGATTTATTAAGCAGTGTCATTCAGTGAGACTGTAAGCAGAAACTCCACATTGGACTGACTGTTTATTGACCCAATGCTAATAAATCTCACAATATAACAAATAAATCAAGAAAAAGAACATAATTTGATGGTTTTGGCATTATTGTTAAAAGGACTAGGAAAAGAGATAAATCTGTTACTTTATAGGCTGGATAATCAGTGATTATTTAAACATGAAATGCATGCTGCATAGAAAAGCTGGTTTTAACCCAGACTCTCCAAAATGAGGAGTGCTTGTTCATTAAGAGAAACATTGGAATGCCCTGCTGCTGTCTGGAGTCTGCTGGATCCCACACCCATTAGCACACTGGGATTACATTTAAGAGATTCCACCTTAGGCTTCTGTTCATTGTGCAGACAATGAGATGTTTTTTCTGCAGGGATGAAAAAGACTGGAAAGGAATTGTGGCAGGTAGTGAGCATGGCTGAGAGGGACTAGTGCTGCTCTGTACACTCTGCAGCCTAATTAGAGGGAAATGCATGTGCTTTTTAGAAAGAGAGAGACAGGACTGGAAAGAAGAACACGTGAAGGGATATCAAAGCACTAACGGCTTTCTCGCTCACGAATTAACCGCTAACCCCATGGTGCCCTGGTACAGCTGTACTTACAGACCCAATCAATACCAGTGGCTGGAGACCAGATATTAATGTAGTTCTAAAGGAGCAGCTAACTTGCCGATGAAAAGCCATGTTACTAAGAAACCCCACGGCCAAATTAGTAAGTAAAAGCTCGTCAGCTGAACACAACCACATTAATTTGCAGTCAAACCTTGCTGATTCATCCTAGCAATTATGCAAACCAGTATGAATGATTAAACTCTGAATCCATAAACAGTTGCAGAAAAGCAATCATACTACTGCACACAGCTTATCTGATGATTTTGTATGTCAGGTTTAATTTCCTTTTAATTGTTTTCCGTAATGCATTACATGTGAAATACTATCTGAGAAAATGCAGTAAGCCTGATGTCAGGGTCAGCCACAAAGTGCTCAGACAGAGAGTGCAGGCAGCAATGCTTCTATGTCAGCTTTAAAGAGCAAAGAGTTTAGAAAGTTTAAAGAGCAGTTCAGCGGGAATCACCTACACCATAACTGCTCTGATCTGGTGAATAATCTAAACTTTACCAAATGCCAGTGCTGAAATCACGGAGAGTCTCTCCTGAGGACGCTTAGAACAGGAAAGGGCTGCAGTATCTCAGTGTCAGGATCTGCCTCTGGGTATGGTGCTCTAATGTAACATTCCCAGGATATTAAAAACGCAGCAGACAGCACTAGTTTATCAGTCATGATGGATCACCAGCGCTGGTGAAGGGAAAATGCTGGCAGGTGATGCACAGTGTCACCCCCTGACGTCAGCAGGTCCCTGCAGCAGCCCCAGGGAGCTCTGGGTCTTGTGCCAGAGGGAGCAGTATCGTCCTCAACAAGGTCTGGATTCAACAGCCATTTTTCTGGAGCAAGAATTGAGAGACCAGTTGCCCTGCACTCTGGTTTGCCATTGCAGCAACAGAAAAGAGGGGGTTGTAAATCACAGCTTCTAACCCAGTCATCTTCCAAAGACAAGACACTGTGGGTCCTGTGCAAAGTGATAAAGAAGCACAGGCTTTGTTTTCAGGATTTCCTTCAGCCTGTGAATTCCTGAGCAGATTCACTTTGACAATGGAGTCAATCACAGATTTGTTGTCCATAAGACTGTTTAACAGGAGTGAGTACAGCTTGCGGGCAAACAGGTGTTCAGGGAGCAGAACTGCAGAGCAAAGACCTAAAGGTCCTTCTTGCTACAACCAGGGCTGTTGGTTCAACGCTTGCTTGGCTCTTCAGCAGTTGTAGGCGAACATTAAGAAATTGCAGGCCAGGGAACATGTTATGCCCTTTGTGCTGAAGAACAATACTCTCAAGTGGTGCTCTAGGGGATTTTACACAAATTGGTCCTGCTTTTTACCTGTGTAAACCTAGGTAAAGCTATCTTTCAAAATTATTGCTCAGATGATATTGGCAGAAAATGCTCAATGGCTTTTATTTATATTTTCCTTAAACTAACACTTTATGATTCCTGGTCTGACTATCCAAAATACCTCTGGAAATATTCTGTACCTTTTACTGGAATCACCATATTTTTGTAATTAAGAGTCTTAAAAACATCTGCTGTTGTCTCCAAAACAATGCATCTTAGGTGCTTGTGTTGGAGAAAAGATTTTTTGCTGATCTGCAAGCTGTGGTTGGGAAGTATTGTCAATATGACCTGGAAATTAAAATTGTGCTGCATCTCTATGGTACTTTACTGTCCCTGCTCCTGGGAAGTGGAATTCCCTGCTCTGTGTAGGCACTCCTGACATAATCGTGTTCCACTTGAGCCTGTGTCGGTGAACAGCTTCCATTTCCTCTGTGCTTGTCCTCCTGGGTTTGTCCCTGGGGTCTGTGTAGCAGCAGCTTTGCTGCCTGACTGGGCCCTGCACGGGGGAGCTTTTGCCATCGTGTGCCAAAGGCCCCACCGAGAGACTCTGCTTCCTTAATCCACCAGAGCCATTCAAGATTAAGGGATCCAAATGTGCTAGGGAATAACTTTGCATGTCCTGAGGTCTGAGGATTTGAGAATGGTCAGTATCTTCCAGATGTAACTGGTACAGCCTGGAGAACTTTATACCTTGCGTTTTGTTTTGTTCCTGTACAAACCCAGTGTGTTATTCTGAAGGTTTTTCCTTCAGTTTTTAAGACTTTCTGGCTTTACGTGTTGCTGCTGGTGCTATATCCTGTGCCACCAAACCTGACAGTCGGCAGGTCAGTGTTGGGTCCTCGCTGCCAGGACACAGAACCAGCTTCTACAAGAGGAGAGGCTTCTTCTCCAAATGTGCTGTGTTCCTGCAAATGAAAGGGAGAGTAACTATAGGCAGCTCTTGGATGGACAGCCACATGTACACATGCTCCATTTTTGCTTGCCAGCAGTGCCCAGCTCTGTCCATTTCCTTTATATCTTTTGTAAGGGCAAGGATTCTGTGCTTTTTTTACAGGACACCATAAAATATTTCCTTCCTCCTTGCCTCTCATCTAACATAGGCTATACCTCACCAGTGAGGCAGACCAGACTTTAAATATTGTTTGTCAATGAGAGGCAAGTCCAGCTCCTTAGCAACGAGAAGGATGTCACTCATTGTCTTCTGGAGGAGCCTGTTCCATCCCACTCTGTCAGAGATGCCTTCCTGCCATGCTGCCCTCGCTAGAAAGGCTTCCAGCAGGGATCCCTGCTAGGAGGTGACCAAGTTTGCACACCCGTTATGCTCCTGGCAACGTTGTCATCTTGTACGTGTTTAGCCTGATGGCTCTGGCAGGTTATGAAAGACTAAACGGTGCAAACACATGTGGCAGATGCTGTTCTCATGCTAGCGGAGGAGCCTCTGAGCCTCTGTTGGGAGCCTGCCAGCTCCATCTCGTACACTGAAGAGCATTATACTTCGAAGCCTTCCCCAGCTCGCCCTGAGGGACTGCTGCTGAAGTGGTAATAAAATTCAGAAAGAAAGTCAACTTGTTGGTCTGGATTCAAATGGGTGTTTTCATTATTGAACTTCCCTTTAGCAGCCATATGTAGAGCTGCTCTCAAAAATACCATGTGCCCCCTGAGAAAGGTGATTCGAACTGAAAAGATAAATAGATGAAAGCACAGAGCCAGCAAAGGAAGCAAATTGTTTCTGTGAGGTGGATCTCCAAATCGCCCTTGGAGGGTACAATTCTTCAGGTTAAGGAAAATGAAGGGAGTCTGGGAGTAAATGTTGGGTATTGGGAGCTCCATCTGGCAGCCTGTTTAGAAAACATGGACAAGGCATTCTCTGTTCCCTAAAAAGGGCATTTTATTTGCATTAAATATTCCAAACTGGGCAAAGAATTTCAGGTTTTGAGCTCCAAATCTGTGAATGTTGACAGGAACAGTTAAACTCATGGTTATGAATGGAACTGATAATGGTAGTAGGAATACACAGCACCCTTGAAACATTAATAAACAGCATTTAATGCAACACCTCAGTGAGACAGGTGAGCACCTTAACTGAGGTAAGGCAGTTGGAAGGTATGCCTCAGTTGAAAGACGAAATCACTTCCTGACAGTTACAATTAAAATTAAGACACCAGCTTGAAGACAAAACATTTGGTTAGTGGAACATTGCTTTTAGCAGGGCATATCAGTAAAAACAGAGTCTTTAATTACCTTAATGTATTCTCGTATAACACTCCCCTTTCTCTTTGCTATCTGATATCAACAGTGAGTTAAAGGTTTGAGTTGGGTGGGGGTTTTCTTCTGAAATTAAAGGGGGTTTAGATATTTGAGGGATATTGTGTTCTTGTCTAGGTTTCAGGTGTGCAGTTACTGAAATAAAGATCCTTAAAGCTGAGCTCATCCTTCCTAACCTGCATATCTGAATGAGCCAGCAGCTGAGTGGTGGTAACTCCTGGGCTGGGCAGCACTTGTGTTTGGAATAGTGTCCATAAATATTTATACTATGAAAACACCTATTGGTGAGAGCCCTGCAGTGCTGGAGGCTGTGCAGATTCCAAGAGGCAGCCCCAGCCAGCCTGACACACAGAGAGGAACGGGGTGTAGGGACAGAGAGGGGCCGAGCATGTGACACCCCAGCTAAGCCGTGCCAGACAGACAGTGTTTCTAATGGCACATGAGAGCTGAGGTGGAGTTCAGAGCAGGAGGGGAAAATCCTGCCCTTGGATGTGAAGGAGATAAAATCCTGCACATTAGATCTCTGTAGACAGAATTATTGAATTCGTGTAGCACTGTTTAAGTTGCCTTATCCAGATGTTCTTTTAGAGATCACACAGCTGGACCCGGCAAGAGCATTTGTGTGCTCCTGGGACAGTGCCAGGATCCTACTGCCATTCCAAAGGCACAAGCGTTGGACACAACCATGCAAATGTCCCCCTCTCCCAACTTCCTGGGTGACCCTGGTGATATTTGCTTGGTCATTACAGGGATGAACGTGGGGCACCTCCTGACTGCAGCGAGCATTAACAAGAATTACACACGTGCATCTCGCCCGAGCTGTAAAAATTATCTTTCATTATAAAGAGAAATAAATCACAGCTTTGTAATTTGGCTGCCTCTGGTTATATTTACAGCCATGAGGTTCTACATGGAGCCATGTCCTCTCCATCCTTTTCCTCCTTTTTCATGGAAGAATGCTCTTGTAAATGCTGTCACTGAAAGAAAAAGTTACAAGAGCTTCCTCCTAGAATCAGTTCAATTTAGCTTCATCAGAGTAGCACAAAGAACATATTGCAGCGCTGTGGTGGCCTGTTTTTCTGGCTTTTATTAATCCAGAAACCTTAATGATGAACAACATTTGTGTCATTGTCTACACAAATTTAATTTGTTTATGCAGCAGTTCAGTTAATCCTGCAATCTGCTTTTCTCAAATGAGGACAGATAATGGAGACACCGTTCTTTACAGGTCTTCAGGCTTTTAAATTCTGATAAAATCAGGATTCTTCACTGGGTCTTGCCACAGCTCTGAATTAAGCCACTTTAAATGTAATTACTGAAGCTGGCTGTACATCAGGAACATCCATTAAAAGAATTGATTGACCATGCTGTTACAGGAGGCGTTTTATGAACAAACGATCATGATGGGTCCAGAACTGTAATTTATAAAGGCAAAAAAGCAGGTAAATACTTTATTAGTGGTTAATGAGAGGTTCACAAGATAACTAAATTTCTTCTTTTTTTACCCAGCTACTTCAGGGAACCTTGGTCCATGGCCATCTATCACGATCGGTTTATTGATCTCCAGAAGGAACTGCGCCAAATCCTGATGTCAGAACAGGTAAGAAAAATGACCGCCGAGTGCATTTTATTATTTAGGTAATCTGTTAGTGTTGTTCACTTTGGTTTCTTCTCCCATCGTTGTCCTGAAGCTTAATGTTTCTGTTTAGCTCTCTCCTCTGGGAAGCCTGAGCAGACCGTGTACCCCACGGAGGGGGGATCACCAAGTACAGCACATTATTCAGTTTTGTTGTTTGGGCATATTCTCAAATCTGCCAGTAGAACTTTGTTTTCCTTCACAGCATTTTTGCATTATACCTGCAATTTAGTACAACTACACACCGGAATGTGGAAGCTGGCTTGTGTAGCTATCCCCTTGGGTTTAGTAGTGTTCCCTAACAGGGAACTCACTACAGCGCATCCTACACCTGCTTCAGCTGAGCCTGTGGGTAGGTTTTTCATTATAGCCCAAAGAGTGAAAGCAACTGGCTTTTTCAGTGGTGTGTGGATCTCCTGAATAAGGGTGAAATTGAAATGTTTGCTAATGCTGTTTATAGCTTTGGCATTAGCACCATAGACAGAGCGACAAAGCCTTAGCAGCCTGTAACTTTGCCTGCCCAAACTCCAAAGCCACTGCACTCTGTGGCTGTTAGTGGCAGGTGTCCGACAGCCCCTGGAGCTGCCTCCCCCACCCCCTGAGGAACTTCTGGCTGATCCCAAAGAGAATTTGAGTTCTGATCTCTATGTTTCCACTTCACTACCTGGGACCAGCCTATCCTCCCCCTGCTCACGCTGCTTTTGCCTTTGTTTAACCCTCCAGAATTCCGGGCGGCAGCCATGAGTTTTAGGTATATGCTCACAGTTTTTAACTGTGCAGAAAATGAACAGAACCGAGTGTTGACAGAAGCAGGGTGGCAGGAGGAAGGGAGGCTGTGGAGCCTGTGGCCCACCAAAACCCCCGTGCCTGTGCTGCCATGTCCTAGCTGCAGCCACACGCACACTCTGCTCTGCCTCCTTCCAGAATGGCTCCAAACAATTTGCTTCCTGTTGTCCTGACCCAGAAAGTGCCTTGGTGCGATTTAATTTAGATTCTCTTGAAAGACATCTATAAAAGAAAACAAAATGAGGTTCAGAATGGGGGGCCTGATGTGGTTTATTCGCCATCATTCAGTTGCATTTCGCACGCTCTAAGTGCGAACAACTTCAGAGAGAGGGGAATTGGTGCCCTACAAATTAAGGATTCGCTTGCCTGACACACACAGTCCCCCTGCATAGACTGGAAGCAGCTCTGTGAGTCAGGATTGCTCACATTAATGTAGGTGATGGTATCTGCATCTGAATGCAAATTAGGGGGGTTGGATTTTTATTTGGATTTTTTTTCATGCTGATTTTAACTATATTTACTAAATATCACATTTGTGTGTTTTCATTGGGTGTTCCTTCTGGGCACATTGCCAGATACAGATTAGGTACCCTGTGCTTATGGAATCTCTCTCAAATGCCTTGGGACTGTCTGTATTTCTATATGGAGTAAAAGACTGTCTTTGCTTCCTGTTGCTCATATTCCAGCTCATTTAAGCATGCAGAAAAATTACTGATGAAATGTAAAAATGAGGGGAAAACACCCCTTTGAAAGAGCTGTTTAAGAACTGTGAACTTAAGTGAACAGGACTCAAGACATTTCTGGTTACAGTTTCCAGAGAAACTAGAAATCAGTGTCATGCAATAGGGGTAACATTTACTGAAAGGTTTGCTGGTAGAAGCAATACTGCATAGAAAAGCCAGTTGTGGCAGGGCCAGGGCCTGTGTGATGAGCCTGTGTAGACACTGTCACCAAGGCTGCCCTCGCTGCGCGGGGCCTCTGGCGCAGGGCGTGTTTACCCCTCGGGGATCACAGCCATGTGTTTGTGCCGCCGTGCGCGGCTCCGGCGATGCAAACACGCAGATGGCAGGGCCGGGGTCTGCACCTCCATCAGCTGTTGGATGCTGCCGCACGCCGAGGGCACACGTGCCGCGCCAGACCTTCCGGAACAGGCACTTGTCCTCCGTCAGGAATAATGTCCTGCTTCTCCAGCTGCAGCTGGGGCTGCAGACTGGGTTAAAAGCCACAGTAAACTGGGCACGGGGTAGGGAATTCCTTTGGCTAAACCACTCGGACAGTCTATGTCCGGCACAGCCGGGGGCTACACACAGGTTCGGTTCCACAGAACCCTTGCATCTGAATCGTGTCACTTGGGAGGGAGGGATGAACAAACAGTCGAGCACCACCGAGTGCGCTCGGTGCCACCCGTGCAAGCCCCACTCCGTGCTCACTGCCCACTGCGTCCCGGCCCCGACACGTTTTCGGGCCGTTTTCGGTCCTCGCCGCCACGCTCCGCGTCACTGATGCGTGCGCCGAGCCCGGTTCGGCCTCTGACGGCTCTCTGTTGCAGGTGCCTGGGCAGCCCCCCGCCGCCGAGCACAGCCCCGGCCCGCCCGCCCTGCGGGAGCCCATCCTGCGCTTCCTGCGCCGCCACCGCGCTCACCTGCCCATGTACGCCCCGACCGATACCTACGGACCCCTGCGGACCCGGCCCGCGGCAGGTGAGAAACGGCAGGGAAACGGGGGGTCGGTGTGTAGCCCCGAGGTGTGCAGGGCACGGCGCTCGGTGTGCAGCCCCGTCGGTGAGGGGCCTCTCGGTGTGCAGCCCCGTCGGTGAGGGGGCTCTCGGTGTGCAGCCCCGTCGGTGAGGGGGCTCTCGGTGTGCAGC